>CM051034.1:22753529-23353529 GCA_027627225.1 Congeria kusceri
GGTGTTTTACTTAATACCGCCAGTTTTATTCAGGTATTACATTGTAAATCGTATAAATGAACATGATATATATGTTTAAAGACTGTTTTTATGGACACGATACTTGTTTTTATGGACACGATACTTGTATAATCTGTAAGTATACTTGAATGCAATACATGACATAGCAGAGAACGAACAACGTGACCCATGTAATTAAAATAAGTCGAGGAAGGTATACAAAAATTTGTTCAAAAAAGTATTGGAATACTTAGAATGGTTTGAGGGTAACGTATATACATAGGGCATTACATTATTTTACATTTAACAACCAATAACTCATATATACATTGATGTATTAATTTTCCGTTTTCATGGATCAGTTTTAACACACATCGGTTTCTTTTCCAGTGAGCCATGCAGATATGTGTGAGTATAAAACGACAAATGGAACTGCAGATTGGAGCGATATTAAACTCGGACATTGCAATGACACACGAAAGTATGTTTGATGTGAAAATAAAACAGACGGTAACTGCTTTCTTAATTATTAAATTGTTAACATTTGGACACTGTTATTAGTTTCGCGGAAATTTTTTAATTTCTTTCACTTTCAACGGTAAATGATATAAAAAGTATTTTAGAGTCAGATTATGTTAGCTTTGTCTTAACATTGCATACGCATTTAATATAATGACATTGGAAATAACTTTCATTCATATTGAGTATATTCGTTAATCAATACGTTTCAGCCTTAAACATGCAAATTGAGACCTGCATAAAAACAGGGACGTATCTACAAGCGAGCTCATGTCTGCAGACCTACGAAGAGACTGGTGCAGTGCCGCAAGGTGCTTATTGGGTTAGGAGTAGATACAGTTATACTGTACACGACTCTACGGTAGACATATGGATATTATTAAGAATGCATTTATATTAATAATGTAAAACATAAAATATATTATAACATTATAATAATATAGTATTTAATGAAATGAATAATGAATGAATGAATGAATCAATCAATCAATGAATCAATCAATCAATCAATCAATCAATTAACGCATTTTCAATACCTTATTTTATTGATATTGTATATACAGGTACAGTATATAGAATCTCGTTATTTCTATCTAATGTGTTTGTTTTTAGATCAACGGTCACATCCTCAAGGACAAGAAGAGCTTTACAACTGTGGGAGAATATCTGGAATAGATTCAATAATATACTATGACAACTGCTCAAATAAGTTGCCGTCATTATGCAACATGTGTAAGAATTTTTAATGCAACCAGTATTTATCTGATTTATCTGATTTCGTTTTCATCAAAAAGTAACAACTTTAAAAATAGAAGTAAACCATTATTAATATATTTGTTTGAAACTTGCCTGAATCAGAATTGCAGAATTTCGGTATCCATTTCCGCTATTTAAACAATAAATAAGTTGATAAATAAATAAGTTGATACAGAATCTATTTAACACGTGGGGGAAATTAAACACAAAAAATAATATCATCATGTACCGTACTTCACTTTATGTCCTATTTGTGTTATGTTATAAAGACAACTAAACTTGTTAATGTATGAGTATATATAACCCAGACCTGTATGAAATAATACTTGATGGCGCATTCTTTTTTCTGTGAATACAGCTTCCTCGTATGTAGCTAATGAAATATCGGAATATACCGGTAAGAAACCAAACTGGATCAATTGTCTTTCAATTGTATTTCATGCAATAATTTTATTAATGTTTTGACCATATTATTCCCCTTTCACTAGTGTTGTTTTTTAACACCTTTCTTACGTAAGTTATGCCTGTTGTGACTAACGTTTTATAGTTCCATGAATCTGCTTAAAATTAAGGGTAAAAATAATGTTCTTATGTATTCAGAATGTGTACAAATATCAACGTATGAGACTTCATCAACTCCAACGCGCCCTCAATATACTTCAAAACAATCTACGAGCATATACGATTTAATAGCACGATTTAGCTGGAGCACGCTCATGGCAACAAGCTTTAGTGAACATGGAGCAACTACTTCATTGATAACGGCGTCCATCAAGTCTATACCACTTTCTACAACTACATTTTCGAATTTAATAACTGAGGCTGCCAATATTCAATCTTCTAAGTCTAACCTTGCTTCATCGACAAGGTCATCAGGAATTAATGACGTACATGCAATAAGAACGATGTTGCTATCCAACAGATCCGACCCAAACTACGTTTAATCAACAAATAACAACGATACCTTCCAAAGACAGTTCATCGGGTACGGCAATAGCAAACTTGCATAGTATGATTATATAGTGTTGTATACTGCCCTGCATATTGTATAAATTCTGATAAATTCCAACATCCACATTGAAAGAGTGTTTATCAACATTCTAGCTGGCTTTCTTTCAGGAAAAACGTTGGCCATAGAATTAGGTGCCGGAATCGGGGTTTTAGTTGTCGCTGTCTTGGGCACAATCGGAAACATTATGTTACGAAGGTAATAGTGTAAAATGACAGTATCACATATATGATTAATCAGTCAGTTTGAATCCAACACAAATACAATTGTTTAAGATTGGTTTAAAACAACGTTTGATAAATATTTGCAATATGTTATTCCTTAACGGTATACCAAGAGCACATACAAAAACAATATTATCATTTAAGACCTATTATTGGTACGTAATAAATACGAAATTGTAATATATTGTTCATATGCTTTAAAAGTAGTCCTTGTATTTTTAAAGGAAAAAGAGAAATGCCGACAATGTCGTGAAGCAACAACAATTAAATGATGCAGTATCGGGCAAGTACCCTGAACACTATGAATCAAGTGATTTTGTAGCTGGGGTCTGAATAAAAAGCATCACATAGTGTGAGGATTTCAAGCGATGCTGCATTTTGATACCTGATATTTCCTTTTCGAAAATACAAATAATATGACAACGTTAATTAAGTGTTCGTAAAATGAATACACTTACTAGGTACGCAATATACTTTGTGAAACACAAAGCAAATGTGAATGTGTTAGCGTTAACAACCATTTTTATGAAACGTTGATAATTACGATGGTTTAGACTCGGTTACGCTACGTTACTCGGTTAGTGCATTTTTTGAGCACACAATGGTGCCCCACAATACATTGCATTGACCGTTCAATTTGTCATCCTGTTTGTGTGTCTGTCCCATAATGTCACTGCTGTTAACTGTGTTGTACAGGCAATGTGTCACTAAACTAAAAGAATATTCACAACATGTCTCTTATATCATAAACCATTGTTTTGAAGTGGATGCTATCACAACAAAACACTTAATCATCTTAAAAACATTTATTTATTGGAAAAAAGTAACATAAACAAAACAATACATCTGACCCAATCAATAAAATGTTCTAGGGTTGGGGCATTTTTGTAGGGTAGGTCGGGTAACCTGAAACAGACACAATTTTGTATGCCTTATCAGATTTTCTCTACTGCTGCCGATGCAGCATATCTTTTTTGAGATATTTGACGTAAATCTGATAGAAATAACTAAATAATAATAAGAGGGAATGTCCTATTGTTATACCTATAGTCTGAGTCTCTTACCTTATCCACTAATACAACACAGTTTTATTTAATATACAAACTAGTGCATTTATCGTAAAATAAAACAAAAATGTCGATACAGACCCGTTTATCTTATTTCGGTCATTAATTAGGGCAATAAGAACTGCGGATGCGCCGAAAGTCGGTCTGACTGGTCGAGACGCAGTATATACATGTGCAATAAGCTTAATCTGTCTGCTCAGTCATAAATTATTTTAGTTTTAAATTTATATCTTAATACGCGTTTCTGAACTTCAGTTTTCCTCAGCATTTATTATTATTTGATTAAAAAATATATTGACTTCCTATAAACCAATAGATTGTTTTACTTTAATATAACAATCACTTAACATTCGTAAACAATCGTTCAATCCCTCTTTAAGTCTGTCATACATATTATGTTCTTTTCGTTTGTGAAGCTTGATACAAACCATTTACTGTTGTTTATGTCATTTTAAATTAAAGGCCATTATAAGTAACATTTATTTCTACTACTTCGGTATAGTGTTTTAAAGCCAAATGTGTAGTTAGAGATTAGATTAAATTTTACAGGCTCCAAACTATTATTTTTTATATATAATATTGTTTTTGGCATATTACATTCTGTATGCATGCCTATCTTGTCCTGGTTATATCAGAGTTGTTTGTGTTTGTATAAAATGTTTGTATACTGATATATTGACTCAAATGTGAATGAGTCATGACATAGTTTAAACTAACGGTTACGTATAAGATGACTCAAGTTCATCTAAAAAATATTACTATATATCATTGTGAAATATCACATGCAATGCAAATAGCACAAAGACTTCAAGTGCTGAAAAAAGTGTTTTTTACAAACACGAAACTCTATTGAACGAATCGATATTATGCAGATAAAATATACGCGACTTCGAGACTTCGAAAATATCTTTCAAATTACCCATAGTTTATAAATAACTCAATCCGCCATAGCTATTTCAAGCTTATCTGTATCGTTTATGACGCAAACGGGTGTAATTTGTCATGCTGTACGATAAGTAGTAAGTTGATAACTATTCGCTTCATAATGATATGTGCATATTATTTAGATTATTATCTCATATATGCATGCTATCACACCAAATAAGTCACTTCTATAGATTTGATTTTCTATCTTGTCCCATCACCACCAAGTATTAAGCAGAACTTCTACGACAAATAATATTTGCAATTGGTGTATATTTGCAATTGTTGCATCGATTATGTAGTTTAAAAATACAACACAAGCATGTACATTTAGCAAAGTACAACCATGTATTTGTCACTCTACCAGGAATTATATCACATATGCATGCACATATCAAAGGTTATAGAATATATTCCAGTAGCAACAAACGTCAATAAACGAACATTAGATGCCAATTGTCGCCGTTACCGATATCGAGCACAGAACAGTGGGATGCGTGTATTGTTTACGATACCGGGCGTATTGCTTTCTGAGCAACACGGAGATTTATGACAGATTTATATATACAAATAAGATAAATTCGAACACAATGAAACATTCTTGAAAATAATATTTTTTTTTCACTTAAAACAGTTAATATAGCCAGAGGTGTTTGATGAAGAGATTTTTTAATTTGTAATTTATAATATTATGTAATTATTTATTATTAAGGAATATGTATATACACTAAAATTCAATAATACATATGTCGTTTGTGGTGAGTATTCAACATTTGGTTCACAAACAAAGTTCGGGTCATCTACTGAACGAGATTGTTCACTAAGCAAATGCAGGCTGATATCTGAAGCAAGGAATGTTCAATATCCACCGTCCCTTATCGTGACAAGTTTGATTTAGAGTCCCTTGTATTGAACGGTTTATGTTCAGGTCTTATCAATACCTTCAAATGATAGCCAATTTGGAGTTGCGTTTTGCGATAGTTATTTATGTAAAGGAACGGCGATGGATGCGTGTTATGGACCTAGGTGTGCTTTTAAATCCAGCGGTTTTTGTCAGTGATTCCCGTTTATAAAATAACAAGTGCTACGTTGTAAAGAAAGGAATGACACATTAAACTGTCTTGTATTGGTTGTCCTTTACCAAGAAATCAGCAAATTCTTGAATGTGTGATTTTTATTTTATATACTGCAAAACAAGAACACTCTCGGAATGAAACTCGTGTTCGTTTCGATAATCATCTACATTTTACTTATGGATGATCTAGCTGTCGGAAGTAAGTATGCTTCTTTTGCCCAGAAAAAATGTCGGATTAATGCCGAAATAACACTGCATTACTATTTACGCACATTTATAATTTTGACTGAAGATATATTTCTATAATAGACTAATCAGAAATCAGAACTTCTTTTTGCGTTGTTTATTGTTAGTTTAACAACGATAATTATGTTCTTTGTCGATAGAAAAATTATCAACTATCATGTTATAATATGTACAATATGTGTTCATCCGATCATTTTCTGGCATTTGTAACTTGCTCGCGTGTTACAGCAATGGACCTTTCCAGTTTTTCTTGCCATTAACATTTGAACTCCTCTCCGGCAATTGTACCAGTAGGTGTTCTTTTGTGTGAAACAGGTTAATAGCGTTAAACATGTGATATTTGAGTGAGTTCAATTTTAGGTACAATTGATTGATTTGCATACAATTGACATTTGTTACAAGTGAATGTTTCTTCAACTTTATTCTTCAATGACGATTGTACGGAAGAACAGTGTGCATCAAAACATTACATACATGATCAATGATTTTGTATGATACAACTAACAAATCGTTCTATTGGAGTTCTATGTTTGTCTAAATAGTATCTTATTATCATTCAATTTCACGTAATAATACGCAGAGAATATATACCATACAGTAAAAAAATACTGACAGATAATGACTCCAAAAAGAGCGACATTGGAAAATGGAGGTAATATCATATTGGAAAAAGCTAGCTTTAGTACATAATAACTGTATGTTTATCAAACAATTCTTTGTCGTTAACGATCTCATTGTCGCAATTTGTTTGGCATACGCCGGGCGTTCACAGTTTGCAAACACTTGACGGGGCGTTTATACATTATCATTCAAAGTACCAATGGAATTATCTGCTATGAAGATAACAATAACCATACTATAAATAAGGGCTAGCGAAATATGAATGGCAATGTACTTGCATAACAGTTGTTTTGTTATTTTCCACGGTAGATATTAATTTCTTACGATAAACGTCATGATAATGATTTGTGTTTATTCGAAAATGATGTCAAAAACAAGTTCTTACTAAACACGAACAATATGAACAACTCAAATTTTGGTCTGGATCCTTCTTTGTATGGATTTATTTGGCAGCGGGTAAGTTTACGTAATGTTTATTGTTTGTTATTTATATGTTGAATAATTGGTTGTTACCTTAATTGGTGAAATACTTTTATTTCAAGTGTTGGAATCTTCTTTGTATGTATGTATTTCGCAGCTGGTAAGTTTAAGTAATGTTTATGTTGAATTATGTTGATACATTGTTTTTCCCCTAATTGTTGTGATATGTTGATAAACTGATTATTACCTCAATTGCTGAAATACTTATATTTGTATGAATAAGCATGTATATGTTTTCTACAGATGTGTACATCTGTTGAACTTTTATTCGACTAAATACAACTCTATTTTCGAGGCCTTGAGCATGATCGAAACCAAAACCTGAACGACACATTTGTTATCTCTGTGCATACTGTTGTAGGCATTTACGATTGTATTTGTGTGGATGTCTGCCAATATTCCTGTTTAAATAAATGAAACCCAGAACGAAACTTTTTTTCAGTGCAACAATACAAGATTGATGGAAGGTCAAAATATTTGGACTTATTCGTAACAGCAAAACGATAATACATGGTCAATTATTAAGAACTCGTGTAGCGGGCAATACAAATCGAATAAAACACCATAGGAATATATATGCTTTGTAATATGTTGTCTTTTTAATTTCTTCTAGATAATGACTCATTTATAGTTCATGGACTAAAATTAAAACAAGACATAACTGCGTTTACCTGAAATATATTGTGTTCTATTAAAGTCACATCTGAAGTCATCAATATAAAATTTGTAGTATTATTACATCTGCTTTGTACGATGAGACACGTTCATCGGCAATCGAACGATTTGCGATATTGTGGCCTTTTTGCATTTGGCGAGTACATGTATATGGCTTTCAAGTTTGCTTAATATTTAGATGTAGGTACAATCCGACCTTTCAATAGATGACCGGTCATTAGACTGATGACAGAGCTAGCAACGAAATGTGTTTCATATATTTAGGTCAGAACATCGTGTGCAATTACAGTCCAATGAACTGGACAAATGCAATGTCCCGTTGCCACATGGCCGGCGGTAGTCGCGTCATACCAGATTTAATACATGGACCTTTCGTGCAAAAAGCAAACAATTCAATTTTCTGGGTAGGCAGCTACATTACCAGAGGACCGAGTGCAAATGGTAATTATTCAAACATGTTATGTATGTAGAATTATTTGTGCAAATGAGAAGCACATATTTTCTCTACCGATTGTAATATGTATTTAAAAACATGTTTACATGTCCTACATTTGGAGCTTAATTTAAAGTGCTCCGAATAATACATCATGTAATGTTTGCACTAAATGATTAAAATGACATCTAACATGCGATATCGCTCAGAGGTATTTGTGATACCTACTAATGTTAAGAACATATGTAGTGGTTTGTTTGAACATTTTCACATTTTATAAGCTGTGTTGTCACAGTTGTCTCCACGTTTTTTATTACCATATCAGAATACTTTCATACATTTTATAATACTGTCGCCTTCATCTAAATTTTAAAGTAATAATAGCAAACGTGTAAAGAAAACAACTGTTTTAGAATATATGGTTTGGGTGTTTTACTTAATACCGCCAGTTTTATTCAGGTATTACATTGTAAATCGTATAAATGAACATGATATATATGTTTAAAGACTGTTTTTATGGACACGATACTTGTTTTTATGGACACGATACTTGTATAATCTGTAAGTATACTTGAATGCAATACATGACATAGCAGAGAACGAACACGTGACCCATGTAATTAAAATAAGTCGAGGAAGGTATACAAAAATTTGTTCAAAAAAGTATTGGAATACTTAGAATGGTTTGAGGGTAACGTATATACATAGGGCATTACATTATTTTACATTTAACAACCAATAACTCATATATACATTGATGTATTAATTTTCCGTTTTCATGGATCAGTTTTAACACACATCGGTTTCTTTTCCAGTGAGCCATGCAGATATGTGTGAGTATAAAACGACAAATGGAACTGCAGATTGGAGCGATATTAAACTCGGACATTGCAATGACACACGAAAGTATGTTTGATGTGAAAATAAAACAGACGGTAACTGCTTTCTTAATTATTAAATTGTTAACATTTGGACACTGTTATTAGTTTCGCGGAAATTTTTTAATTTCTTTCACTTTCAACGGTAAATGATATAAAAAGTATTTTAGAGTCAGATTATGTTAGCTTTGTCTTAACATTGCATACGCATTTAATATAATGACATTGGAAATAACTTTCATTCATATTGAGTATATTCGTTAATCAATACGTTTCAGCCTTAAACATGCAAATTGAGACCTGCATAAAAACAGGGACGTATCTACAAGCGAGCTCATGTCTGCAGACCTACGAAGAGACTGGTGCAGTGCCGCAAGGTGCTTATTGGGTTAGGAGTAGATACAGTTATACTGTACACGACTCTACCGGTAGACATATGGATATTATTAAGAATGCATTTATATTAATAATGTAAAACATAAAATATATTATAACATTATAATAATATAGTATTTAATGAAATGAATAAATGAATGAATGAATGAATCAATCAATCAATGAATCAATCAATCAATCAATCAATCAATTAACGCATTTTCAATACCTTATTTTATTGATATTGTATATACAGGTACAGTATATAGAATCTCGTTATTTCTATCTAATGTGTTTGTTTTTAGATCAACGGTCACATCCTCAAGGACAAGAAGAGCTTTACAACTGTGGGAGAATATCTGGAATAGATTCAATAATATACTATGACAACTGCTCAAATAAGTTGCCGTCATTATGCAACATGTGTAAGAATTTTTAATGCAACCAGTATTTATCTGATTTATCTGATTTCGTTTTCATCAAAAAGTAACAACTTTAAAAATAGAAGTAAACCATTATTAATATATTTGTTTGAAACTTGCCTGAATCAGAATTGCAGAATTTCGGTATCCATTTCCGCTATTTAAACAATAAATAAGTTGATAAATAAATAAGTTGATACAGAATCTATTTAACACGTGGGGAAATTAAACACAAAAAATAATATCATCATGTACCGTACTTCACTTTATGTCCTATTTGTGTTATGTTATAAAGACAACTAAACTTGTTAATGTATGAGTATATATAACCCAGACCTGTATGAAATAATACTTGATGGCGCATTCTTTTTTCTGTGAATACAGCTTCCTCGTATGTAGCTAATGAAATATCGGAATATACCGGTAAGAAACCAAACTGGATCAATTGTCTTTCAATTGTATTTCATGCAATAATTTTATTAATGTTTTGACCATATTATTCCCCTTTCACTAGTGTTGTTTTTTAACACCTTTCTTACGTAAGTTATGCCTGTTGTGACTAACGTTTTATAGTTCCATGAATCTGCTTAAAATTAAGGGTAAAAATAATGTTCTTATGTATTCAGAATGTGTACAAATATCAACGTATGAGACTTCATCAACTCCAACGCGCCCTCAATATACTTCAAAACAATCTACGAGCATATACGATTTAATAGCACGATTTAGCTGGAGCACGCTCATGGCAACAAGCTTTAGTGAACATGGAGCAACTACTTCATTGATAACGGCGTCCATCAAGTCTATACCACTTTCTACAACTACATTTTCGAATTTAATAACTGAGGCTGCCAATATTCAATCTTCTAAGTCTAACCTTGCTTCATCGACAAGGTCATCAGGAATTAATGACGTACATGCAATAAGAACGATGTTGCTATCCAACAGATCCGACCCAACTACGTTTAATCAACAAATAACAACGATACCTTCCAAAGACAGTTCATCGGGTACGGCAATAGCAAACTTGCATAGTATGATTATATAGTGTTGTATACTGCCCTGCATATTGTATAAATTCTGATAAATTCCAACATCCACATTGAAAGAGTGTTTATCAACATTCTAGCTGGCTTTCTTTCAGGAAAAACGTTGGCCATAGAATTAGGTGCCGGAATCGGGGTTTTAGTTGTCGCTGTCTTGGGCACAATCGGAAACATTATGTTACGAAGGTAATAGTGTAAAATGACAGTATCACATATATGATTAATCAGTCAGTTTGAATCCAACACAAATACAATTGTTTAAGATTGGTTTAAAACAACGTTTGATAAATATTTGCAATATGTTATTCCTTAACGGTATACCAAGAGCACATACAAAAACAATATTATCATTTAAGACCTATTATTGGTACGTAATAAATACGAAATTGTAATATATTGTTCATATGCTTTAAAAGTAGTCCTTGTATTTTTAAAGGAAAAAGAGAAATGCCGACAATGTCGTGAAGCAACAACAATTAAATGATGCAGTATCGGGCAAGTACCCTGAACACTATGAATCAAGTGATTTTGTAGCTGGGTCTGAATAAAAAGCATCACATAGTGTGAGGATTTCAAGCGATGCTGCATTTTGATACCTGATATTTCCTTTTCGAAAATACAAATAATATGACAACGTTAATTAAGTGTTCGTAAAATGAATACACTTACTAGGTACGCAATATACTTTGTGAAACACAAAGCAAATGTGAATGTGTTAGCGTTAACAACCATTTTTATGAAACGTTGATAATTACGATGGTTTAGACTCGGTTACGCTACGTTACTCGGTTAGTGCATTTTTTGAGCACACAATGGTGCCCCACAATACATTGCATTGACCGTTCAATTTGTCATCCTGTTTGTGTGTCTGTCCCATAATGTCACTGCTGTTAACTGTGTTGTACAGGCAATGTGTCACTAAACTAAAAGAATATTCACAACATGTCTCTTATATCATAAACCATTGTTTTGAAGTGGATGCTATCACAACAAAACACTTAATCATCTTAAAAACATTTATTTATTGGAAAAAAGTAACATAAACAAAACAATACATCTGACCCAATCAATAAAATGTTCTAGGGTTGGGGCATTTTTGTAGGGTAGGTCGGGTAACCTGAAACAGACACAATTTTGTATGCCTTATCAGATTTTCTCTACTGCTGCCGATGCAGCATATCTTTTTGAGATATTTGACGTAAATCTGATAGAAATAACTAAATAATAATAAGAGGGAATGTCCTATTGTTATACCTATAGTCTGAGTCTCTTACCTTATCCACTAATACAACACAGTTTTATTTAATATACAAACTAGTGCATTTATCGTAAAATAAAACAAAAATGTCGATACAGACCCGTTTATCTTATTTCGGTCATTAATTAGGGCAATAAGAACTGCGGATGCGCCGAAAGTCGGTCTGACTGGTCGAGACGCAGTATATACATGTGCAATAAGCTTAATCTGTCTGCTCAGTCATAAATTATTTTAGTTTTAAATTTATATCTTAATACGCGTTTCTGAACTTCAGTTTTCCTCAGCATTTATTATTATTTGATTAAAAAATATATTGACTTCCTATAAACCAATAGATTGTTTTACTTTAATATAACAATCACTTAACATTCGTAAACAATCGTTCAATCCCTCTTTAAGTCTGTCATACATATTATGTTCTTTTCGTTTGTGAAGCTTGATACAAACCATTTACTGTTGTTTATGTCATTTTAAATTAAAGGCCATTATAAGTAACATTTATTTCTACTACTTCGGTATAGTGTTTTAAAGCCAAATGTGTAGTTAGAGATTAGATTAAATTTTACAGGCTCCAAACTATTATTTTTTATATATAATATTGTTTTTGGCATATTACATTCTGTATGCATGCCTATCTTGTCCTGGTTATATCAGAGTTGTTTGTGTTTGTATAAAATGTTTGTATACTGATATATTGACTCAAATGTGAATGAGTCATGACATAGTTTAAACTAACGGTTACGTATAAGATGACTCAAGTTCATCTAAAAAATATTACTATATATCATTGTGAAATATCACATGCAATGCAAATAGCACAAAGACTTCAAGTGCTGAAAAAAGTGTTTTTTACAAACACGAAACTCTATTGAACGAATCGATATTATGCAGATAAAATATACGCGACTTCGAGACTTCGAAAATATCTTTCAAATTACCCATAGTTTATAAATAACTCAATCCGCCATAGCTATTTCAAGCTTATCTGTATCGTTTATGACGCAAACGGGTGTAATTTGTCATGCTGTACGATAAGTAGTAAGTTGATAACTATTCGCTTCATAATGATATGTGCATATTATTTAGATTATTATCTCATATATGCATGCTATCACACCAAATAAGTCACTTCTATAGATTTGATTTTCTATCTTGTCCCATCACCACCAAGTATTAAGCAGAACTTCTACGACAAATAATATTTGCAATTGGTGTATATTTGCAATTGTTGCATCGATTATGTAGTTTAAAAATACAACACAAGCATGTACATTTAGCAAAGTACAACCATGTATTTGTCACTCTACCAGGAATTATATCACATATGCATGCACATATCAAAGGTTATAGAATATATTCCAGTAGCAACAAACGTCAATAAACGAACATTAGATGCCAATTGTCGCGTTACCGATATCGAGCACAGAACAGTGGGATGCGTGTATTGTTTACGATACCGGGCGTATTGCTTTCTGAGCAACACGGAGATTTATGACAGATTTATATATACAAATAAGATAAATTCGAACACAATGAAACATTCTTGAAAATAATATTTTTTTTTCACTTAAAACAGTTAATATAGCCAGAGGTGTTTGATGAAGAGATTTTTTAATTTGTAATTTATAATATTATGTAATTATTTATTATTAAGGAATATGTATATACACTAAAATTCAATAATACATATGTCGTTTGTGGTGAGTATTCAACATTTGGTTCACAAACAAAGTTCGGGTCATCTACTGAACGAGATTGTTCACTAAGCAAATGCAGGCTGATATCTGAAGCAAGGAATGTTCAATATCCACCGTCCCTTATCGTGACAAGTTTGATTTAGAGTCCCTTGTATTGAACGGTTTATGTTCAGGTCTTATCAATACCTTCAAATGATAGCCAATTTGGAGTTGCGTTTTGCGATAGTTATTTATGTAAAGGAACGGCGATGGATGCGTGTTATGGACCTAGGTGTGCTTTTAAATCCAGCGGTTTTTGTCAGTGATTCCCGTTTATAAAATAACAAGTGCTACGTTGTAAAGAAAGGAATGACACATTAAACTGTCTTGTATTGGTTGTCCTTTACCAAGAAATCAGCAAATTCTTGAATGTGTGATTTTTATTTTATATACTGCAAAACAAGAACACTCTCGGAATGAAACTCGTGTTCGTTTCGATAATCATCTACATTTTACTTATGGATGATCTAGCTGTCGGAAGTAAGTATGCTTCTTTTGCCCAGAAAAAATGTCGGATTAATGCCGAAATAACACTGCATTACTATTTACGCACATTTATAATTTTGACTGAAGATATATTTCTATAATAGACTAATCAGAAATCAGAACTTCTTTTTGCGTTGTTTATTGTTAGTTTAACAACGATAATTATGTTCTTTGTCGATAGAAAAATTATCAACTATCATGTTATAATATGTACAATATGTGTTCATCCGATCATTTTCTGGCATTTGTAACTTGCTCGCGTGTTACAGCAATGGACCTTTCCAGTTTTTCTTGCCATTAACATTTGAACTCCTCTCCGGCAATTGTACCAGTAGGTGTTCTTTTGTGTGAAACAGGTTAATAGCGTTAAACATGTGATATTTGAGTGAGTTCAATTTTAGGTACAATTGATTGATTTGCATACAATTGACATTTGTTACAAGTGAATGTTTCTTCAACTTTATTCTTCAATGACGATTGTACGGAAGAACAGTGTGCATCAAAACATTACATACATGATCAATGATTTTGTATGATACAACTAACAAATCGTTCTATTGGAGTTCTATGTTTGTCTAAATAGTATCTTATTATCATTCAATTTCACGTAATAATACGCAGAGAATATATACCATACAGTAAAAAAATACTGACAGATAATGACTCCAAAAAGAGCGACATTGGAAAATGGAGGTAATATCATATTGGAAAAAGCTAGCTTTAGTACATAATAACTGTATGTTTATCAAACAATTCTTTGTCGTTAACGATCTCATTGTCGCAATTTGTTTGGCATACGCCGGGCGTTCACAGTTTGCAAACACTTGACGGGGCGTTTATACATTATCATTCAAAGTACCAATGGAATTATCTGCTATGAAGATAACAATAACCATACTATAAATAAGGGCTAGCGAAATATGAATGGCAATGTACTTGCATAACAGTTGTTTTGTTATTTTCCACGGTAGATATTAATTTCTTACGATAAACGTCATGATAATGATTTGTGTTTATTCGAAAATGATGTCAAAAACAAGTTCTTACTAAACACGAACAATATGAACAACTCAAATTTTGGTCTGGATCCTTCTTTGTATGGATTTATTTGGCAGCGGGTAAGTTTACGTAATGTTTATTGTTTGTTATTTATATGTTGAATAATTGGTTGTTACCTTAATTGGTGAAATACTTTTATTTCAAGTGTTGGAATCTTCTTTGTATGTATGTATTTCGCAGCTGGTAAGTTTAAGTAATGTTTATGTTGAATTATGTTGATACATTGTTTTTCCCCTAATTGTTGTGATATGTTGATAAACTGATTATTACCTCAATTGCTGAAATACTTATATTTGTATGAATAAGCATGTATATGTTTTCTACAGATGTGTACATCTGTTGAACTTTTATTCGACTAAATACAACTCTATTTTCGAGGCCTTGAGCATGATCGAAACCAAAACCTGAACGACACATTTGTTATCTCTGTGCATACTGTTGTAGGCATTTACGATTGTATTTGTGTGGATGTCTGCCAATATTCCTGTTTAAATAAATGAAACCCAGAACGAAACTTTTTTTCAGTGCAACAATACAAGATTGATGGAAGGTCAAAATATTTGGACTTATTCGTAACAGCAAAACGATAATACATGGTCAATTATTAAGAACTCGTGTAGCGGGCAATACAAATCGAATAAAACACCATAGGAATATATATGCTTTGTAATATGTTGTCTTTTTAATTTCTTCTAGATAATGACTCATTTATAGTTCATGGACTAAAATTAAAACAAGACATAACTGCGTTTACCTGAAATATATTGTGTTCTATTAAAGTCACATCTGAAGTCATCAATATAAAATTTGTAGTATTATTACATCTGCTTTGTACGATGAGACACGTTCATCGGCAATCGAACGATTTGCGATATTGTGGCCTTTTTGCATTTGGCGAGTACATGTATATGGCTTTCAAGTTTGCTTAATATTTAGATGTAGGTACAATCCGACCTTTCAATAGATGACCGGTCATTAGACTGATGACAGAGCTAGCAACGAAATGTGTTTCATATATTTAGGTCAGAACATCGTGTGCAATTACAGTCCAATGAACTGGACAAATGCAATGTCCCGTTGCCACATGGCCGGCGGTAGTCGCGTCATACCAGATTTAATACATGGACCTTTCGTGCAAAAAGCAAACAATTCAATTTTCTGGGTAGGCAGCTACATTACCAGAGGACCGAGTGCAAATGGTAATTATTCAAACATGTTATGTATGTAGAATTATTTGTGCAAATGAGAAGCACATATTTTCTCTACCGATTGTAATATGTATTTAAAAACATGTTTACATGTCCTACATTTGGAGCTTAATTTAAAGTGCTCCGAATAATACATCATGTAATGTTTGCACTAAATGATTAAAATGACATCTAACATGCGATATCGCTCAGAGGTATTTGTGATACCTACTAATGTTAAGAACATATGTAGTGGTTTGTTTGAACATTTTCACATTTTATAAGCTGTGTTGTCACAGTTGTCTCCACGTTTTTTATTACCATATCAGAATACTTTCATACATTTTATAATACTGTCGCCTTCATCTAAATTTTAAAGTAATAATAGCAAACGTGTAAAGAAAACAACTGTTTTAGAATATATGGTTTGGGTGTTTTACTTAATACCGCCAGTTTTATTCAGGTATTACATTGTAAATCGTATAAATGAACATGATATATATGTTTAAAGACTGTTTTTATGGACACGATACTTGTTTTTATGGACACGATACTTGTATAATCTGTAAGTATACTTGAATGCAATACATGACATAGCAGAGAACGAACACGTGACCCATGTAATTAAAATAAGTCGAGGAAGGTATACAAAAATTTGTTCAAAAAAGTATTGGAATACTTAGAATGGTTTGAGGGTAACGTATATACATAGGGCATTACATTATTTTACATTTAACAACCAATAACTCATATATACATTGATGTATTAATTTTCCGTTTTCATGGATCAGTTTTAACACACATCGGTTTCTTTTCCAGTGAGCCATGCAGATATGTGTGAGTATAAAACGACAAATGGAACTGCAGATTGGAGCGATATTAAACTCGGACATTGCAATGACACACGAAAGTATGTTTGATGTGAAAATAAAACAGACGGTAACTGCTTTCTTAATTATTAAATTGTTAACATTTGGACACTGTTATTAGTTTCGCGGAAATTTTTTAATTTCTTTCACTTTCAACGGTAAATGATATAAAAAGTATTTTAGAGTCAGATTATGTTAGCTTTGTCTTAACATTGCATACGCATTTAATATAATGACATTGGAAATAACTTTCATTCATATTGAGTATATTCGTTAATCAATACGTTTCAGCCTTAAACATGCAAATTGAGACCTGCATAAAAACAGGGACGTATCTACAAGCGAGCTCATGTCTGCAGACCTACGAAGAGACTGGTGCAGTGCCGCAAGGTGCTTATTGGGTTAGGAGTAGATACAGTTATACTGTACACGACTCTACCGGTAGACATATGGATATTATTAAGAATGCATTTATATTAATAATGTAAAACATAAAATATATTATAACATTATAATAATATAGTATTTAATGAAATGAATAAATGAATGAATGAATGAATCAATCAATCAATGAATCAATCAATCAATCAATCAATCAATTAACGCATTTTCAATACCTTATTTTATTGATATTGTATATACAGGTACAGTATATAGAATCTCGTTATTTCTATCTAATGTGTTTGTTTTTAGATCAACGGTCACATCCTCAAGGACAAGAAGAGCTTTACAACTGTGGGAGAATATCTGGAATAGATTCAATAATATACTATGACAACTGCTCAAATAAGTTGCCGTCATTATGCAACATGTGTAAGAATTTTTAATGCAACCAGTATTTATCTGATTTATCTGATTTCGTTTTCATCAAAAAGTAACAACTTTAAAAATAGAAGTAAACCATTATTAATATATTTGTTTGAAACTTGCCTGAATCAGAATTGCAGAATTTCGGTATCCATTTCCGCTATTTAAACAATAAATAAGTTGATAAATAAATAAGTTGATACAGAATCTATTTAACACGTGGGGAAATTAAACACAAAAAATAATATCATCATGTACAGTACTTCACTTTATGTCCTATTTGTGTTATGTTATAAAGACAACTAAACTTGTTAATGTATGAGTATATATAACCCAGACCTGTATGAAATAATACTTGATGGCGCATTCTTTTTTCTGTGAATACAGCTTCCTCGTATGTAGCTAATGAAATATCGGAATATACCGGTAAGAAACCAAACTGGATCAATTGTCTTTCAATTGTATTTCATGCAATAATTTTATTAATGTTTTGACCATATTATTCCCCTTTCACTAGTGTTGTTTTTTAACACCTTTCTTACGTAAGTTATGCCTGTTGTGACTAACGTTTTATAGTTCCATGAATCTGCTTAAAATTAAGGGTAAAAATAATGTTCTTATGTATTCAGAATGTGTACAAATATCAACGTATGAGACTTCATCAACTCCAACGCGCCCTCAATATACTTCAAAACAATCTACGAGCATATACGATTTAATAGCACGATTTAGCTGGAGCACGCTCATGGCAACAAGCTTTAGTGAACATGGAGCAACTACTTCATTGATAACGGCGTCCATCAAGTCTATACCACTTTCTACAACTACATTTTCGAATTTAATAACTGAGGCTGCCAATATTCAATCTTCTAAGTCTAACCTTGCTTCATCGACAAGGTCATCAGAAATTAATGACGTACATGCAATAAGAACGATGTTGCTATCCAACAGATCCGACCCAACTACGTTTAATCAACAAATAACAACGATACCTTCCAAAGACAGTTCATCGGGTACGGCAATAGCAAACTTGCATAGTATGATTATATAGTGTTGTATACTGCCCTGCACATTGTATAAATTCTGATAAATTCCAACATCCACATTGAAAGAGTGTTTATCAACATTCCTAGCTGGCTTTCTTTCAGGAAAAACGTTGGCCATAGGATTAGGTGCCGGAATCGGGGTTTTAGTTGTCGCTGTCTTGGGCACAATCGGTCTCATTATGTTACGAAGGTAATAGTGTAAAATGACAGTATCCCATATATGATTAATCAGTCAGTTTGAATCCAACACAAATACAATTGTTTAAGATTTGTTTAAAACAACGTTTGATAAATATTTGCAATATGTTATTCATTAACGGTATACCACTTTAAAAAGTAGAGCACATGCAAAAACAATATTATCATTTAAGACCTATTATTGGTACGTAATAAATACGAAATTGTAATATATTGTTCACATGCTTTAAACGTAGTCCTTGTATTTTTAAAGGAAAAAGAGAAATATCGTGGAGCTACAACAATTAAATGATGCAGTATCGGGCATGTACCCTGAACACTGTGAATCAAGTGATTTTGTAGCTGGGTCTGAAGAAACAGCATCACATAGTGTGAGGATTTCAAGCGATGCTGCATGTTGATACCTGATGAAAGAACACTGAAATTTCCTGTTCTGTCAGACCCGTTTAACTTACAACAATGACTATATTCGGTCATAAATTAGGGCAAAAAGAACTGCGTATGCGCCAACAATCGGTCTTACTTGTCAAGACACAGTATATACATGTGCAATAAGCTATTTTTTCCAGCTCAGCCAAAAATTATTGTAGCTTTAAATTTATATCTTAATACGCTTTTCTGAACTTCCGTTTTCCTCAGCATTTATTATTAGTTGATTAAAAAATAAATTGACTGCCTTAAAAACAATATATTGTTTAATTTTAATATAATAATCTCTTAACATTCGTGCAAAATCCTTCAGTCCCTCTTTAAGTCCGTCATACATAGTTTGTTGTTTTCGTTTGTGACGTTTGATACAAACTATTTACTGTTGTATATGTTTTAAATTAAAGGTCATTGTAAGTGACATTTATTTCTTATAATTCGACATGGTGTTTTGAAGCCAAATGTGTAGTTAGGGATAAGATTAAATTTTACAAGCACCTAACTTATTATTTTATATAAAATATTGTTTTTGATACATTAAATTATTGTGCATGTCTATATTGCCCTTGTTATATCAGAGTTGTTTGTGTTTGTATAAAAGGTTTGTATACTGATATATTGACTCAAATGTGAATGAGTAATGACAAAGTTTAAGCTAACGGTTACGTACTAGATGACTCAAGTTCATCTATAAAAATATTACTGTATATCATTGTGAAATATTACATATAATGCAAACAGCAAAAAGACTTCACGTGCTGAAAAGTGTTGGTTACAAACACGAAGCTCTAATGAACAAATCGATATCATGCAGATAAAATATACGCGACTTCGAGACTTCAAAATTATCTTTCAAATTACACAGTTTATAAATAACTCAAAATTCGCAATAGCTATTTCGAGCGTATCTGTGTCGTTTATGACGAAAACGGGTGTAATTTGTCAAGCTGTACGATAAATAGTAAGTTGATAACTATTCGCTTTATAATGATATGTGCATCTTATTTAGATTATTATCTCATATGTGCATGCTATTACACCTGATAAGTTACTTCTATAGATTTGATTTTCTATCTTGTCCCATCACCACCAAGTCACCACCAAGTATTAAGCAGAACCTCTTCGAAATATAATATTCGCAAATGGTGTATCGATTATATAGTTAAAAAATACAACATAAGCATGTACATTTAGCAAAGTACAACCATGTATTTTTCACTCTACCAGGAATTATATCACATATGCATGCACATATTAAAGTTTATAGAATATATTCCAGTAGCAACAAACGTCAATAAACGAATATTAGATGCCATTTTATTTTGAACCTGAATAATGTAGACACTTACTAAATAGACCAAATTGTCATGTTATCAATATCGAGCACAGAACCGTGGAATGCGTGTATTTGTTACAATACCGGGCGTATTGCTTTTCTGCGCAACCCGGAGACTTATGACAGATTTATAAAATACAAATTAGATAAACTCAAACACAATGTAACATTCTTGAAAAGTAATGTACTTTTTCTCTCAACAAATTTAATATGGATAGAGGTGTTTGATTAAGATAGTTTAATTTGTAATTCATAATACTCTAGAATTATGTATGATTATAGAATATGTATTTTCACAAAAAATTCAATAATACATATATCGTTTGTGGTAAGTATTGAACATTTTGTTCACAAACAAAGTTCGGGTCATCTACTGAACGAGATTGTTCACTAAGCAAACACAGGCTGATATATGAACCAAGGAATGTTCAATATCCACCGTCCCTTATCGTGACAAGTTTGATTTAGAGTCCCTTGTATTGAACGGTGTATGTTCAGGTCTTATCAATACCTTTAAATGAAAGGCCAAGTTGGAGTTGCGTTTTGCGATAGTTATTTATGTAAACGAACGGCAATGGATGCGTGTTATGGACCTACGTGTGTTTTTAAATCCAGCGGTTTTGTCAGTAATTCCCGTTTATAAAATAGCAAGTGCTACGTTGTAAAGAAAGGAATGACACATTAAACAACTGTCCTGTATTGGTTGTCCTTTACCAAGAAATCAACAAATTATTGAATGTGTGATTTTTATCTTATATACTGCAAAACAATAACACTCTCGGGATGAAACTCGTGTTCGTTTCGATAATCATCTACATTTTACTTATGGATGATCTAGCTGTCGGAAGTAAGTATGCTTCTTTTGCCCATAAAAATGTCGGATTATTGCCGGAATAACACTGCATTACTATTTACGCAAATGTATAATTTTGACTGAGATATGTTTCTAGAATAGACTAACAAAAATACAAATACACATAATACTTTGTTCATTTTTTCCATTTTGTCTTTTTGGCTATGTATGATCTATTGAAAACAGTCGTATGTAAAGAAATAGACGTACTATTAATGCTAGTTAGTTCTATGTTCAATGTTTCCCGATGCACCCCAAATCCTCAAATGTCTTCTTGCAGAGGTGATACTGTGTTCGAGGTCCGCATTTCAGTGGTGGGAAGCAATGCAGTTATGCATTGATTATAACGGTCCCTATAAACGCCCCTAAGGGTACAGAGCGACCTTTACCCTCGTATAACTGAAGAGCAGTTTTCAAGGTTGGACGGGAGATTATACCTTACACAGCGACGAAGAAGGCAAGTGTATTACTCCAATTTATCTTGAGCATTACATTTGTGGATTATCATAACAAACTTTATTGTAAAAATAGAATGTTCACTTAAGATATATCAAGTCTTATAAATATATTTTTACAGTATTATTACAGAGAAGCATCATAAACGTGATACAGTTTATTATAGTTTCTAACATATTTAATAGCTGATAGTCATTTTGTTTTGCGCAGTTCATATTTGACTCCATTATGCCATGATGTTCAAATGTGGTTATTAACACCGTAGATAAGCGTAGCATTGCTAAAGACACCACACAAGTGTACTGGACTTGGGCAAACATCTTGTGGAAAGTGCATGTACAGCACTGAAAATGTAGTTTTATTCTTAACCGATAACTATAATAACTATTCATTTACTAAGCGTCGCTAATTCCAGTTCTCAATATTTATATATCCTGAACACTTTCAATTATAATTGTGATTTGTGCCGAATTCCATATGTCGTTTTGTTTATCAACAATACACACCCTTGTTGTTGATGCTTAGATGGACAAAGATGTGGATTTCTGCATATTAATTAATACCTCATCCCGTCAGAAGGAGTTAAGTTCGCAGATTGCGACGATGACAAGCACTATATATGCTGTGCTTCAATTAAAGGTACGACACTAGGCTTAAACCAATTTGTTATGGATTTATATCATTTGTTGGTGTGAGCTGCTTTATTTCAACGCACAACATACCGTTTAAAATATGGAACTTTTTGGATTTTTGTATCAAAATATGTACAAAAAAACAAAAAGTCACGATTCAGAGCGGAGCATAGTAGTTCTCATTACAGTTGCTAAAATATTTGTGAAATCATATTACAATCGAAATAATTTTCGCATTATCGTTATTTATCACTAAATGAACAACTCGTTGTTGTTCTAATGCATGGCTATTAAACCACTCGTGGTTTAATTCCTACGCATCAGCACTCCAAATCGTTGTTTATTTACCAATAAACATCGATAAATCGAAAATGATATCTTAAATTATACAAAACCCTGTGCATATTTGAAAATGTTGAGCCAACTATAAATTAAGCTCAGCTGCGTTACAATGTAACTACTGTCTTGTTTATTGGACGAACGAACTGAAAGCACGACTCGCACATCTTACAATCCATTGCGCTGTTGAAATTTTGCATGTGTGATCGGTTCAAATGATGTGCCTATAAATTCACTGTAAACGTGATTATTATAGCGTGTATTTGAAGCTCCAAATTTACGTTGTCGAATGACAAAAAAAACAACAACAACAGAAACAGGCCCTCTTTAACTGCAATTCGTATATCACCGATAGCATGAGGTTTGAAAACCTGAATGCACCAACTGCTACTGATTTCATTGGCTGTTGGTATCTTCTGGGTTTCAACCCTTGATTTGCAGTTCCGCTACAGACGGTGTACTATACATATCTCGTATACATATTTGCCTCGGTGCTTTTTCGTCTCTGGATGCGGCCATGAACTGTATTTAAATTATTAATATTTATTGGTTCATTATGTTAAAGGTGTACATAAACATGATATAATAGGTAAATGTGTAACACATGTGTTACAAGAAAAAGTACTGTAAGCAATTCGTTCACATTTAAACATGTCTTACTTACTGTACTAGATGGCCCGTGTACAGTCCAGAACTACCATGTATACACTGGACCATGGCATGACGCCACTGGGTGCTCAGTGAACGTGACCTTGTACGACCTTATAACCATCAAGGCGCCTCCTGGCGATTACTGGACCTTGGAAACAGATGGACCGAAGTGGAACAGCGTGGGTAAATTATAGCGACAAACGTTTGTACTGAAATTCTCCATGTACATCTTTAAGAAAATAAAATAATTATCACATGACCCTTGGAGTTACAGATTCAATACATTTAATCGCAAATAATATAAAACAACTATAATAATCAGAAAAAATGATAATATGTATAACATCATACTCGCATATACATGATATAAGTTATAAATAAAGTTACAATGATACACGCGAATAAAGACTATACGTGCTATATTTAGAAGGACACCTATAATGTAAACTGCAATGTAAAAGATGCATGACTGTGTGTATGACATCGTACCCTTATATTCATGTTATTAGTTACAAATAAAATGACAATGATATACTGATTTCAACACGTGAATAAGCAGTTTACACGCTATATTTAGAAGGATCCAACATTTCGACGCATCCAATGCATTCCTGTGGAACAGTGAGTGGTTCTCTAGATGAATTTCGACAACCAAACTTTAAACGCTGCAACAGCTACCTCCAAGTACTTTGCATATTTGGTAAATTTTGTCTACCTTCTGTATGTGGATAAAAACAAAAAAACCTTCCAACTTATATAACATCAGGGTTTCCCGCAGGCCTGTTTCGCTTGTCGGACTCGACATGCCTTCAAAGAAGTTAGTCGTTTGCCGACATGCCTTAATATCGCCGACATTCCTTAATTTTCAAAGCGACCACCCTTAATCCCTTTATGTAATTTACACAGGTCTTTAATCGATTGGTCAAAAAACGAACGCCACTATTGATCGATAAAATCTCACTTCCAACAGAGTGACTGACAAATAACTTTACAGTGTTTTCTGCCCATAACGATCTCATTAGCCAATGAAACATGACGATTTAAAGGGAAATTTATACCTTACTAACAACTAAAACGTGTTTGACAACAAACACTTCCTCTTGCCAGGAAAAGCAAACAGGCACTTCATTATTATATTTACAATGGGTCGAGCGTAGCGGCTGATTTCGGGCAGGTGGGATCGAGCGTATCCGCAGATTTCAGGCAGGTGTGTTCGAACGTTGTGGTCGATTTCGGAGAGGTGTGGTCAAACGTTCGGTGAGGTGGGGTCGGGCGATGCGGCCTATTTTGGAGAGGATGGGTCAAGCGTTTCAGTCGATTTCGGGGTCGATCGTTGCCGCCGATTTCGGGGAGGTTGGGTCGCGCGTAGCGGCTAATTTCGAGGATATTTCGAGCGGAGGGTGCTAAGGGGGCGGATTGGAACAATCTCGGCGGAGGGGGGAGGTCGGCCCGACTTTTTTTCGCGGGGGGGAGGTGTCGGTGATGCCGACATGCCTTCAAGAAATCCTGCGGGAAACCCTGATTATATCTACCTAAACTAAAATATGTTCAGTACATGCTATCGAAGGAAAGTAAATAAAATGGCATAAATAACGACACGTCGGTTTCAATAACGTATCAATACTAGTATGTTTGTAATTTCTTAATTATGCTGCATATTCGTATGTTTCTTTACAAGTTGCTTTAATGAACGTTTTAGAGGCGCCTCCTTTTACCGTGGAATTCACCAGTACTTGTTTTAAAGGTATGTCTTGAAATAGCACTTTATTATTTGTATAAATACCTCAAAACAACGGGCTCGAATCGGATGGTCTCTCCTGCTTTGCTGCATTGATATCCATAACGGGTAGCTTGTGAGCTGTTTGACACAATGTAAACACAATTTAAAACGTCGTTTTATGTCTATTCATATTTTGTTTGCAATTAATCGTTTTACTACATCAACGATATATTATGTATTAATTTGTTTATAAATGCACAATAATACTGTTTAAAACTACACTAATAATTATACTTGAGTGATATCATAACTTTGCAGCTGTATTTATTAACTGGACCCAGAAATTTCGAAGAGAACATTTGATAAGTGTTTGTTTTTTCCATTCGTATCTATTCTTTTATTTTGAACATACAATGAAGTCGTGTACTTTTCAACATCAACAGAAGCATTGACCTCAACAGCGACCATACCAACCTCGTTATCAACAGTTAGCGTACTAATGAACGCTACAATACACACCAGCCCTGTTCTCGGTACAACAACTAATAAGACAACATTTGAGAACTCCACGGCTTCAAACCAGCAACAGAAGTTGCAGCCAACAGAAGAAAGAAATTGTACGTAACATCCAGCTTCTCAATAGACATACTACACCGTATGCAATGATTCAATGCATCATTACATGAACAGTCATATATTACAAGACTAATTGCGTTCCGTTTGAGTACATTATATTCAACTATCCGATATATTGGTTGCATATAATGTTGAATCCAACACGGCACGTAAACAAAACTCCATTTCGTTGTGTTTGAACTATTCTCATATATATGCGTAATTACCATAATTTCGTGGGTTACCATAATTTCGTGACCGTTTAAAACTAATACAGTTTCGCTTGTGCATCCGAAAACATCGTCCGAATTACTATAACTAAAGTGAATTGTACATTTTTGCAGTTTCTGAAAGGAAATCCTATTAAATGTAAACGTGTAAGTGACTTGGTCATTTAAATCACCAATGACATTAAATACACAAATAATTCACCACCCTACAACTATTTTGAAATTAAATTCATGAATTTCGTGCTAAAAATCGTATATTTAGTACAGTTGTAAAAGGATAATTGCGCATGTATGATGATCTCCCTTGTGTATATTTCTCACTGGAAATTAGCTATTTTCGGTAAAATAAATACATAAACAATCCCCCTTCCCTAAATTTGACCGACATTTTCAAAATTGTAACTTTAAGTTAGCATTCCTACCCACGGATCGCTGCGTGCAATTTTATCATTTATTTTATATTTAAGAACAATAACTAACACAATAGAAATATTTATAAATTCATGAAACCTAAAGTTAAACCTGCACAACGAAAATTGAACAAGTGTGTAGATTTAGTCAGACCTATACTGTTACCTTTTAAAAATATGCTAAGGATTGTGTATTTATAATGATAAAATTTCAAAAACACTAGTTTTCACCAAGATTTTCGTTCAGCACAGGCTCCAGCACTAACAAAGTGAAGCCAAATTAATGCTGTAAACACAATTTCCCAACCAGAGTAGGCCAGCCAATTAGAACCACGAAATTATAAGAAGATTCCAGACGATACAGAATAGTTGGGTCAGGTACAATAACATAACATATACATGAAATAGCAAAAAATCGGTCTTTTAATTACTTTATTTGCAAAGAGCACATTGCAAATTGTGTTTTATCCAATTCAGTGGTGACAGAATGTATTAACGCGCATGCGCCACAATCGTAAATAAGACCCACGAAATTAGGGTGACACGGCATATAATTTGCTTTTGTAATTTCTATTGTTACAGATAATGGTGTGACGATTGGGTTAGCAATAGGCCTTAGCGTAATGGTTATTGGAATCGTGGTTGCTAGTGGCTTATTCATATACAGACGGTATGAATTAAAAATTTGTTTGCCATGAATAGTTCGAAAGAAACATATGTAATAAATACATTAATGCTCAAGTATTTGTATTCAATTGGTCACATTCCATGTGAGATAGGAACGTATCACAAACATGTATGAATATTGGCTAAATGCAATAATATTGAATAAACAAATAGCCGTGTACAAACATTTTCTTACATTGTCATATATTTTCGCAACCACAAAAACCTTTGTGTACGTATTTATTTTATGCAATATTTATTTCAAGGAAATATAATCACATTATACGCAATAAATATTCATGTTACTTACAGAAGAACTTCATCAAGTAAGCAAAATGATTTTTCCGTATCTTACAAGAATGAAGTTGGCTCTAGCAATGCCTGTATAAACAACGCCGCCAAAGGTCACACCAACGCTGCCTACGGTACAGGCCCAATGTATACAGATGGACTGTATGAGGAACTTCCGGGAGATAAGGAATACAATGTTTACGTAAGGGACCCTAACCAGTCTCGTTGCCAAGCACAGGATAAGGTAGCTAATAAGCCGTGTTTTCACCATTTGGCGGCCGAAGCAGATATACACGTGTACGCCCTTCCTAAGAAGCCGAACGGAAACGCAGTTCAGAGGAATACTAATGACACTGGTCAGAATGACTATCTGGAACCAACCCCATCAAATCACAATCGCGCACACAATGGCAATCATGATGTCGATACAGATGACGAATCATTCGTGGATGACTTTTCGTCTGATGATTCTGATTTTGATGGACCGATGAACTACACAAATGTAGACACACAACAGAACGCACATACACGTGTAGCTGATGGCAATGTGCCAGACCTTTATTGTAATGCCAACGGACTTTATCAGGACATAGACGGTGACCTTAGCCGTGGCATTTTGCCCGTTTAAGAAAGATACCAAGGTGAAATAAAGGAAATAGAATACGGACATTTAGAGGTAGCCTCTACGAAGAGGGTGATGGTTACATATATCAAGAATATTCCCGCGCATAAGCATCAAGAGTTTGTGTATATAGCTGGAAACAATTACTGATACTCGGAACCCTGTTAGCAAAACTTAATGCATGATATGAAAGCATGAAATAATGCCCGAATTATTTCCTATATTTTATTGGTATAATAAGCTACAATGTTACCGTGGTTTCCGAAACATACAACTTATGATATCATGGACAGAAATATCTTCATGAACAATTTCACTACAACACATTGACACGCAACAAAATATAAAAATAAAGAATGTAAAAAAGCCGGGCCGGCTAGCTCAGTTGGTAGAGCGCTGGACTACAAATCCGAGGATCACATAACTTGTGTGGGGATTGGTCATGAAATTATTTCTACGGCCATTCTCCCCCTACCTCTGATTCAAGAAGGGCAGTTGTCAGTTACTGTACTTAGTACCTAGTACTGGTAAACCAGCTTACCCAGGAAAAGTGCAAGTAGGTTAACTGACCGCTGTTATATGACTGAAATACTGTTGAGTACGGCGAAAAATCCAAACAAACAAACAAACAAAACAAACACTACTACTACTACTGATACTGCAACTACTAATACTACTGCTACTACTACCACTACCACTATTACTACCACCACTACTAATACTACTAGTCCTACCGCTACAACAACAACAACAACTACTACTACTACTATTATTACTGCAATTGCTCCTGCTGCTGCTACAGCTACTGTTACTGTTACTACTACTACTACTTCTACCACTACCACTCATACTACTACAACTACCACTACTATTTCTACAACTACTACTATTACTACTAGCACTCCTACTACTACTACTACTACTCCTACTCCTACTACTATAACTACTAGTACTCCAACTACTACTACTCCTACTACTACTACTACTACTACTACTACTAATACTACTACTACTACTCCTACTACTACTACTACTACTACTACTACTACTACCTTTACTACTACTATTACTACTACTACTACTACCACTACTACTACTACTACTACTACTACTACTACTACTACTACTACTACTACTACTACTACTACTACTACTACTACTACTCTTACTACTACTGCTACTACTGCTACTACTACTTCTACTACTACTACTACTACTACTACTGCTACTACTGCTACTACTACTTCTACTCCCACTTCTAATACTACTGCTAGTAGTACTAGTATTCTTACTACTACTACTACTACTACTACTACTACTACTACTACTACTACTACTACCACTACCACTATTACTACCACTACTGCTAATACTACTAGTGCTACCGCTACAACAACAACAAATTATACTGCTACTACTACAACCACTACCACTAACACAACCACTCCTACTGCTGTTACTACTACTACTACTCCTACTACTATTACTACTACTACTACTACAACTACTACTCCTACTGCTACTACTACTACTAATAATACGTCTACTACTACTACTACTACTACTACTTCTGCTTCTGCTACTGCTACTGCTACTGCTCCTGCTACTACTACTACTACTTCTACTACTACTACTACTACTACTACTACCATGCTGCAACCTCAGATAATATTATATTCTTTTCATTAAATGCACTTATGTGGTACAGTAGACTACCGGTGTTACAACGATTTAAAATATTTTGTTTCTTTTATGTCATTGCAAACCAAACAACACAACAGTGATATCAAAGCAACTGCAATACTGCTACTTCTACTACTACTTCATGTACTACTTATATGAACTTAATGTCTCAAAATTATATTCTGTTATTGGACACGATACATTTAATGAATAAAGCTTCTTTTAAAAAAAAATTTTAGTTCAGCAACTCATCGATTTTCGTAAATTTGAATTGAATGCCTTCCAAACACGAAAAGAATACAAACCAGATTCATCCAACGGGATATTACATTCTCTGTGCAGATAAATAATGCTTTCAAAGAACTTACGCTTAAATATAAATTGCCAACGCGTTATATATGTTGAAAAGGCATCGAAACTGAAACATGATATGTCTTTCCGTAGGTAAAGAGCGCACTGTTTGAGTTTCTGCACAAAGTCAGATTAATTGGTCATATTTGGTTACCTTAGACATAGTGATTTCAATAGTTACAAACATTGAATAGCTGTCCGCAGTATATTAATCATTATTGTTACATTTTAAAATACATTTATAACACAAAACTATAGTAGAATATTATATATTTATAACGCTGAACTATAGTGGAATATTGTATTTTAAAAACTGATCTGCTGAGATTGAACTGAAAGATAGCATACTCGTTGTGTACCTTTCGTAACTCACTGTGCGTCAATGAATTTCGAAATGGCAAGGACAGTTCTTATACGTAATTGTGCTATTCATAGTATGGAAACATTTAATATATGCAGAATGTCCTCAGTAGTTAGTATTACCTACTTTACCGTATACATGATAATTAGGCGCTTTTAACTGTTTACCACTTTGTTGAAACAAGTTCCATCCAACAGGCAACATTTCGTGATATTTCACGGTTTTGTTTTGTTATGTTGCCCTCATCATTATTTAAAGGGCAGCAACTTGCGCAAAACGTTGCGCAATGTAACTTTATGGTTACACTGACTACTACTGACTGTTACGAGCAGGACACAGGTTAATGATTGTTCTATGAGTCACAACTATCGTTATGTTAGTTTTCATGGAAAATGAAACAGTTAAATGCTCTCTTTTATTTATAATCGAAAGTGGGTAGTAAACCAGATATTTCATAGTCATTTGGGAACATTCAAATTTTTATTCAGTAACGGGGGCAACATTTTCAACTGTTGCCCCCGTCCTAACGGCCTCGGAGCAACAGCTCAAAAGTTGTCACCTCTACTTCAGGAATACAATTTGACTGTTCCCAAATGCCGATGAAATATCTGTATAATATAACATTCTTTGTAAAGACATTCTCAAATCGGTTTTATGAGATAAATTAAAAAGCATTGCCAAAAACACTTGTACTGTTTTATCGCTTTTACTTATAGGCTACTGTTTTAATGTATTGGCTTCATATACCTTATGGTACCCCCCTCCCCGCTGCACATCTGTGCTGGAAAACAGATTAATAACAATGAGTGTAAGCTCAACGGGGAAGGCTCAAACTAATGGCAAATGTTCCCATAAATAAACAATGGTATCTATTTACGAAAAGGTAAACTTCTAAACATCTAAGAGATATATACTAGTGAAAAACACATTTAGATTAACAGAGATATTCATGAAATAGTCAGAGACTTAGGAGTTTATAGTAAGAACTGCCCTTAATATTTCGTCAAGTAGCGGTGTGAATACGGATCATATTTAAAATCCTAAATGAGAAGCATTGGACAGTTATTCATCCTGGACTGACCAAAAATTACCTGGTGTAATACAGCTGGAAAAAATCCCCAAGCCCCCAATTGTGATCCAACCCAGGTCCTCCTCGTTCCAAGGCAAACGCTTTACCGCGTCGCTATAAACAGCAAGCTCATATAGCAAGGCAGTATAGGTGTCCCATATACGCTACCCTACTACACTGGTATTAAACATGTCCAGTTTTGTTCCTGTTCCATACACCGTGCTTCTACTGAGCAACACCCTGTTATATTTCTGATTCTAGGTCTCACTTTCTGTGTACATGTATTCCGTGTGTTGTGTTCTAATAAACAATTCATTTTTAAATAGACTTGGTAAGACACAATGGGTTGTCGCATGAAACATTTTTGCAGTAAAACTGTTCTTTATTTTCCAGCTATAATCGAGTTCGACCAGGCGAATGAAGCCTTAAAGACAGCCGGCTTCCTCGATTTACAGTGGAATAGCACAGCTTTTAACGGAGTTCAACATATTTTTATCGTACGTAGTTTGAACTTACAATTGTTGCTTTTACTTAATTAAGCCGTTTGATGACTTATTATATTGTACACAACACGTATATGTATACACTTAATAAACTGGTGATAACACTTTTATGTTAAGATTTATTTGACTTTTTGGTAACTGTTTATATATTCATGTAGAATTAATACTACAAACAGTCGGGTGTTACTTACTAAAGCGACTTCATGTAAATGTTACTTTTTACTCTTGATTTTACACCTTCCCACCTAAGACATAGATTCATCAATTATAACGTTTTATCAAAAGCCACAAAATCAGAAACCACCTGGCCAATATCACCCCGGGCCTGTTCCGTGTTTTGCTTTCGTCGATAAAAAAACATCCACTGTCCATCTATCCACTCTTCGTCGCCGCGTTCACCCACCCATTATCCACCAATCTATCCATCCATCCATCCATCCATTCATCCATCTATCCATCCATCCATCCATCCATCCATCCATCCATCCATCTATCTATCCAATCCACCCATCCACTATCCATCCACCGTCCATCCATCCACTATCCTTTGCCGCATTCATATACCCACGGTTCTAATCTGTCCGAAACCCATCTGTCATTCCAACCAACCATCCATCCATCTATTCATCTAGCCAGACAGCAGAAAACTACGAACTTGCTTAACAATAGCGCCCAGGTGTTTATTGTAATGCATTTCTTTATAGCCGCAAGATGACATCTGGAAGCCCGACATCTCACTCAAGAATTCCTTTGCTTCCTTCACGGGACTGGGATCATCTTACCTGAATGTCTTGGTATGGAACACAGGATCTGTAAAATGGTATCCTTATCAGGTATTTTAGTATTGGTCCTTTCTTAAAGGGACTTATTAACAGATTTTCTTATTTTTAGAAATGTCTATCAGTGGCTTAACTTTAGTTACCAAAAAAAGACAGTCCGGACTTGCAAAACGTTTATCCTCTGTCAAAAGAAAACATTAAAATTTGCCATGTCGATGCTAAAACCCACGATCCCGGATCAAAAGACAGACGCGCCAACCATAGGACTAAAGAGGCTCGTAAACATGGAGTGTTATTTTAACGCTGTGTATTTTGTTATAAACCTGTTTAATCAAAGCGCTGAAGGCACAGAAGTTGTTCGCTGTTGCGTAACATTGGGCGCAACTCACTATATTCAAATGTTAATAGCAACACAAGTTTAAATTAAACAGAAAATATTTGAAAGGTTTATTGAGATTGTGTCTAAACGAAAATCTGAGGACAGTTTTGAATATTAGAAATCAATAATAAAATTCAATGACTATTATGACATTCGTTTGTACTAGTAATGTTATTGAAAATGTTAGTGCACTGTTCAATATCAAAGTGTCCGATGGATCTTATCGACTTGTCCAAATGACTTAGTACAAAAGGCACTTAAGACCCGTTATGGTGTGTTTTGTAGAATGTTTTGTAAATATATTGAAAATACAATAATATTAAAATTTTATATTAGAACCTCTAAGTAAAATCAAATTGTACGAAGTCTAGGTGATAATAACTTAAAATGAAAACCCCGACGCGTTATCATGGACAATCTGGGCGATTAGAGAGGTATTTTATATCACATGTCACCTTAAATGCACTGATTATAAACTTATAAATGTTTTATTGGGTAAAATAGGATAGTTGCGCTAGTAGCACGCTCAGGGCTCTTTTGTGAGAAAATAAAAATCACTGAATTTAAATTCTGGCTAAGAAGCTAGAACCAGCAAACATGACGTGTTATACAGTCATGATAATTTGTTCTTTCCAAAAAGTCAAACATTTAACGAAAATATTCGTAAAAAATCATTTAGTTGAATCCTACATTCCGTGTTTTACTATATAGTATTTGTGTCAACATTTTAAATATAACTTGAACAAAGACATTTTTGGCGATTTATAATCTAAATGCGACGCTAAAATAGATATTGCCACGTAATAAAATCAGATTTTAAAATATATATCGCCATTGTGTAGTTAGGTTAGTTTTTGTCTGTAAAAAATACAGATTTGAATTGTATCTGTTGTCCAATATGCAGCTGATGATTTTGAGGTCAATTGTAAAACGTACACCACTAATTAAACCGCTAACAGATGTGAAAACTAGACAGCCGCTTACAGCAGCTAACAATAATATGTACGAATTATATATAAGGCCTATTAAAACAACTTTTAATTGAAAATGAAAAATTGTGTCGGGCTTAGTGGACTACTTTCTTCCGCTATTTTTTATCTCAAAATTTGACCATATACTGAAAGCTGTGACTTACCTGACTTTTAGTTTAGTTTAGTTTGTTTCAAACATATTATGTTCTAATCACATTTTTCATCAAAACGATGGATGCATTTTAGAAACATTCATGATATTCAAACGGCACTTCTTACTGTCGGGTAATTATAACTGAGTTAAACTTATAGTGAATTTTACCCTCAGATTTCAGAAGCGATACATATAGTTGTTCTGTGAACAACTAAAAATTTCGAAAAAAACTTAACAAACGCTTTATAATTTTAACGATTTTAATTGTTGTTTATTCATAAACGACACATTGTTTCGAGTATACTGCCATATTAGGAGTGTTATTTCGTGCCTTTGTTGCATTGAGGACCAAAAAATTTCGAAATTCTCAATTTGCCATTCTGTGAATTTGAGTCCATTATGGCATAATTACGAATTGGATGATTTACAAACAGCTGTTTTACTCAATCACGATGCGTTTAAGCTTCTTCGTTTCAACTGATATGTTGAAAGACTGCATGCATTCACATAATATAATAGTTATGTATTGTATGCAAAATACAAACGCTTATTTCGATCAAGTTTTCAGGGCCAGCATTCACCAGCCCATTCTAAAATATATGCAAAGTACTGATGTAGCTTACATGTATGTCATTAAATGCATTCTAAATATAGAATGCGAAAATAAGCATTGACCAATACCAAGACAATTTCACAGCATTATTAGAATAGAAAGGTTTCAAGAATATTATTTATTTTAACATCTTAGGTCTTAGAATGTCATACACCGAATAATGAACCAGCGCATTTCGAAGCTGGCCTTTTGCAATAAATAAATGTGTTTTTAATATTGAATGTAACTGGTATATTTTAGTAAGAAGTACAAATCAAGTTTATTTGTTATGCATAGATTTTGTACAACTTGCAATTTTTATCGCAATTTCAGGTGCTTCAGTCAACATGTGAAGTAGACATCCGGTATTTTCCCTTTGACATTCAATCTTGTTCGTTGAAGTTTACCGCGTGGAGTTATGACAAGAAAGACGTGGACATCAGTCATGACTCAGAAGACATTATTCTCGATCATTACAGTCCAAACAGCATGTGGGACATCCAATCTACAGCGACCAGGTGAACTTTCTATAATTTAAATTTTTCAGATTTTAATTATAAATATATTTTAAGGTAAATCGTTGCTCTCAATGCGAAGCACAAACATAACAAAATGAAAGAAATTTAAAAACCAAAAGCATGAATTATACCATGATACTAACTAATTTTTCTATTAACCAGGAACACAATTATCGTTGTTAAACTACCCAATAAACAACGCAAAAAGAAGTCCCGATTCTGAGCGGAGCATAGTATACACCAGTTCCAATTACAAGTGCACAAATGTATATCATATCATGTTAGAATCTAAATAATTTTGGCATTATCGTTGTTTATCTGCAAATAAAAGCCTCTTTGACGTTCTGAAGCGTGGCTATTAAACAACTCGGGCTAACGCCCTTGGGGTTTAATTGCTACGCACCAGAATTCCAAATCGTTGTTTATTGGCCGATAAACAATGATAATGCGAATATTATTTCTTAATTATAACACAATAATTTCCGGTTTAAAAACTAAAAATTTCAACACGATCAATATGAATCATAGAAGCGGTACTAGTAGATGAATAAGAATTAGAAGAAATAGTAGGAATACTAGAGCAATCAGATGAATCAGTGGCTGTTTTTGCACACAGCGACGAAAGGTGTTGGCTTCTTTACCATCTTAGCGTGAAACAAACGCTCTTCATTTAGACCCTTTAGCCAAACATAAATACATGTTCACTTGTTGACATTTGTATATTTTATTGCATAGCCGATTGGCTACTTACCTTACCTCAAAGAAAAAAATTGTAGCTGTAAAATAAATATGTATTGACTGTTGCCGCAGTTGATTGTAATGTTGTTTACACTTATATAAAGATGTTTTGTTTTAATTTCATTTATCAAGAGAGGTCGACACAGACGAATCAGCTGTTGTGTTCGAGATCAAACTTAAACGAAAGCCTGGATTCTATATAATCAAATCATCGTCCCCGTTGTTCTACTGTCCTTCCTGAACACGTTTTCGTTCGTACTTCCGATTACATCTGGTGAGCGTGCAAGCTTTTCAGTTACGGTTTTCCTCTCACTAGCCGTCTTTCTCACCATAGTAGCAGCGTCATTACCGAAGAACTCCGATACCATATCCCTACTGTCTGCCAACCTGATTCTTATAATGGTGGCAAGCACACTGGTTGTAGCTTTGTGCCTTGTGGAAACGCGCATAGCCACTTGGACCACGGAGGAAAGGCCTACCGGCAAAGTCTTCTTGATTGTAATCAAAGTAGCCAACTTTCTAAGATGCAAGACATGTAAACGTGTACAATCGGTGATGCCACAAGATATCAAGGATGAAAACCAGATGACGGTCATCTGGACAGATATCGTGGATTCACTAGACGTTTTGCTGTTTGTACTCTTTATGACATGGACCATACTAAGTGCTGTTGTTATATTTTCAATATCAAACCGCCATTAAACTCGAATGTCACTTCTAAAATAAAGACTTGGTTAGTATTTGCCACATTGTTACAGAGAAGTATATAAGCAGGCTTTTCTGGGACTTCGAATAGATGTAAAAATTCCTGTTTTCGAAATAGAATGTTTTATACAGCAAATGACCAATTTTTGATGTTATAGACTTTTCTTATTTTTAATAATGATACTTTCAAGTTATCAAATAGTCGTCGCTATTTCTGAATAGCGATATGTTACATAAGCAATAAATACATGAGGCACTATTTAAAGGCCTAGTTTAAGGAATGTCTAGCCTCTCCATGGGGTATTCCACTCTGTGTAATAGTCCACCATAAAATCTATTATCATTATCTGCAGTCTTTTCTCTGAGCATTGGCTGAGATTACTGTTTCAATCGCAGCAGTGTATTGATCTCAGCGGCTAAGGGTCGCCACACTGTGTCCACGCTGTGATCACAGCATGGTGCCAATACACAGGAGTACTATACCCAAAGTTTGGGGGCGGGTTGTCAAATAAAGTAGGATTAAACTAGGCCTTTAATGACGAGAAAGGACTAATATTGAAGAGTTTCATTAGTTACGCACATTCGCCCGCTACAAAACTCATTCTGTTCTACCCTGTGTTTGCAAGATAAGTTTTACTGTTACTGTTCGTTATGGCACAATAAAATTGTCCGTGTCTTGTTTCACAATATTGTTTCTTTCCAAACTTTACTCCCCATCAACTGTACAGTCGTTGTTAATAGACAATACATATTGAGAAACCGACTAAAATATTCCCCTTTTTTCTAAATGTTAGTTTGTTAAACAGTTATAGCTACAATTTGTAATCACTGTTTAATACCGTTTTGAATATGAAAAACATACGCGTTCCAACTCTGCTGGTACAGTTGAAAAAAATGCGACTGTTTGCTCGTAAATGCATACGTCTTTGCATTTTACAAAAAATCAGATGAGATAACTGATACGAGATACGAATACTTTTATGCACCTATCAATATTTTCCCCCAGGAGGGGAAGTGGCGGGCATTCCCAGGGGAATTTGGCTGATTGTATTTTGGGGGATCTAATTCCCCACCCTAGAGCCAAGCATTTTTGTCTACATCCCCTCAATGGGGGATTCTTAATTGGCGCGGGGGCCAATATTACCGGATCTAAAATCCGAACAAAGTATTTTTCCCGGGACCCAGGATCATTCGGCGTATTAAATTCCCGCCTGCTGGTAATTGCTTTCAATCTAAAGCCCCGTACATGCCCACCGCTCCCCCCCCCCCCTTGGGGGAAAATATTGGTAGGTGCATTAGCTGTATGCGATTTCTAGTAATCAGTACAGAAATCAGTGGACAATAGACTGCACTCTAGTGTCGTTTTCTGCTCTCTCCTATATGTTTCGAAACATACATGCATTATAACTTCATTGACAAGACCACTTTGGCGTAAAATGCCCTTGTGGGTGCATAGAGAATTCTTCTTCAAAACAATCTCAGACCCGTGCGAGAGGACTGTACTGTTTATTTGGTCTTTCTGAATATAAATCCAATTTAAAGGATATATAGGCGCACAGGCTTTGAAGTTGGTAAAAAAAAAATTACGCTAATTCAGCGCCATTGAGAAAAATACATTAAGTGTAAGACGTTTGCCCTCATGACACTCTGACTTTCCGCTTGCCTGCGTTGTGTATATTTTCTGTACCTATTATGTCGTTATATGTGAACATAGAAGGGTCACTGTAGACTATGCGTCCTATTTCATTATTAATGTGTGATTGACCCTCCGTTTGTCCGTAAATTTTGTGTGTAACGTTCGCGACACTATCGATAGCATGTGTATCAAATACAAATAGAGTATTATTCATTGATACAAGGTAATTATCAAATATTATAATGTTATTAATTAGTTGAGTTCATACTGACCTTGTTATTGGGCTTAAGACAGCCGTATTGGCCTGTTATTGGGCTAAAGACTGCCGTATTGGCCTGACGCCGTAGGTCTGAAACCCAATAACAAGGCCAATATTAATTCAACTAATTAATGTCAATCGTATTCATTAACTGTATAACATTATAAAGCATCTTTCAGTTTTATAGTACAAGTATCAAAACAGATGGTAAAATGTTCGCGTTAAAACTGTTACGTCTGCTAACTCAATTTCCGTCACATAATATCTGCTTATCGTGAAAGTGGCATTATGTTTAACACCACCAATTAATATACACTGAACATTATCCCTACCGCGTCTCGGCAAACTGGCAGTGCTTCATGTAGAAACGTTTAGTAACAAATACAAAGTGCAAAATATGCATAGGGTTTCCAAAATCATGGCGCCTAAAAGCCTTGCCGAAATATCATCTCCGATCCTCGTATAAGGCCGAGCTAGTCCTGAATTCTGATTGGTCGAACCCGGTATTGGCCGCGTTTTTTCCATATTGGCAGTGTTTTTTCCCGAATTGGCCGAGTTTTGAAATGTATTGCCGGGGTTTACATTGTATCTAGCGAACAAACGGACCAGATTCTCATTATATATTTTAACGTTAATTAATGAGGATGGATAGTGCCGGCATCTTGGTTTCACATCTTGGGCGGGTATGGTATCATTCTGTGAAATGTCCATTGATTTGCCACATTCGAATAGTTTTGTCGTATGTCAAAAACTCTAGACAGAGATAGCAATCATATAACAGTCTGCAAACATTAGAGCTGCAACAATTCTTTCGATTCATTAATAACTCGATTGTAAATGATCCGATTCGATTTTCGATACTAAAGTCCCCGTCACACTGTCACGATTTTGGCTACGATAGCCCACGATTGATCGTGGACGTGTTAATCGTGAATAGTCGGGATGCACAGTGTCCCGATTGTACCTGTCTACGTATACCTCCGGTTGTTGTAGGACGAGGCTACGAATATCAACGACACTTGTAGTTACAAACGATTCACCACGGTTTCACCAAGATTTGATACGACCTGCTACGGTTGTAATACGCTAGCGTCAGGAATACGCTACGGTATCTGACGATTTTTAACGTTTCTCCTAAGATTGTAGTAGGATTAAAGAAGATTCATCACGATAAACATACGAGCAGCCAATAATTCTCACGCTTTACTACGCTTCAAGGCCATTGGAACATCACGATGCCCTCATGCATAATCGTGGCACCAGCGTATGCAAACGTAGTGAGTGCGAGGTAACATCGCCATAAACCGTACAGGAAACGAGACCCAATCGTGGCATTGTCGTGGTTCATCGCGAATATTCGTAAGTAGTCTTGATAGTAGCCGCTAAAGATCCTTCTGTAACCGTATCTGAACCGTAGGGCAAGCGTAGAAATTCGTACCATATTCGTAGCAAAACGTACCATAACGCAGTAAGTCTTGCAATATATATGTCATAAAATCAGTCACAATTAATCTAGACAAAGCACGAAAGGCCACGAATGCCTCTACGATGGCCGTATGAATAAGCCAGACCGAGATACGATGGCACTAGGATTGCCCTACGATTTGGAAAAATCGTGGCGGCGCTACGATAAGCCACGAATGTTTTGAACATGTTCAAAACTGTCGTAGCGCTTCCCGATCGATAAGGGTCAGCCAAGAATTTTCAAGATTCACATAGATGCCAGTACGTATGTGTTCACGATTTACCACGCATCACCAAGATTGTGTAAATCGTGGTCAATCGTAGCCAAAATCGTAACAGTGTGACCGGGGCTTAAATCAATCAATTTCGATTTGATTTCTCTGTTATATGTTTATCGATAACTTGTCTTACAACAGTTCATTAAAACGGTGCCTGTGTAGACTAATCATGTAAATTGGCATCATGGTTGCTGTTATATTGAACTACTTGTGAAACTGTTTCACCAATTCTTACCGTTGTTCTGATTTACATGGGTATACATGTATAAGGTATATACGCATAAATATCATTACTATATTGCAAGCCATGACTAATGAATACTCAAAACGAAAGAAAACAAACGGAATCGAACTATTCAACTTAATAATGTTTGAAATCGAAACCGAATCGAACCGAGCTATTGCTAAATCGTTGCAGTTTCAGCAAACTTCGCCCTTCAAGGCATATTATCCATATATAGGAAGACCATACCGGGTCATTACTCTCAATATAACAAAATGTATTTACGTTTTACCCTAATTATAGCGTAATTATAGGTTTCCCACAGAACATTAAACACTCGTTATAATTAGCGGCACATTTGTGCGGGACCAATGTAATAAAATATTGGATTACCCGATTCGACAGTTGAAAACGCCTGATTACAAAATTGAAACAATCCAAAATTATTGGTTTGTGCTTCTTTCAGTTTGTTACATAAATTCAGTACACATTCAAATAATATTAACGTATTTAATAATTATAATGGACTGTTCGTGTTAATAGTAGTTAAGAGTTTCAGAAATTACCTTTTTGGCATTTGTTTGCGTGTCAATATACAATTAATTGTAAACACATATAGCTGCTTTGCTGACCGGTTATTGTTTTAAGGCACTAACAAGGTGATACACGTCAAAACTAAACGTTAAAATTTAATGTTAACATAACAAACTTAGAAAATAATGCATTCTGAGTTAAATCTTACACACTTTTTCATAAAATATATGAAATTTGAACACATTGAAGTTCGGTTTGGTGTTTACATTTTCAACACTACGAAACTAGCAGAAGTTCCTCATGTTTTATGTAGAATATTGTGCAGGTTGCCGAATGTTAACGGTGAATAGTCAGATTAAATCCACATGGCAACGAAATTCGGCAGTAAATAAATATAGTATTTGTGACCAGTTTTACTTGGATGATCAGTGTTTTTGCAATAAACAATATCCAACAAACCAAATGTTTCTGACGCAGGTTATATACCAACGAAAGCATAGAAAACTAACACAGACAATTAAGATAACAGTTTGATTGTAGAATCTGGATTTGGCCATTTTCACCTTTTGTGCGGCTTTAAAAAGAGATGGACATATTGAATGCAGTGTACTTCTATTATTATTACTACTACTACTACTACTACTACTACTACTACTACTACTACTACTACTACTACTATTACTACTACTACATTTACGTATATATGGCTGTCTGTACGACAAAAGATCGATCCAGTGAGAAATTAAATGTTTCTCCCTGGACTCCGACAGTTTGCGACAAACGGCGAATGACATTCGCTAAAATGCCCCCAAGGCGGCACTATACAGTTTCAGCCAAAAATTCGATTTGGCAGGGGAGAAAATTCTAATAAATAGGGATACAGTGAAATTGAGCAGCATTTTGAGTGTTTTAGAAGTTGTAAGTATCAGATTTAAGGGCTGGAGTTTCGAAAATATGACCAATGTAAAGCCAGTGTATGTGTTGAGCCACCTTGCACATAAAATTCGTAAATGAGGATTCCTAGCTCTGAACGCCATTTTCGCAGGATATTTAAAAGTGCGTACCTACATTAGAATTAGAATTTATTGGAAAAAATCTAAATGGTTGACCCCCAGTTTGCTCAGTTGCTATCCAGTACCTTGTAAGTTACGCAGACAGGCATGCAGTGTATGAGGTGCTCGCATTCGCAGAAAAGTTGCAAATTGATGTTGAAAATCACCTAAATGGTAGCGAAAACTGGTGACATTTGAACCACCAAAACTGGCTGATCATGCATGTTAAACTTATAGTGGAACTGTGTGCATAATTCTTTTCCCAACATTTGTGTGAAGCCACAGCCACAACAATATTGAAATGATGTTTGGTTTGTTTTCAGGTGTTTACATTATCAGTGTGTGCAAGACAGTTCGATCCCAGACCCCACCAGGCCGAGTCCGAAGCCCCAGAAACTGTAAAGTGCCCCCCAACCAGTCTCGAGGTTGCGCAATAACTATGGCCGGTGTCGCATCACCATCAACGTTTTATCGCGTTCATTTTCTGCATGTTGGAAAAATTATTGTGATAAAGTCTCTCTGAATGTTGTCCCCAAGTCATCGCAAATGTCGCAAACCATTCACAAACTGTTCTCCAACACATTTTTGCGAATTAAAACTGGCGAATTTTGTACAAGACCCGATTGAGAACAATTTACGAGATATAAAACTAAATTGCGAACGATAAAATACTAATTTGCGACCAGTTAAATATAATTGCCTCACATGTTTTCAAACAAGATTTATGTTTATTCAAAGCTTGAACGAGATCACATTTCCTGAGTCTGCACAACAGGCGCCCATATCTACATATATCAACTTATGTTCAGCATGAACAAGGGCCAGCATTGTGATTAAGTAGAATCCTGTATAATTATAGTATAAGTTGACATCGTTGCTGCCACAACAGTGACAAATGTTCCACTTATCGGCGTAGCACCGGGCCACTTTCATTCATTCCTCCACAGTTGCTGGACACTTGAATGTTGTGTCGTGGTAGTGATCGTAGATCGCTTGACACACCGTGACGGGTAAAACTCTGAAAGCATTTAACAGACTCATGTACGAGCCTCCAGTCGCCATGTACCGTAAAGTAAGATGGCGACCTTGAGACAACCAGGCAGAGCCTGTCTGAAGCCTGCTTATTTCTTTTCAAGCATGTAGCTGAGATCGTCCGCCATCTGATTGAACATTTCAGGGTCCATTCTGACGAAATTTCGTATCATATTCATTTTTAGATGTCCCATAGTTTTTTAATCGGCCCATACTTCTCCATTGTCGCCATCCAACCTTTTACCCAATCGCTTGTTCTGCGTCACTTCTGGCCTGTTGTCTTTGTTACTGCTGCTGTATTTTTAACCGCTGCAGCTGCCAGCAGACATGCAGCAGCTGTAAGCAAGCACTCTAAATCATTGTCTGGGAGAGTTGATTTTCCATTTGACGTCTTACGATGACTTGATAATATAACAAAGATTCTATGATTCTCATATTCCTCGCTCGATTGTATTATTGTTATTATGTTTTAACAGTGTCTGTGCGACTTAAGATGGTTAAAATTGCTTATATGTAAAGAAATGCAATGTCTTTCATATACACTATACTGTGTTTTGCAATTTGAGTTGATTGTATCTGTGTAAGAGGCCCGTTTTCCAAATACAAGCAGGACCTTATAGTAAACAGTGAACCGATTGAAGGACGCCAATACGCGAATAGCATGTGATGGGTATGAAATAAGAAAGTCAGATATATTTTTAACAACAAAAACTAACTACTATTGCAAGACCAAATCAGTTGTCAAAATAGTTTCTTAGCAAGATACAAAAATTTCAGGCTTACTGTGGTAACATTCATTGAGGAGAAATATCATTGTAATACACTTATCTCGTCATGGAATTTTAGGTTCTCAACCACGTATCATGGACATCCATACAGTAGAAAACGGTCAAATAACCCTGACACATACGCTAAAGTAAGCACTGTAAGAAATTTTAAACAACGACCCAATCACTGTGAAAATTCATCAATATACGATTTCATGTTGGTACTAAACCCTTTTGTCGGGTTTAACTGCATTTATGATAATATATACTGTTAAATAGCTCTGATAAGAACGATCAACTATTTACTATAGCAATAATAAAATTGCCCACCTATACAAGACAAGAGGGCCACAATACCCTAGGTCGCTCACCTGAGTGCTAATAAACCAAACTGTTCTGAGCAAATTTCATGAAGATTCGGCTAACAATGTGGCCTCTAGAGTGCTAACAATAAAACAAATTTAATTCGGCCTAGTAACCTAGTTTTTGACACCACATGACCCAGTTTTAAACTCGTCTGCGATATAATTGTGACAAATGTTCTGAGTTGCATGACGATTGGCCTACAAATGTGGCCTTTAGTGTGCTCACAAGCTTGTTCTTCAATTTGGCCTGGTGACCTAGATTTCGACAAGTCGTGACCCAGTTTCGAACGCGTCCGAAATATTATTGATATACATGTTCGGAGTGAGTGAGTTTCAAGAAAATTGGATAAAAATATGACTTATAGAGTGTTCACAAGCGTTTTATTCAATTTTACCTAGTTTTTAAACCCACGTGACACAGTTTGGAACTCATCTAATATATCATTAGAACAAATGCTCTGGGCAAGTTTCATGAAGATTGGGCACAAAATGTGGCCTCTAGAGTGTTCACAAGCTTTTTTTCAAGTTTTCAATAAAGCCATATAAGGAAAACTACCCTGCCCCCTGGCGGCCATGATTTTCAACGGAGCGGAACCAATTTCGAACTTGGCCGATATATCATATGAACAAATGTTCTGAGCAGTTTCATGCTGATTGGGCAAAATCAAATTGTGACTTCTAGAGAGTTCGCAAGCTTTTTCTTCAATTTGACCTAGTGACCTAGTGTTTGACCCCACATAACCCAGTTTAGAATCCGTCCGAGATATCTTTGGGAAAAATGTCCTGGGTAAGTTTCATGAAGATTGGGCAACCAGTGTGGCTTCTAGAGTGTTTAGAAGCTTTTTAATGTTTTCAATATAGTCATATAGGGAAAATGGCCTTGCCCCGTGGCGGCCATGTTTTTAAACGGAGTGGAACGATTTTCGAACTCGGCCGTGATATCATAAGAACAAATGTTCTGAGCAAGTTTTATGTTGATTTGACAAAAAAGTCACTTCTACAGTGTTTTTCTTCTATATGAGTTACTTACCTAGTTTTTGACCCCTCACGACCAAGTTTCAAACATTTCCGATATATAATTGGGACAAATGTTCTGAGCAAGTTTCATGAAGATTGGGCAAATAAATGTGGCCTCTAGAGTATTCACAAGGTAAATGTTGACGACGCACGACGGACGACGGACAAATAGAGTACTGAGGCAACAGCCAGTCATCATGACAAGAATTTATGTTACTAGTATTGAGTTATTTTGTAAAGTTGGAATAATGTCCTGCAAGTGGTTGCTGAGAAAGAGCCAGGCCATGAATAGTATGCTGTCATGAAAAAAGTCTCATTTTAGAGATTTCATGTTTTATCAAACTTAGACCAAACTTTCTTAGTTTGTGTGTCACCTTACGATCTCACATGAAACCACAAAAGGCCAGATCGGGCATCAAACACCAATGAAATGGTCCTTGTTTGTGGCGAAAATTGCTTATTTTCTTCTTTATTTTTCTTCCTATCTGGACTAAACTTATATAGATTTTGTATATCTAGTCGGTGCTTCAGATGTTGATTATGTAGATGTACACTCAGGCAAAAATATTACAACGGATATTTGGTAATGTAAGAATTTTATGCTCGCTTTGTATTCGTTCACGTTAACAACCAAAATCGAACTATCATAGTTCTACTTGTTTCGTTTGGAATACCATACAGCGTGTCAAACGCTTAATGATTATTTGGATGTCATTCGTGTCTCTGTGTAAGCAAAGCTTATATTTATACCCCCACTACGAGTAGGCGGGGGGGGGGGGGGCTATATAGGAAATGTCGGTCGGACGGTCAATCCGTCGGTCTGTCCCAAAACTTGTCCGGACTCTGACTTCCCCATTTATTCAAGGATTTCGAAAAAACTTGGCAAAACTTTAAACCTAAATGAAACTGTGTGTTGCGCGCAGAAACCAGATGGATACCTTTAAAGTCATGGTCATACCTTGAGTTCAAAGGTCAACACATAGCACTTTACTGTCAAAATAGAGCTTGTCTGAGCTCCTAACTTGCCCATGCATTGAAGGATTTTAAAATTACTTGGCACAAATGTTAACCTATATTAGTCGGTGTGTCACTTGCAAGAACCCGATGACTATCTTTAAGGTCAAGGTCATACTCTGAGGTCAAAGGTTAAAAATGTTTTTGTCGCAATAGCGCTTGTCCGAGCTCTAACTTACCCATACATTGAAGGAGTTCAAAATAACTTGGCAAAATATTAACCTGTAAGAGACGGTGTGTAGCACGCAAGAACTGCTTGGCTACCACAAAAGGTTATAATCATACTTTGTGGTCAAAGGTCAAAATAAATCGCTTTATTATCAACTTAATCCTTGTCAATGCTCAAATTAACAAATGCATGATTGGATTTTATAATAACTTGGTACAAATGTAAACCTAGATAAGACAGTATGTCGCGAGCAAGAACTGGATGGCCACCATAAAGGTCAAGGTCATACTTTGAGGTCAAATGTCAAAGCAAAATGCTTTATTGTCAAAATAGCGTTGGTCGAGGTCAAAGTCATACTTTGAGGTCAAATGTCAAAATGAAGCGCCTTATTGTTGTCATTCCTTTCCGCTCTATAACTTCCCAATGCCTCGGAAGATTATGATATTACTTTAGAGTACTCGGTATTAATCCACATGACAAGTGTTTTATTAGTCCGGAAAAATACTTAAATACACATACCAGGCAATAAGCAGACAGGTTAAGTTTTCCAATATGAATTGGGTTATTTGGCCATTTTCATTTTTATTTATGATGCTCTACCATAAGAATCGTTCTCAGTATGTTTTGTTTCCAAAGAGCTGGATGATAGGAGCTTTCATTAAAAATCGCTTTGTCACAATAATGCATTTCCAAAGAAAGTCAATATTTGATCAACGCACTTAAAACGTATTGGTTTTGCCCAAATAGTTTATTATCTGAAATAACATAATACTGGGTTAGTAAAAATATCATATCAAGATGCAATATAAAAAAATATATATAACAAACATGTGTTGGTACTAAAATAGCGGTTTTAGTACATACACAGGCTATTAGAGCAGGCTTACTTACATGCAAACGTTAAAATACGTGTATGTCTATGACTGCATGTGTGTGTGCGTACGTGCGTGCGTGCGCGCGCTCGTGTGCGTGCGCGCGCTCGCGTGCGTGCGTGTGCGTGCATATATGTGTGTGAATTACATCAAAACGTTAAGCGTGGTTAAGTAGCTAAGAGGAAATTGTTATGGTTCGTGTTTCAATCATTTCCTTTTTGTAAGCATACAGGTCCATGTGTTTAATGCGATGTTCATGTTACAATAGTATTATATAAAGCTCAATGTAATATATTTGCTTTGTTTGAAAAAGTACACAATTGAAACAGTTATGGTGTTGTTTGTTTAGCTATGTAGTAAATGAACCCGATATTCTGTTTGTTAGTTCGTTCACTTACGTTTTCTACGCCCTCACTAGCTTATCGTAGGGAATACGGAATACGTATACCAAGTTTTAAGGCTATATTTAATTTAAATTCTTAAATGTAAAAAGCGGACCTTACCAAGAAAAAGGAATCTATTTTCTAAGTCAAAAAAGGCAATAGTTCCACCAAAATCCATGACAGAATTTTGGTTTTTGTCTTATTTTCTCAACTTATCATACGTTTAAGTAAACCACATATACAGGCTATAGGTTCCAATGTTTTCAGAAACAGTGGACCTCAAAGAAAAACTTACCAAACCATTCTACGCTAAAAAGGGGGGTCGTTACCCAGTCCAAATTTAATAGATACGTGTGTTCTTTGTTCTACACAGGTACCTTTGTATACGACTCCGTAACTCTACAGATTCATTTGTTTTCAATAAAATTAGACCTAAACAAAAATCGTAACCTAGAAAGATGAATTTTCTAATAAAAAAGTTCCATAATTCAATCAAATTCCACGACAGAGTTATGGGTCTTGTCATGCACATTTACCTCATCATTTGTAATAAGAATACCGAGTTTTAAAGGTGTCAAATAGTTGTTAAGAAATGTAGACCTACACGAAAAACGTACGAAAAAAAAGTCAAAAATGGGCCATAAATCAATAAAAAACCATGACAAAGTTATAGGTTTTGTCATGTACACTAACATCATCATGCTGAGAAATTAAACAAAATTAAAAAGTTTTAGGTCAAAAAGTTTGCAAGAAAAATGGACCATAACGAAAAAATCCAGCGCCGACGACGATCAAGTAACGACAATAGCTCGTGTTTTGTTTTGTTTTTAAATCAGACGAGCAAAAATGTTTAAATTTCATTTATAAAGTAAATGATATGATATATCATGTTTTATATAATACAGTGTTACCCCAAACCGCATTCGCCTTTTAAATATGTTTAAGACATCAACACCCGTGATCAGTATCTTTACATATTAACATGCGAGTAGGTGTTTTACATTCACTTCATCACTCAATGAAACCTAAAGACAATTGTTGTGTGGGTTTTTTTTTGCGTGTGCTTTTTTTCTATACCGGCAAATGTAATAATTTCAGAAAATATTAACATGATTTATTAAAACCATGTGATTAGTGAACATTTACATTGTATAATCAACACACCAATTGTCGCGTGTCTACATCATTGTATATGCTTCTTCCAAACAATGAAAGTAAATTGTTAGTTCTTTACTCGCTACTACTTGTAGACGAGATGTAGAAAATAATGACAGTGCACATGAAGGTTAGCAGCAAAAGTGTCCAGAACAAAACAATTCTAAAGCATCTACAATGTCCATCAAAGAAACAGCATGGTCCTCTTTTGAGGCGTCTGCATCATTTTTATTCGTGTCCTTTATTTCCGTATTACTGGTCACAGTGATGGGATTTTTCTTTTTGGTACACGTTCTACATTGACAAAACATCGACATACGGTACAGAAACATGAAACCTTTGTTGGTGGCGTGTTGGTTACGTTTCTTTGAGCGAGGCGTATTTCTGTCAAGCACAGAAGCACGATAACGGTGCTTAAGCACGTCATTAACATCAAGTAGACTGACAGCAGCGTCGTTTCTTTCTGAGTTTTTAGGTAGCAACGGAGCGACAATGGTGAGGAAAACAGCCAGGGACAAAAATAAAAATACCGTTATTGAATAACCAGCTTTCTAACCTGATGCAACTGGCAGAATAAATGTGGCGGCGTTAAGCAACGACAACAGAACGACTGGTATAACGACGTTGAGAATAAAAAAAAAAAGGGCTTTCGCTTAAACGTAAATTAAAAGATGACCGCGGATTCATCAGTATTGACCGTTATAGTTGTTGATTTTATAAGATCCCACTGATTAGTTGGGCCGTACTCTTTCAGTGTGATACTTTCGGTTCCATATTCATCCAAAATGACATCATCTTTCTTGTAGCTCCATGCTGTGAACTTCAAATCACATTTTTGGACATCAAATGGGAAGTACGTAATATCGAGAGAGCACGTGGACTCCAACACCTGCAAAGGATCAATAAAACATATATATGTGCATTGCTTTTATCTATATCCTTATATATATATATATATATATATATATATATATATATATATATATATATATATATATATATATATATATATATATATATATATATATATATATATATATATATATATATATATATATATATATATATATATATGTTATTGTCCTTCGTAATGCTTTGGACAATTAGACGTCAAGCCTATATCGTATGTACTAGTATATTGACATACTCATCACAACTGATATCACATAACTTAACGGGACTTGTTTATAGATTTTCACATTTTTGAGGTATGCCATTAAATGTCTTAATTTGACAGATTTAAGCAGCGGAACTTAAAAGATCCAGTATAATAACAAGACAAGTATTTAGAAAAAAATATAAAAAATGGTCCCACCGGGGTTCGAAACCGCGACCTCCGGATTAAAAAACCATTGACTTAACAACTCGGCCATTATATTGCATTATTTACTTTATGTAAGTGTTCCACGTGATGTCAACGAAAACAACAGAAACACTCTAATTATTCCATCGTTTAGCGTTACAAACGCTTTATAATTTTATCGATTTCAACTGATGATTTCTCATCGGTGACAAAAAGTAAAAAAATGGTCCCTTTAGGCATCATATTTCTTGTTTATTTTCAAGTCAACGTTTGTTTGAAAGTTGGCCAGTATAATAATGTACTCATGTTATTCTATACTAAATAGTAAAACTGCATGATTTATTATTTTTCATAAGTGTAAATTTATTGAAATATCTAGCTTGTAATTTTTATAATGCATATGTTCAAGTTCAAGACATACTAGGAATTATTTATACCCCAGCTCAGCCACATAACTTGTGTTGGGGAGTGGTCATGAAATTATTTCTACGGCCATTCTCCCACTACCTCTGATTCAAGTAGGGCAGTGGTCAGTTACTGGCATATACATGTATGTGCACTTAGTACTGGTAAACTTAGGTCGGCTAAGCTTGCCCAGAAAAAGTGTGCGTAGGTTAACTGACTGCCGTGATATGACTAAATACTGTTAAAAACGGCAAAAAATCCAAACAAACAAAATCATTTATTACGATGGATGTAAGGATTTGAGCCAAATGCACCCATGCATAATAGCAGCATTTGTATGGACTTTGTTTGAGAATGGTGGTTTAAATATCTGGATATTGCGTAAAGAGACATAAACCTTCAAAACAATAAAAGCAATGCATGGTTGAATTAATAACAGCAATTACTAGTACATAGTAAAAGGTTTTAACTGTTAAGTGTCCGGCAATACCTGCATAGATCTCCAAATTACATGTCCGTCCGAGTCAACTCTGACGTTCAGGAAGGAAGATCCATGTCCCGTGAAAGATTTGTAGGAATTCACCAATGACAAATCAGGCTTCCAGACGCTTTATAAGTTTCACATGTCACGTTTAAAGGCCATTCTTTAAATTCGGCCGATCCTTCATTGAAATATGTCTAATTGAAAACTGACGTTTACGATCATGAATATATTGTGTGCTTTACACGTATCGAAAACGCCATTAGTCAGTTGGTGCTTTTTTGAACACTGAACGTTAGTGGGTAAAATAAAATGCGTTTCTCTGCAGTTATTATCATAATTATCCTTCTCCATTTTATATCAAATGCTATTTCATGCTTCTATTTGCACGTGTTGTTTTTTTTTCAAAACATAACATATGTAATGAAACGGGTGCTAACAGAATACGAATAATTATATGACCAAAGGTTCTCCAAAGTGCATTACTCGACTGACAGTCGGATGTTATTTTAAATGTACTGATATGTAGTTAGCCTTCTAAATGTTAACTTTATATCAAGTGCTCTTATGTAGCTTCCATTTCAACTAGTTTATTTGCAAACAGAAAACTGCGCCTGATGTATATACATCATTGAGCAAAGATTCCCGGAATACTTACTACAAAAATCTCACCTAGACCACTATAATTACTCGGGTCCCACGTCAGGAAGTTGTCATACCAGTAGACATTCAGATAGCAGGCTATCTTCATTACCTCGTTCTGTTCATCAAATACCATTGTACCTACCAAATAAAAATGATGATACAAGTTGACTATACCATTCAACCATGTACGTATATAAACTTTTGGATACATGGAGACTAATACAAAAGAAAACTACAATGGAATGACGAGCAGTGTAACGCAATTCTGTAACATGTGTGTGTCTTAAGAGTCATGAATGCGTTCTTTAAACATTGTTGAGTTCATATGTTCGACCATAATGGAAGTAACTGGGAAAAGACGTGTTGTACATGTTGGAAAGAAATTTGTAAGTCCTTACGTGAAAGTTTATCAGTTTGTGACCTTATTAACACCCGAACAGGTAATATAAGAGGTGATTACTTTGTAATCCGAAATGTTATCAAGACGATGAACCCGTTCAAAAGTTCTTTGAGTAAGCGACTAGTTGAGCTGAAGTTCGACTGAAGGTCGCGTCGCCTCCTCCATCACTAAAATCACCACGGCCGGAAGACCCAGCACCAGCGGCAAATTAAAATTGCAACAGCAGTAGTAAAAGTAGTAGTTGTGGTTGTAGAACCGGAGGATTTTGCTAAATCTGTAGATTTAGTTTATCACTGAAACAGACACTTATCGGATGATATAACCACTCTGTATCCCACGAAATGGGGAGGAAAACCATCGTTATTATGTTAATGTTGACGTTATTGAAGTGTTGCTGCAGTCAAAGAGGACGCTTGCTAGACTGTGTCGGAGATTGGAAGCCTAATGACTAAAGATTAAGCTATATGGTCCATACAATCATTACCTAGAAAATAAATAGCACTTACCGTGATATCCCCAAGTATTTGGACACTCTTAATATTGGGACACCCCTAATTAAAAAAAATCTTCTTCGCATAACTGAGTTTTGGGACACATTTCGTGGACTAGTTTCGTTTCCCTGACATATCGGGACACAAAAAATATTTCAACAGTGTATAATATAATGTGTAGCTCCAGGTATATATTTGTAACAAGGACTGTCTGAATTATTTCAGAACACACCTTCTAGTAGTTCAAGTAGTAGCCGTACTCGGCTAGCTCAATTGGTAGAGCGCTGGACTGTCAATCCGGGAATCGTGAGTTCGAATCCCAGCCCGGCCACATAACTCGTAAGGAGATTGGTCATGAAATTATTATTTTTACGGCCATTCTCCCCATACCTTTGATTCAAGTAGGGCAGTTGTCATTTATTGGCATAAGTATGTGCACTTAGTACTGGTAAACCGCTTAGATCGGCCAAACTTTCCCAGGAAAAGTGTGAGTAGTTTAACTGACCGCCGTGATATGACTGAAATACTGTTAAAAACGGCGATTTATATTCAAAACAAAAAGTTCTAGTAGTAAAAATAGTTAATTTGTAGTTGTCTTTCTAGTTGTAAAATAGCATGTGTTGTTTTAGTAGTAGTTGTAGTAGTAGTCGTAGCAGTAGTAGTAGTAGTAAAAGAAGCAGTAGTTGTAGCCCTACCAATACTAGCAGCAGTAGTGGCAGCAGCAGGAGCAGTAGTGGTAGTAGTAGAAGTTGATGTCGTTGTTGTAGTAGTAGTAGCTGTTAAACTGAAGACAATAATGAAACCTTTAGTAGTTATACTTACTGTTTAGAAAGATTTCTACAGGAATTTCCAGGCAGTGACTGGTTGGAAATTAGTCGAATTTTATTGTTGTATCCATCTGTTTCTAACAGTTTCGTCAACTGGTTGTCGGCGTCAGTTCTGTTCTGAGCGTCTGTTGGTGACGTCACGAGGACGAAAATTGTCACAACAGATACACAAAGTGAAATAATATCCATGCTTTACTAAAGTCCAAACGCTAGTAGGCCTATTTCTTAAAAGATTCCGCGGTGTAAGATTTGAGAATAAAAGTCAAAGAGCACAAGACAAACCAATGGCTGATTTAGAGAGAGAGGGGGGGGGGGGGCGGCGGAAACGGCATACGTACGCCCCGTCACAAATTGTCCAATATTCGATTAATTTTAACCTTACGATAACTTAAACCTATGCATTTCATTGCCAATGCTCTTCAAACAATTTATTGCAATAATCAAAAAATCATTTTCGTTCATTTGTTCCTTTTGGCGATATTGCAACTTTCCGATATCTATTCAACATTCAAGAGAGACCAAAAGCAGTTCGTTGATAGTTACTGAATATTTCCGGCCCCGTAGCTCAAAAATCTGTAATGGCGCCTGCAATCGATTTACTGTATATATTTTGTAATGGATTAAACTGATATTGATACGTCAACGAATTAACCCAAAGGTTTTAAACGACTTAAGAGCGCGAATTGGTTCTATCGTTTACAGTAATTATTGCAGTTAGTTTAACATGAAAAAGTAATGGACTTGTGTTCATGTAAGATTATTCAGTACCAACAACAGTTTATTAGTCTGCTACTGGTGAAACTAGTTGTGGATTAGAGTTTGGCGCGTGTCCTTCCGCCCGTCCTTCCGTCCGTAAGCCCGTCCTTCCGTCTGTCCGTCGTTCCGAGCAAGATCCAGGTCCGTACCTCCAAGGTCAAGGTCACACTTACCGGTCAAATGTAAAAAATGGGGTTTGTTTTATTATGGATTTTTAAATTGCTTGGCGAAAATTTTCACCATCATGAGACGATATCGATGGGTGTACTTTTTATTCATTTATTTTTTTATAGATCTACTCGTAATAAATATGCTGTTGTGGTTTCATTCTGTACATTATTAAATTCATTCTCTTTGTTTCCTTCATCATAACTATTCATCCTTAATACACGTAAATTAATATGTTAACTAAACTCATGATAATGCATAAAAATATGCCCCCCCCCCCCCACACACACACACACACCTTCAGGGAAAAGGCGGCGTATTGTTTTGTAATACTGTTGTCGGTTGGTCTGTCTGTCCGTCGTAGATTTTTCCTGTAACAAGCCACCGTTATGGGACTGCAGTCACAGATCCTGACAAACACTTGTTACATCATGCTATATGCGCGTTATAACACTTAAACCCAATACTTTTTATTGTTGTCGTTTTGGTGTTTGTATTTTAACATACTGTACAAAATAGAAGAATAATGAAACTCCAGAGACACCACCAGGAGAGAAACTCTTATCAACATCTACTGGTCTTTTTTTTGAGGCAAGTGAATAAATCGATTCGTGTTCAAAAGATAATACTAAATAATGTTGTGCTGTTAGAAATCGAATAAAATCGCGGGGTAATTTAAACTTTGTATTTTTATTTATTATTATATATTATATTATGGTATTTTATCCTTCATACTGATAATATTGTAAGGTATACTAAGCTACATTCAATTATTCAACAACATACATGTTTTTATGCAATACAGAAATGTCACATTCTATCCCGCATTCCTATTTATTCAGACACCCCTGTCTATTCGGCAACCCCCCTAAATAATAAAAATAACTTAATTGTTAATTTCTTATTAAACGTGTGTTAGTTATTTGTATTGTGACAATTCTATCTCATAATTACAGTTGTTATTGTTGTTTTTTTTAATTGGGATTTTTAAATTTTATATTACAAAATTAGGTTAATTGAAGAAATTCTCTGAAATCGCTACGCACTATGTGCATAACATGCGAGTTTTATTAACATTCATTTTGAAACAGTAATTTTGTGTTAGTCTAATACAGGATACTCGTAATGAATTCGATCAAAGTCATTACAAAATTTTAGTTCGTTTCTATCAAAATGAAGACAACCAAATGATGGGACACATCTGAACAATTAATGGTTAGTACCATCCTAGAATTGGTCCTACAAAGAGACCTTAAATTTAAAGATAAATGCCTCACTGGTGTTGAAATTATGTTCGTTTGGGATATAAAGCAATTATTGATTGCAATAACTGTAGTACATACCACATAAAGATTTAAAATTACATATTGTAATGATATATAAAAACAAACCAAAGATCTTGGCCCATGACTTTGAAAACTGACAATCGTAATAATAGTGCTAACTAAAATATACAATTGATGGCAAAGTTGTTACAAATTAGCTTCGAATTATTTTTATAAACCTCTGCTTAGAATTAAAGGGACATGTTCACAGATTGACGAATTGACAATATTTCAACTTTTTGTCACCGATTCCAAAAATAAAAAACAGTGAATACAAGGGAGCAAAATTACACTACGGACCTAGAAATATACTGTAAAACCGTTTCGTTTATAAGTAATAATCAGTAGAAATTTATAAAATTAAAAAGCATTTGTAACGCTAAACGATGGAATAATTTGGAGTGTTTCTGTTGATTTCGTTGAAACTGTTCACATCACGTGGAACACTTACATAAAGTAAATAATGCAAGATGAAATATCGAGTAGTTAAAGCGATAGCGTTTTAATCGAACCCCGGTGGAACCATTTCTTTTCCTTTCTAAATACTTCTCTTGTTATTATACTTGAGCTTTTTAGTGCCAATGCTTAAATCTGTCAAGTTAAGACATTTAATGGCATACTTAAAACAATCTGTGAACAATGACCTTCACACATTTAACCACTCGTAGGTGAAGAAATTTCCTTGTACCCCGTTATGAAATTTGTGTAGTATTTTACAGATATAACTTAATAGCTGACCCATCCTGTAAATGTGGAGCCCCGTGCGAAAATGCATGGCGTTTCTTTTTTTTAATGTTCCAAATCTGCCAATAAAGAACCGTAAATATAAACAAAATCAACCATACCATTTTGCTATTTGGAAATACCGGCATGTCTTTGGATTTTAATGAAACAGTTTTCCGAACAATAGATACATTTATAACAGGCTCTAAAACGTTTTACATTGAGTATGCAACTTCCATGTATACGCAAATTTGCATAAATAACGTGCATTTACAGAACAATTGTGTACCTACTTCTATATAAATATATATATAGTTTATTACCGTATTTGTATATCTGGGAGAGGATCTTAATAATGATGTAAAAACGTGTAATCAATCCCATTGCATGTTTAAAGCAAATAAATATAAACTAAACTATGAAAAGATTGTTACCAGATAGAAATGTTGACCTTCCGCGCTTTTGAAACAAAACTAAAATGCCAAAGGATGATTCTGCTAGTAAAGGAGCAATTACACGAACAACATTTCAAATTAACTTGTATTTATACGTACGGATAAATATTAGTAATTTTATGTAATGAACGTGAATATTTTACTTCATTACTACTTTTTTGTCATTTAAAAAAGCCGGATGCTTTTGCAAATAATACCGCAGCAGATAAAAACATCAATACTCTTGGCAAAATGCAGTGCCAGGCTAGCAAAAATTGAAAAAAATACTGGTTCAGAAAAAGACCTAAAATTATTTAATGATAAATATAAACAACTTGAAACTCAAGCTGCATCAGCAGAAGATAAACTCCTTAATTTGTTATTAAATATTGTATTGATATATAAAAACAAACCAAATAAAAAGGGAAGATCTTGGCCCATGACGTTGAAAACTGACAATCGTAATAATAGTGCTTACTAAAATATAAAATTGATAACAAAGTTGTTACAAATTAGCTTCGAATGACATATATAAACTTCTGCTTAGAATTAAGTTTGAGACTTTGTTTTCATGAGGACTCTGCCATTCCTACACCCGTATTTCTTTTAAAAAGAGTTTACACATATCGTAATTTTTTCATTTCACCACTACCGCCATCAACAATATTAGCATTACCATTACCATGGACACCATCATCACCTGAAATTGTCTGGCAAATAAACAATTCCCAAAACAAGACAGCGCAATACAAAAACACGTAGCAAACACAAAACACAAATATGAAACAGACTGGGGTCATCGCCTTGCAAGGTCAATGCTTTGGCATTGGGGATTCAAAGCGGTTTACGGAAGTCCGAACTTGACCCAGAATTAATCACAATACAAGTCTATGTTAATACATATTAACATTATAGTATTGTAATTCAAATAAAATAGTACTACAATAAAGATCCGAACATATGAGCGATATGCAACGGTTCATCATTTTCGAAGGAAAGGTAATTCATAAAGAGTGTTATAATCGAACTGTTTAAGTCAATTTTACTTAACACAAGTCATAGTGTACTAAAATGGTAAATGCTATATGCGTTGGCATGGACATAAGGATACATATGAGATAATAACTTACGGCAAATTAGTCACTAAATTTAACCGTACATTGTTACGCTGTTAATATTCAATGTACTGAGAAATCAAATGCGTAATCAATCAGAGCTGCAGTAAAAAAGTCATCTAAAGCTATAATATAAAACGTGTAATTCCAAGCTACAATCATGCATAGTTTTAAGTATATATCGTCAATCCATGAAAGTCAGTGTCGTGTTTTTTCAAACCAAATTTAATGGATCTCTGTTATCGTCAATGTCCATCTCCTTCACTTCATATGGTGTCGTTTCCATTTCCTTTACACCATCTTTGCCACCATCCGCAGGTCTCGTAGACGTGTCGCCACCTGCTACGGAACCAAGCTGCTCCTCGCTACAAACTCTTCCCTTAGCGTCAATTTCGTCATCGTCCTTTACTTCAGAGGCAATGTAGCGTTGTTTCAATCCATTCCAGTCAACCTTCATCAATTATATGTAAATTAGTGCACTTTTACTTTTATAAAAAGTAAACGACAACACAACCCGCCTACCTCCCACTGCCAAATTTAAGGTGTACTGACCACATCACCAATTGAAGCTATCAGTAAACAAATATTGTTAAATATATGGTGTTTCCTGTATTGTTCTTTATTCAAGATCAGTTATATGAATATGACAAATAAAGTCCATGTTCATATCACAACACTCGTTTGTTCAATTGTAACATGTACTGGCGAATAAACTGATAAGCAACATACTAGAAATTAGTTCCAAACTTAAAAAATAATAATGTGGTTTGCAAAAGACAACTAAATTGAATTTACCGGAATAACCCCTTCCTTGTCTATTATGCCATCTTTTTTCATGAGCTCGTTTCTGATATCAGTAAGGATATATCCCAATAGGTTCAACCCTTTCCACGTTTTCTCTTGAAACGCATCGGGCCAGTCCTCTGCAAGTCCTATTCCCCATATTGTATCATACGGGCTCGCTTCCGCCAGTACTTTTGGATATGTACAAATCAACTTTTCCTTCAGCTTTTCGTTTTGGGAAAACTACAACCAAATTAAATCATTGATATTAATAATCTTCATAGTATTTTTATTTTTTTTATTGTATCGTCATTTTAACTACACAGCGGTTGTGTTTGTTACAGAATATTAAGTGTTGATTATATGTATGCAACACGTTGACAATTGTCATATCATGTGATTTTCTCTATTAAACACAGGTAATATTTTATATAAGTCATTTATTTTATATTTTTTAAATTGTTTTTGCATTGTTTACTGCTTTGAGTATATATTGGTCATTGAAATGTAAATTAATGATAACAAACAATTGTCGGTGTTTTAAACAAGCCACGTAATTTACCTTAGCAACGTTTCCATCCCTCACAATATCCATTGATATTTCTTTCCATATTTTGATGTTAATGTCTGTGACATGCCTACCAAGATGTTTCATTTCTTTGGGATCTGTCAATGCTTGAATGACTTCCATTGCATCTGTGTCCCCGAATAGTTCTGAGACAAACAAAACTGTACATTTACAAATATCCACTGGTTACAAAACGAACTCTTGTGGGTTTTTTTCGTTTTCAATTAATTATTCAACTTGCGTATACAACTTTTAAAGGAACTTTATATGCATACAAACACATTCTGGCAACAACAAAAAACAACGTATATTCACTTTTACTAAATAATATGCACATTACATAGGCATCATTCATGATGCCAGGTGAATGTCTCAAAGGTGTCATAGATAAGGGAAAATCGATTTAAAGTTAAAGTGATAAAGAAAGTTTACTGTAAAATTAACCTACAAGTTACCTGCTTTTTTATACATCATGTATTGTTCTGCGCATGTGAATGTGAAGTCAATCCCGTCTATGCTAAATTCTGCTGGGTACCACTGACTAAACACGCTCTTTTTATTCCAAAAATATTCAAACATCTCATTAGCCTGTCTTTTTTCTCTAGATTCCCAGCTCTTGCCCGACCTTCGTCTGTGGTGTCCGTCACCGTTCGGATGATGTGCACCTCGTCTTCTATGTTCGACGTTATCGCGCTCAAATGATGCTTCATCTGGAAATGTTGGAGAAGCACCAGTGGCACCACTTGTGTGGCCAACGGGCAGTTCCGTTTGCTGGCCGTCTTCTAATGCTGATAGACGTGATTCTTTTTTGGTCTTCGTATCTGGTATTTCTTGTGTATCATGCTCCTGTATCTTCGGAGTTGGTTCACTTTTGGAGGGCATATTATTAATAGTGTGCCCGTCTTTTTCTGTCAACTCCTCTGTGAGATCATTATACTGCACGGGCAACATTGGTGTTGGCCCATTTTGTTTAACACCGTCTTCTCTGTCAATGTCACCATCCATAATTTCTATACTTCAGTAATTGTTCCTTTTGCGATGTTCTTTTTGCACAGCTCTGAACAGTTGTAATTCTAACTTTTATTCTTAAATTTAGTGCTTCCTGGTCAGGTGTAATTTGGTTTATTGTTATATCTGAAGAGTCAGGCACAGAATCTGTGTCATCTTTTAATGTCTACGGATAAATCCCACAACATTAATTTTTATTGCAAATTTAGTCCATACTTTTTACTGTCTGTGTATGCTACTAAAACTATCCTGATGATTCACGTATCCAACTGGAAAAAAATATCCGCCGACCTCTGTATTATTTAACGCTCATATACAGTATTTAATGATCGATCCATTTTATTTAACTATCCACAGTTAATTAACAGCCATTTACTTTTGTCTTCCACTACCTACTTTCGTTTTCAACAGGAAAAAACAACTACTTTCGATATCCATGTATTTGATTGTTACATACAATTACGTTCTATTGTGCACAGTAACTTCCTATTTTAGAGACTGCAATTAGAAAAAACAACAACTTATTATTGCAACTCACGCCCCACTCCTAGTACGCTTATGTTATATGCATACACCGGCGATCTATACAGATAAATGTCCGTGATATATAGCTATTATGATAATGAATATCGACATAGATATCGGGTTATGCAGCATACGACCATTTGAAACGCGTGACTTGAACAAGCCTGAACAAGGAAATTGTCGAAGGGAGGACAAATTTAAGAACAGCCGTTTTTTCTGTGAACGATTCTCTTTCTATTCAAAATGGTAAGAAGTGTGTATTGTGTATTTTGTGTTTACTTATTTTATATGTATTTGTTTAATAAACAATCTTGAGTAAAGCATGCATATTTGCATTGCTTTTACAATTCATTGGGTTAACTAGTGTCGTCCTGTACATTTATCTATGACTTATGAGTCCAACGGATAAGTAAGAAATCTTTCGCAATGATTGCCTATCATAATCAGTGGATTTCAAAAGATAACCCGTGATAATGCAGGCTTATTTCACGTGAACATAAATTCAAGTCTGATTACATATTGACGTCGCGATGACACATTCATTGTGATCAAGCTTGGCAAAGGCAAGATACTATTTACTGCTACCACTGTCGACTACAATATTAATATAGAATGCAAAGACCGCTTGGCAATTACATAATTTAAAGGGGGACAACTCTGTCGGTATTATTTAAAACTGCTTAGGCATATATTAGTTCAACATGTCTTAAAAATAAAATTAACATGCTGTCATCTGAAATGTTAAAGTCTTAATGTGGAACAGATAGATCTGCTGTATTGATAGAAAGGTCAGGAAATGCATTTTGAATATCGAGTGACGGAAACAGAATATTCCCCCTTTGAAATTAAACAATGAATGCAAGGTTATTATTATTATTATTATTATTTCATAAGGTACGCTTACATTGGTATTTTCACATAATGTTGCTTTAATATCAGCTGAGCATGACGTACCAAAAATCGGCCTCAGTCAAATTTTTCTAAAATCATCTCGAGCATTCCTTAATCGATTACGTACAATCTCCCCACAAGGAATCAAGCGCGTAAACATGGCAGCGCCCTTAAAAATCGTGAGGAGCAAATGCCGATTACAAATTTTACACCATTTTTGTCCAACTAAACGATTATTTTCTTGTTCTGGAATTTTAGTATGCATTCAAATCTTATAAGTATTCGCATGTGTGTGGTGTGAATTCCTAATTTAAATTGGCAAATGATTCTCGAGTGTACATGTATTTCGGATCTAAATAAATCGGATGTTGACATGTGCAGAAAAAATACTCATTTTTTGCTGAAAGAATATATCTTAAACTGTGTTAACTGTATAGAGTAACGTCGGGTAATCTCGTCTGGTGGTATTTATCGGACCTATTTGAATTATAAAAAATATATCTAAAAAATGCTGATTCCATTCCTGCTGATCAAAATAATTTTACAGTCGTTAAAAAGACATGCTGTCAGCGATTTTACCTAAACGTGAATCTTAACTACGACCTTAAGGTAGGTGACTAATAATTGTTTGTACATGTACAATTTGTAACGGCCGGCTAGCTTAGTTGGTAGAGCGCTGGACTACAAATCCGAGGATCGCGGGTTCGATTCACATAATTTGTGTGGGGATTGGTCATTAAATTAGTTCTAAGGCCATTCTTCCCCTACCTCTGATTCAAGTAGGGCAGTTGTCAGTTACTGGCATAAGTATGCGCACTAAGTACTGGTAAACCAGCTTACCCAGGAAAAGTGTGAGTATGTTAACTGACCGCCGTTATATGACTTAAATACTGTTGAATATGGCGAAAAATCCAAACAAACAAACAAACAATTTGTAACTGCTATTTTATGTTGGTAACATGAAAATTGACGGTTTGTATCCTAAATTTTATGTATGTTTATGTTTAAAAGCCAACATTGATAGTTTTTAAAGTATACATAGATGGACAAAAACTACCAAACGCTATTGACAATTGCGGAAATTATCGTCCATGTTACTTAGTGAGTATGCTCAAACTATATTTTGTCTATTTTTCTTACAGTATCATGTCAAGACAATTACAATTTCCCAAGAAGCTGCAAAATTATTCGGAGGCAAGTTTGCAGATGGCTCTTAGTATGGCAAAAAGCGGCACTGTTTCAAAGCAAAAGGCAGCTGAAATGTATGGCATACCAAAATCCACCCTTATGGATAAAATTGCCAGCCGGACACCTGAGAATAGAGCCAGACCTGGCCCTTGAACTGTCTTAACAACAGCCCAGGAACAAGCATTAGTAGAGTACGGTAAAGTTATGGCCCCTTTTGGCTATCCTGTTACTCACATGAAGCTTGTTCTTGAGGTGAAGGCAATCCTTCATGTTGACGGCCGTACGAATCCATTTCCGAACAACACACCGGGGAGAGACTGGTATAACGCTTTTAAGAAATGGCACCCAGAGTTAACAGAAAGAACACCTATGAAGCTTGGGCACAAATGAGCCATTATCAATATGGAAATGATTCGAACTTGGTACGATGGGCTCTTCAATTATCTCAAAAGTGAAGTTCCCGATTTTGAGAGCCTTATCAAGGATCCCCGGCGTTCCCCAGATGAGAGTGGGTTTCCACTATGTGTGAGCTCAGGAAAGGTCCTTGCAGCAAAGGGTTTAAAGAACGTTTACAACATCGTCACTAGCAATGAAATGAAAATCACTGTCATGGTTTATTTTAATGCTATGGGTGACTACGTATCTCCCCTCATTGTGTATCAGTGAACTTTTCAGCAATACAGGAATTGATAACATTGCAGAGGCCATTTATGGACATACTAAAAATGGTTGGATGGACAGCGAGTTGTTTGTCTCATACCTTCATCAAGTATCAGAATATGTGACAGAAAAGTCAATACCCACATCAGTGCTGCTTTTTGTAGATGGCCACGCCACCCATATGTCACATGCTGCTGCTCAGTTTTGCTCTGAAAATGGGATACTACTTTATTGTCTCCTTCCAAATGCGACACACATACTCCAACCGTTTGATGTGGCCTTTTTTGCACCAATGAAGGCAGCCTGGAAACGGTGTGTCAAATCATGGCAGTTGGAACACCTTGGCCAGGCCCTGACCAAGAAGGATTTTCCCGGTGTTTTCAAACAGGCATGGGATGTTGTCAACACACTCGAAAATGCCTTTCATGGTTTCAGGAAATCTGGTCTCTTTACTCTAGATCCCAAAGGTATTGATCTGTCTAAACTTGAACTCTCAAAACATGCCAATCCTGTGAACAATAGCAGTGATGCAACACCTGCAAGCACAGAACAATATGTTCCGTCTGTTGTGGTCATTCCTGTGCCAGTGTGCTGTACAAGTGCTGTCCTTTGTCCTGCAGAGATCACAGCTTGTCAAGGAAACGTTGATCTAGGTACTTTCCCGCAGTCTACACCGCCTTACCCCATGGCATACCTCAACCATGTTTAACCAAGACCGCGATTGTAAATAAGGAAATGGACCGAGCTCAACGCACAGTACCATCTGCTGCTACCAGTACTAGCGTTGCGTCATTCATACATAGCGTCTTCACATCAAACTGTGCGCAACACCAATAATATGTCAGCAGCATTTAACCCGCTGTCAGTGCCACAACCCAATACATCAAAGACAACCAAATGTTCAACCGAACGTCTACCAAAAGCCTTATCAGGACTAAAGGCTTTGGAGATGTTTGGAGAAAGAGAAAGAAGACAAAAAACTTGCCAAACTGAGATGAAAGGAAGAACAAGAGCAAAAACGAACAGATAAGTTGTAAGCGAAAGGAACGAAAAAACTAGAGAGAGAACAAAAGAAATGTGAACGCGATGAGAAGAAAACTACAAAAAAAGCAAAAGAGAAAACAAAGAGATAGTGAAAGTTTGTCGTCCGATGAGGACAGGCTAGTAAACATTTGCTACATGGATTCCGATGACAGTTCGTATTAATTAAATGTATGCCCGGGTTGTCGGTCAGACGAGGAAGACGCTGGCGAGTGGCTTAGCTGTAGTTCATGTGAAGCCGCATGGCATGCTACCTGCACAAGGGACGCGATGCTTCTTGAGCGCCCAGTAGAGCAAGTCCCGAACTAGCCATTCTACTGTGAAAGCTGCATGTAACCTGCTTTAAACTGAACAATGCTAGTGTGATGGGATTTTGATTGCATCGAAATTGATTCAGTTATCGATTTTTCAAACTGAATACACATTAAAAGAATAAAACATAATTTCAGTTAAAGATTTTGATTTTTTTTTAACCTGTCAAGTGGACGATAACTACCACATGTGACGATAACTACCAACATACAAATGTTATATTGTTAGTGCATTATTGCTTCAAGCACTTATAACTATACGAAAATCATAAAGGAATTTTGACGCTTGAAAGTAAAATAAACTAAGTGTATAAACTGTTGTGATTTTGAACGTTATTTAGAAGCGGTTTATGTAAATCAACCGTAAAGTGGATGATAACTACCCACATAACTCTATAACAGTATTCTAAAATAAAAATCAGCACAATTTTATTGACATAATCATTTTTGAAGATAAATGAATATGATTCAATGGATGCATAGCATAGCCAATTAATGCATAAGACATTAACAGTGAAGTAATTAATTTATCAATTTAACTTTTGATAAGTAAGAATAAAAAAATGTGAGACAAATTGTATTGTTTGTGCAAACTGAGAATAATAAATTAGGCACTACAACGCATTGTAACTTCATTAAACCGAATGTTATGAATTACTAACGAACAGTCAATTCAATATCATAAATTAATATCCGATTTTAAAAAAAAAGAAAATTTAAATCATTCATCGGCACTACCAGCATATATATTCTTGCAAATCTTGCGAATATAGTTATAAACCAGACATATATGGACGTTATTGCAACATTTTCACTGTGTCTCTATAATTCTGACACCCAAAATTTTGGAATATTTTTGTGGTTCTGAATTTTCAAACACAAAAAAAAAATTATTGTTTTTATGTGTCCAAAATTACCGTATATTTCCCCAGTTTTTAGGTTGAATTTAAATTTGGAACCAAATTAGTGGCCATCTTTTTTATTTGCAACAATGCATGTTATTTTCAAATATATTTCACATAATAATTTCTAAAAATGTAGCCATTGGCTATTTTTGCTACTGGTAAAGCTAACATAGAATTTTAGATGAATGACCTCCCCAGACAGCTTCAGAATTAATTACACTGTTCTTGGATATGCAGATTGTTGACTGTTGCATTGAGTTTATTCATGTTAAAAGACTGAAAAAAAAAACCTGGAGACTTGCTTCTGTGACCTGTCAAAGGTTGTTTTTCCCAGTGCAGTATTTGCATTGTTTTATTGCATGCCTCTGCATGTAACTTTACAAAAGTTCGCTTCGCTTCAATTTCTCCACATTGAAAACATCACACAATCTTTCTGCACTTAATGGACCAGTGCCTCATCCCCAGTTGTACAAAAGACATGCATAAAGTTTACAATTAAATTTCAATTTTGTTTTATATGTTTTATTAGTTTTATTTCTAAAAACATTAACTGCAGCTGCAGACTAAGTACCAAAACTTAACAGTGTTCACACCATTGTAGTTTTAATTGTTTTTTGCCAATTCATTTTAAAAGAACTTAAATTTACTTGACTTTGTTCACTTTTTTTTCACCTTTGGGGGGAAAGGTGACTGGGCCCTTCAGATGGGGAATTATACCGCAAAATGGGAATTCTTTTTTAGAAAAGCATTATTACATGTTTATATTCTACTTCATTAGAAAACATTTGCTACAAATGATAACATAGATTATGCACTAACTTGCTTTGATGAAAAATAGATGGGTTTGTTTACGAAAATGCCTCTATCTTAGTCAATTTTTGTCTGATTTTGGACTTTTTTTTTTCAAAATAAAGCTAACATTCTGAGGGGAATTTTAAGGTTAATATAGGGGAAAAATATAAACAACGAATTTCAGCCCCAAATTGGCCCAAAAAAAACACTGCACTCTATTTAAGTAACTAGTTTGAAGTGTTCAAATTATGGAAGTGTTTCAATTAAATAATTGAAGTCTTTTAATATTTCATATTTGCACCCAATATAGTTCATATGGCAATCTGTCAAACTGTCGTAATTACTTTTTTTGTCATCATAAAATTATAACTATAACTTCTCTTCTTTTTAGAACAAAGGCCTAGTATTGGGCGTATATGAGCCAGAGACGAAAGATGCAGAGATAGACGTCACCACTAGTCCTTCAGCAGCGTATTTCAATTCTCAAACTGGAGGTCAGCTGGCTAAAGTTCTCCAGGTGTAAGTTAGCACATAAAATATGAGGTGTGACGTGGGAAACTCGGGCTTAATGCATCTGAGTAAAGTGTCATCCCGGATTAGCCTGTGCAGTCTGCACAGGCTAATCCAGGACAACACTTCCCGCTTACAGTGGATTTATGTTTAGAAGAGACTTCCTTGAAACAGAAAATACCATAAAAACGGAAAGTGACGTCCTGGATCAGCCTATGCATTAAGCCTAGTTTTCCCACGACACTACAAATAAAGTTTTGTAAGGCTTTAAAGATAGTGTCTGAATTCCACTTCTTCATCATGTATTACAAAGCATCTTCTGTTTCATAACAATGTAATGCTGCTCACAGCACAATCTGCACCATCTATTTATTGTATTCTGAAAATCTGCAGTGAAACACATTTTATATCACTTTCAAGGCTTGATAAATCAGTATCACAGTCTAACAGTTAAGTACCTAATTCTGCAAGCAATTATATGGCATTTTACACCAACAAGTGTTCTACTATGTACATGCATTGCTGAGTTTAAAGGGACACACTGGGGCATTAATTAATTTAAGAGTGAGTGTTCACCATTTAAACAGTAGAGCGGATGTAGGAATAGATAAGTATGTACTTAATTTTTAATATTAATAAAACATTATGCATTTTTTCCCCACAAACAAATCAGAACAACATACATTCCAGTGCCGGGAGGGATTTGAAGTCAGGATCCAGCCGAACATTGTACGGTGTGATACCAGGCTACGATACAACGGCTGTCTGCTGTATTGGAAAGAAGGGAGCAAAGTTCAACGAGGCGGAACAGCTTGAGGAGGGATGGGACAACATCAGGGCTGCAGTTGCTGGTAGGGGCCTGAAAAATGACCAGACAGATGAATAATATAGTCATTTGAATCTGTTCATTAGTCATTTGTCAGAGCAACAGATAACACATTTGCCAGAACTGAGTATTACCCCATAATTATTTTAATGATTGGCACTGGATGATTTAATTGAGTACTTAAAATTACATTTCTGCTCAAGATTCTCATTAATTCAGTGTTTTATATACCCAAATTTAATAAAACAACCATAGAACACAAATCTTAATACTTTTGTACAACCGCACATAGCAAAATACAGGTTATGTGACATATTTAGCTTGTGATCAACGCTTGTATTTTTCACTAGTATATAGCCACCTTTGGATAACAAGGACCTATCTGACATGTGTTAAAGTAGCAGTATTTTTCACTAGTATATATCGTCACCTTTGGATAACAAGGACCTATCTGACGTGTTAAAGTAGCAGTATTTTTCACTAGTATATAGCCACCTTTGGATAACAAGGACCTATCTGACATGTGTTAAAGTAGCAGTATTTTTCACTAGTATATAGCCACCTTTGGATAACAAGGACCTATCTGACATGTGTTAAAGTAGCAGTATTTTTCACTAGTATATAGCCACCTTTGGATAACAAGGACCTATCTGACATGTGTTAAAGTAGCAGTATTTGTCACTAGTATATATCGCCACCTTTGGATAACAAGGACCTATCTGACATGTGTTAAAGTAGCAGTATTTGTCACTAGTTTATAGCCACCTTTGGATAACAAGGACCTATCTGACATGTGTTAAAGTAGCAGTATTTGTCACTAGTATATAGCCACCTTTGGATAACAAGGACCTATCTGACATGTGTTAAAGTAGCAGTATTTTTCACTAGTATATATCTACCTTTGGATAACAAGGACCTATCTGACATGTGTTAAAGTAGCAGTATTTTGCACTAGTATATAGCCACCTTTGGATAACAAGGACGTATCTGACATGTGTTAAAGTAGCAGTATTTTTCACTAGTATATATTGCCACCTTTGGATAACAAGGACCTATCTGACATGTGTTAAAGTAGTAGATTGGCCCTTGTAATACTAAGGTGACCAACTATGACCATCAGTAAGCGTTAAGAAGCGTTTAAATAGCAGATTTTTATCAATAAAATGCGTATTATAAGCTTGGGCGTTCTATAAGCGAGAATTTATGGTACATTTACCAATCTTTACGCAATTTGTTTGACGCTTTTTTGAGTATATGAATTGAGGTTTTGTTACTTATTAATTTTTAAATAAAGTGAGCAAATTGTGTTTCATAATAGGGTGCCTCATCTGTTGCTCTGCATCATATTTTAAACTTGAATCAGTCTCTTTGGAAATTATGGTCATTTGTTAACTCATAAATTGAATCATGACACTAGACTATTGTGCAGTTTCTCTAAACATGACACATATATGAACACTCTTCTTGTCATTGCTATTTTCTCATTGACAGGTGGTGTGCGGGCCTTGCGTTCTGTGGGAGAGGTAGATCTAGATGTTGACCCTTGTCTCATGGCCGAAGGTAATGATATATGCATTATAATTGCATTAACTTTTCTTGCTAAGAACATGCTGGAGGCCACAATGCTGATTTCAGTCAAAATGTGAGCTGGTTCGTATTTATAAATCTTACAAAGTAGCTCGTTTTAAACTTAATCTACATATATTTCTTGACGGAGAATGACAGAGTTTCCCTGACCATTCCCAATTAATGATCATTCATTAAACTCATGGTCCTCTCAACGCTTTTGGGGATCAAGCACAGTGTCTGTGTGTTTTAGCGGCTGCAGAGGGAGGGTACCTGGCCTTGTACGAATATGATGAGCTCAAGGACGCAGAGAAGAGGAAGAAGCCAGTCAACCTGAGCTGTCTGACCTCCCACGTGTCTGTGTCCAATGTGGGATCTGTGTAAGACTAGAACTGTGGGGAGGTCTTGAGCACAAAATCCATTACTATATATACAGCTGAACTTGGTTGTCTCGAAGTTGCGGTGAATTTGAAATCACTTCAACATATTATCTGAATACAGACTCTATAAAAATATTGGGTCCAAATGATTGATAAATCAAATCTAAAAAAGAAACGATGTAGCATTTACTGTACTGTAACAGTAAACCAAGGATCATTTACTCAATTGAATGTTTAATTTAGTTAAACCTGTGAAAAGAAATGGTAAGATCTTTGCAATGTGTAACTAACTTGGACCATGGTCGCATACGTCTTGCTACGGCAATTAACACTTTTGGACAAAGAAACAAATAGAATAAGTGTAAAAATACTGCAGTCCGCACAGGCTAATCCGGGACGACACTTTACGCACATGCAGTAAGACCGGTTTTCTCACGACGCGCCACATTTGTATTCTTGATATATCTACTGCATTTTTTAAGGTTGCTCCTTTATATTATTGTACACTTTTAAGCAAACTAATGAATTTCGGGCTGAAAGTGCATTTCCCCCCATACAGTAAGAACTGAGTGTACATTTACCCCCAATAAATTCTGTGTAAAATTTACCCCCTACATCAAAACTGATCTGGAGCACCGTTTCACCCTCTAAGAGTTCAGTTTTAATTTTCAGGGACCGAATACAGGAGCTGTGGGCCAGAGGACAGGCCAAGGCTGAGGGTCAGAACTTTGCTAGGCAACTGATGGAGATGCCATCCAACAAGCTGACCCCTCGCATCTTCTCAGAGAAAGTCCAGGAAAAGTTCTCTGGTAGATCAAATGTGAAAGTAACTGTGAGGTAAGTGTCAGGATTGCCTTTTATTTAAAATCACTAACAAGGTGATACGTGTTAAACTAAACATTAAAAGTTTAATGTTGATATAACAAACATATAAATAATTCATTATGAGCTAAAAACTTACACACATTTTCATAAAATAAATGATATTTGTACAGTTTGAAGTTCAGTTTTGTGTTTACATTTTCAACACAACAAAACTGGCCGATTTAATCCACATTCCGACAAAATTCGGCAGTAAATAAAGCTAGTGTTTGTAACATTTTTGCCTGAAGGAGCAGTGTTTTTGCAATTGACAGTATCCAACAAACCAAATGTTTCTGACAAAGGTTATATACTAACGTAAACACATGCTTAGACAGACAATAAGATAACCATTTTATTGTAGATCTGAATTCGGCCATTTTCACCTTGTGTGCGGCTTTAAACATCATTATGGCTAACAACTGTCAAGTTTTCAGCTTAAATATGAGGCGCGTCGTGGGATAACCAGACTTAATGCATGTGCGTAAAGTGTCGTCCCGGATTAGCCTGTGCAGTCCGCACAGGCTAATCCAGGACGGCACTTTCCGCCTACAGTGGATTTATGTTTAGAAGAGACTTCCTTGAAACAGAAAACCATGAAATCGGAAAGTGCTGTCCTGGATTAGCCTGTGCGGACTGCACAGGCTCATGCGGGACGACACTTTACATACATGCAGTAAGTCCGGTTTTCCCATGACGCGCTTCATATATATTTTCAGTAGGGATGTCAACAAATACTTATACGCTATTTGAATGTTTGAATTGTATATTAGAATATTATTTGTATATTCGGTCATTTTATGAATGAGTTTGTTTATGACCATTTTCATCAGTCATTGTCATTATCATCATCATAATCATTATCATCATCATTATTGTATTCATCTGCTTTCTTAAAAAATGATACTGATATTCTAAAAGGTATGTATAAATAATATAATGAGATAAAACAACAAAAATGCTTGAAAAAAATGAAAACCACTAAGTGGGTATCAAACTCATATCTTATTAGCCGTAACAACAAATGGCAGTAGACAGCGCCCTAACCAACTATTCTGCTTGGTAAAGCTTGTCTGCAAATTATGGTGTCAAAATGTAAACAAAAAGGCCAAACAAACACAACCTACATGTATAAGATAATAATGATTTCTCAGATTGCGTAAGCGATAAATAAGCCTAAATTTTGGCATAAGATCAGTATATACACTCATTAGTTTAACTTTATTTTATGCCATCGTTATTATCTTTTTTCAACGTTTATATTATAATGCACACTTTATGTCCCATTTTGGAGACAATGTCCCTTTAAAACCTTAATTTTATCTGTGACATTTGGGTCCATGTCATAGGTACCGTTGATTATAATCTGTCTTCACAAGTTGTGCATTTAAGCCAGCAATGTGTTGAACAGTGTGTCAAAATAGCAAACTGTTACATACAAAGATTGCTGTGGCAGATGATAGTGGGTTTTTTTTCACTTCTTAAGATTATTTTAATTTAATTTTGCAATTGAATAGCTATATTCTATTTGAATATTCGGTAAAGTATTTGAATATTCAAGTATTGGTTGACATCCCTGGTTTTCAGCTTCAATATATTGTTGGCATTTTTATGTGACAGCTATATATCTAACCTTTATAAGGAATGAAACACGTATAAAATTACTGTTGATTAGATAGAATTCATATGTCTATAACCATCCGACTAGTTTAAGGAAAGATCCAGTTGTCTATAACCATCGGACTAGTTTAAGCAAAGATTCATATGTCTATAACCATCCGACTAGTTTAAGCAAAGACCCATATGTCTATAACCATCCGACTAGTTTAAGCAAAGATCCATATGTCTATAACCATCCGACTAGTTTAAGCAAAGATCCATATGTCTATAACCATCCGACTAGTTTAAGCAAAGATCCAGATGTCTATAACCATCCGACTAGTTTAAGCAAAGATCCATATGTCTATAACCTTCCGACTAGTTTAAGCAAAGATCCAGATGTCTATAACCATCCGACGAGTTTAAGCAAAGATCCAGATGTCTATAACCATCCGACTAGTTTAAGCAAAGATTCATATGTCTATAACTATCAGACTAGTTTAAGCAAAGATTCAGATGTCTATAACCATCCGACTAGTTTAAGCAAAGATCCAGATGTCTATAACCATCCGACTAGTTTAAGCAAAGATCCAGATGTCTATAACCATCCGACTAGTTTAAGCAAAGATTCATATGTCTATAACTATCAGACTAGTTTAAGCAAAGATTCATATGTCTATAACTATCAGACTAGTTTAAGCAAAGATTCATATGTCTATAACCATCAGACTAGTTTAAGCAAAGATTCATATGTCTATAACCATCAGACTAGTTTAAGCAAAGATTCATATGTCTATAACCATCAGACTAGTTTAAGCAAAGATTCATATGTCTATAACCATCAGACTAGTTTAAGCAAAGATCCATATGTCTATAACCATCCGACTAGTTTAAGCAAAGATCCAGATGTCTATAACCATCCGACTAGTTTAAGCAAAGATTCATATGTCTATAACCATCAGACTAGTTTAAGCAAAGATTCATATGTCTATAACCATCAGACTAGTTTAAGCAAAGATCCAAAACAAAATAGCAGGGTGATGGTTTCCCCCCCCCCCCCCCAGCTGCCTCTCGGCTGTTCAACAGATGTTCCCATTTATATTGCAAATATTCATTGCAAACTGAAGACATCATGTTTAAAAACCTACATAAGCATTAAACTAATAAAACCCATAGCCATACCAACTGAACTGGTATTTAAAAAAATCAAAGAAATGGTACAACTTTCCCCCATGCTGCTTTTGACTTGCACCCTCTACCTTTTTGATACTAGATCTTGCGAAATACTAGTTTGTTAGCATCAGAACAAAATAACTTCATTCAAACTAAAATGCAGGGATAAAAAGTGGATAGAGGGTGAGAAGATGAACTCGTTCCTGGCCGTGGCCCAGGGCTCCAATGAGCCACCATTCTTCCTGGAGGTCGTCTACAAGCACCCAGACTGCAAGATGGCCAAACCCCTGGCTCTTGTGGGCAAGGGAATCACTTTCGACAGGTAGGGTGTAACCTCTACTTCCCCCATGATTGATATAAGCAGAAGCTGATTATCAAGTAATCCCAGCAGTGGTAAATTTTGAACTGGGCAGTTTTATAGCATTTTCACATGGCTAAAAGTTTTCAGAATCATTTCTGTTTTCAGTACTTTTGTATACCTTTTTTGTCCAGCACATTTTGAAATAATATGGTGTGTCCAGTCTTTTTTCAGATGCAAAATACTATTACTTCAGTTTGTCTCCCCCCACGTAGTGGGTAGGAGACATATTGACTTTGTGCTGGAAAGATGTATGTCGGTCTGTCGGTCGGTGAATTTTTGGCAGAGTTATGGCCCTTTGATGTTTTTTTACCTAAGAGACCTTGTCTGTGCTGGTTCTCCTGGCCGGATTTTTTTTTTTTTTTTTTTTTTTTGTTATGTAGCTTTTATTCACCTCCATACATTACAATTTGTATTGTTAGTTTACATGTTAATTTGTTAGTATATAATAGAGCTCCTTTAACATTTCGTTCAAATTGCTTCACATATTACTGGTATTGCTATAATAGAGGTAGATAAAATCCATGCATAACATTATACAGACACAACCACACATTTCACACACACAAACACATACACAAATGAAATGATAGGATAGAAACAAAAGTTTGGACTTCCGACAGATATAAATCAATCATAGACAAACAAATGACCACGGTATTAGATATTTTAAGCAAACAACACAGTTTACAATAAGATTATGCTATTGGTCAACAAATAGTTTTACAATTGCCCAGTTATGCAGTTCCTTTTCTTGACATTTTGTATTAGCTTGAATTTCCCATGCTAAGCAAAGATTATTCTTCAGCCCTCTTATTGAGGGTAATAATCCCTTTCTCTTGCATACAAATATATATTTATTCATTTCTAGGATAAGAATATTTATATCAGTCATGTTAATGTTTGTACTCCCAAATAACATTGTTTGACAGGAAATTTCAGTATATTTTTGCACATTATGTGACCCTAAGAATTCAATAACGTAATCTACAATTCTCTTTGTAGAATTGCATTCCCAGAAAATATGTAATATAGTTTCCTCATTTTCATTACAAAAAGAACATAAATTGTCATTAACAATGTTCATTTTATATAGCAAGGATTTGGTTCCTAAGATTCTGTGAACAATTCTTGTCTGGAACCACTGAGTGTATGTATCTCTAGATATATTAAAAACAAGTGTATGCACTTTTGTCCATTCAATGTTATTAAATAGTGTATTCCATTTTGAATGACAAGTTGGTACATCTGTGTTATAAGTAAAACATTTATAAACAATTTTGTTTTGATTATGCATCAATACTATGTTATTCAAGTAAAATGATATAAATGCACATTGCATATTTGGCTTTTTTATAACTGGGAAGCCTGACAATTTGATAAATGCCCTCACAGTTCTGATTAAACCTTCATAAAATATGAAGTTAATTTTAACACCAATAAGATTTTCTACTACAGATTGTTCTAAAAACTGTCCAGAAGTGCATACTATATCTCTTACATATCTAATTCCCCTGTCATACATATTTTTATTATATACACTATTTGTACCTATCTTAAAATTGTGGTTATAAATAGAGGCATATCAAGGATATCTTCACACTTACTAACAATTTGTTTATTAATATAATAGATATAACATGTAAGTACATCTCTCCAAAAACAATTTTTTAAACTTTTCATAATTTTTTCAATGTAATCTTTTCCTACATTCAACATTTTCTTCACATCAAACATAGAATATACCAGTTGGAAACATTTTCCATTACATGATACAATTTTCCTTAACCATGTCATTTTCATGGTTTTTTCAAAAGCATATATATCAGTCGCACCAACTCCTCCATCATCATATGATTTAATCGCAATAGTATGTTTAATTTTTGCAGGTCCATCCCATACAAAATTATAAAACAGGCTGTGTATCTGTTTTAATACTTTTTCCCCTGGACTCGGAAGAGCTATAAACAGGTGTGTAAAAAGGGGAAGTAAGAGTGATTTAACAACAGTTATCTTTCCTAGGGGTATTAAAATTCTTCTGTTCCAAAAATTTATAACATTATGCAGCTTTCTAAGTTTACTGGAGAAGTTCATGTCAATCTTTTTTTTTAAATCAACATCAAATAATATTCCTAAAACTTTGAAGTTTGTTGTGCCCCAGACTAGTTTATACTTAGTTTTTATTGATTGTGTGCTGAACTTTTTGGAGCCAATCCATACAAGATTTGTTTTGTCATAGTTGATTTTTAATCCAGAACATAAGGCAAAGTTATTTAAAAGATCAAGGGTAGCATTGAGGGAAACATCTGTGCCATCTAAAAAGAGAGATGTATCATCAGCAAACTGAGAAATTTTATATTCAATATTTTCAATCTCTATTCCTTTAATTGCATTACAATTTCTTATTTTAATTGCCAAAATTTCAGCACAGAGAATAAAAATATAGGAACTTATTGGGTCTCCTTGTCGGCAACCTCTTTCTATTGTAATAAACTCTGATAAAAACCCATTGATTTGAATTGATGTCATGGTATTATATAGGAAAAGGGAAATCCATTTTTTGAATGCTATACCAAAATTAAAATAATCTAATGTTTTTTCTATGAAATCAAACTCAAGGGTATCGAACGCCTTTTCAAAGTCGATGGTCATCAAGAGTCCAGGGATATTGTTATATTCTGTATATTTCATAATATCATATAATAGTCTGGTATTCTCACCAATATATCTGCCTTTAATAAATCCTGTCTGATCTTTAGAAATTAAGGTATCAAGGACAGTTTTTAATCTGTTAGCAATAGTCCCAGATGCAAGCTTGTAAATGACATTTAAAAGTGTTAATGGTCTTAGTTTTTTTTTTTAATGTCTGGGTTTATTATCTTTAGGTATACATGTGATTATACCTTGTTTTTGAGTAACTGACATGGTTCCAGAGGTAAAAGCATAGTTGAGGCTTCTTACTATAAAGTGGCCTAAATCTTTCCAAAAAACTTTAAAAAATTCTGCTGTAAAACCATCTGATCCAGGGCTTTTATCATGTTTCATATTTTTTAAAGTAATTGATATTTCCTTAAGTGTTAGTATGCCTTCTATTGATTGAGATTGTGCATTACTCAATTTAATAGTGTGTATGCCTTTAAGGTCATCATGTACATTGTAAGAGTCATTGGAAACAGACTTTGTATACAATTTTTTATAAAAATTGGCAGCTTCTTTTAAAATACCATGATTGTCAAGTAGCCGTTGACCTTCATCATTTTCAATAAAGGGGATGTTTTTACTAGAAGCATATTGAGTTTCTAAGTTACAAAAGTATTTTGAGGGTTTTTCGCCTTCATCAATCCATTTTGCCCTAGCTCTAATGAAAGCACCTTTCATTTTCATGTTCCGTATGTTTAAGAGTTCTTGATGCAATAGATTGAGCTCTTCTATGTTTTCATTTGTTAATTTTTTTTCAATGTCTTCAATTGCTTTTAAAATATAATCTTCTCTTTCTTTTCTCTTTTTGGATTTGAAGCTTGAATATGATATGGTTTTACCTCTGATTTCCATTAATAAAGTTTCTAAAAACAATTTATCATTGATAGTAAACTGTATTAAGTCATTTTCTATAGAATTAAGATATTCAATATTATAAACAGGTAAGACATATTGCTGCTTAACTTCTTCAATTTTCTGTTTTATACAATGAAGATATTCCAAGTCATAAAGTAAGGAGTTATTAAATTTCCACAGCCCTTTACCATGTTCTATTTTGCTAAAATTCAATTCCAAAGTAATAGGGGAGTGATCTGATCTGTAACTTGCGTGTATGTCCGATTTCCTAATAAACTGATTAAAATTATTAGTGGTTAAAAAGAAGTCCAATCTGGCTTGTTGGACAGTGTTAGGCTTTCGCCAAGTGAAACATTTTGCATCACCATTTATGACCCTAAAAGTGTCTATTAGGTTTTTATCAATGATTGCAGAGGATAACAATTCCCTTGACTTCTTATTATTATATAATGTTTTATAGTTGGCATAATCACTATTCACATCAAGTACAAAATTAAAATCTCCACATAATATAAAAGACTCATTTCCTATTTTTTCAATTATATTGAAAAGTTTACTATAAAACATAGGAGTATCATTGTTTGGTCCATAAAGAGTACACAGAGTAAATCTATGGTTATCTATTGTTAAGTCTAGAATTAATAAATTTCCTTTTGTATCTTTTTCTAAATTGTGCACTTTAACAGACAGATTTGTCAAACATTTATTAAATAAAATACATACTCCTCTTGAGTTAGAAGTGCCAAAACTAAAATAGCATTCACCATCCCATTGTGAGTAAATATGATTTTCCATTGAAGAAATGAAATGACAATCTTGTAGACAGTATATATGGGCATTTAGACTTTTTAAATATTTAAAAACATCAGTTCTTTTTGAAACATCATTCAGACCACGACAATTGTATGAAACAATCTTTATATTATCCATTCTCATTATAATGAATTACATTTTCTTTGATCTCCCATAGACAACAAAAAGCATTATCATTTACCGCAGTCAATACACAATACATTTTATCTCCGTCCAAACAAACAAAAAGACATACAAACAGTGCAACTATAACACAAAACATGTGGACAAAACATAAGCCGATGTGTTTATGCATAATACGCAAGTATATAGACAATAGGTTTTAAGTACTTATAACACTCTGCATATAAAGAACACTCTGCATATAAAGAGCATAAAATAATTTCCAGAGAGAGAAAAAAAACCTAAACAAAATGAAACATCATTTATATTATGTATGTAAAATATATATTTTACATGTTTATATTACAATCCCTCAAAAGAGAAAATACACATTTTTACATGTCTATACAAGCTCTCACTTTTACTATTAAAAAACTGATTACATTATGCATTTATGGCCTTTAAATCTTTGTTTGTTAGTTTATTGAAAATATTGAAATTAATATTCAAAAAAACTTTCATTTTCTTAAATAGTATGTTTATCAATCAATCATCTTATAATACATAGACAGAGAAATGACAGCAGCTCTTCATTGTATCAGTGCCTATTTATAATACTGGTCCGGTAATTGAGAACTACTTTAAATACTTTACTACTTTAAATACAAGGTTTAAGAACCTCCCCAAAATTAACAGTTATGATTCCATTAAATCAAAACATGTTAGGTATGTATTACATAATTGATCTTGTTACAAAATAATATGCAGAAGGTATATCTGTAATATTTAAAAATATAAATTTATGTGGATTTTATGTCACAAGTTTATAAGTACCTCATTTAGTCACACTGTCTCTCAAGTTTATTTAGCAAATACAATTACAAATTCATAAAATGTGCTTATTTGCAAATTTGTTATTATGACTATTCAGGAATACATATATAGACATAAACAATTTTATCGATAAGGCTATTGGTGTTCATTTAGTATTAGTATTACCCCAAAGGCGATCATCTATATATACAAATAGATGATCTTTGGGGAATAGTTATCACAGTTGGTGATCTTATTTCATTTATATAGTATTAGATTGAACTCATATTAAGAAAAAAATGTATTGTGTATAAAAAACAAGTACAATATAATTAAGAATACAAATAAATACATGAACATTATTAATATAATTGTTAGATCTACATATTTTATCCATGTGCATTAGTATAGTATAATACCATAGGCGACCACCTATGCGAAACAAAATCATAGATGATCTGTAGGGATTAGTTTTCTCAGTTAAAGTTATATCATTGAAAATCAGATAATATCATACAAGTTTATTAAAACAGTAGGACAAGAGTATTTAAACAACAACAATTACAGTGCTGGTAATATTTTGCATTGAAGTTCACAAATGTATATAATACCAAACAGCTACTAACAAAAACACTATGTGAGACTTATATAATTATAAGTGACATGTCTGACTCAGGAGAATTTACATTACTATATTACCTATAATACAGTTGTGAACTTATTGATCTAAGGGGAGATATAAAAACAAAATACACAGAATAACATCACCATCATTTTTACAAAATTGATCAGATGGAGTTTACATACCAGGATACTGAGATCATGATTTGTAATCTTGGAAGGCTTCTCTCTGCATTATTGCATAATTAGGTCAGTAGTGGTAAAACCCGATCAGCAGCGGCAGATTCGATCCTTGCAGTAGTGTCGCACTCAATCGCTGAAATAAGCGTTTATTTCCGTTTGGCACGGTATTCCTGGATCGCTGCGTCAATATTGTCATACAAGTCAAATTTAATTCGCTCTTGTCTGTTGGTTTGTGCGAATACAGAGCCGTTGAAAAACCAGGTAGATTCAATGTCCTTGTGGAGCTGTAGGCGGATTTGGATTAAACTTTACTTGATTGATCAGTACCAAGTGGCAAGTCTAGTATGTCGTGGTCGGCGAATTTTGGGCGGAGTTATGGGCTTTTGAAGTTTTTCAAACAACGGAACTTGTCTGCACTTGTTCTCTGTAAACCATCGCCGGATTTGGATGAAACTTCATAGGATTCATCATAACTAAGTCTAGTTGTGCATATTGTCAGACCAGCCAGATCTGCAGATGTTGGGTTGAGTTATGGCCCTTTGAAGTTTTTGACATAACAGACTTTGGTTGTGCTTGTTTTCCTTAACCAATGGCTGGAATTCTACAAAACATCACAGGATTGATCACTACCAAGTGTGGTTGTGCATGTCTTTGGCATATCATGGTAGGTGGATTTTGGGTGGAGTTATGGGGTGTATGGGGGGAGACATATGTTGATATTTTTTTTTAAACAAGCTCTAGTTGTTTTTTTATTAATTTAATTAACTTTTTCTTTATTACATTAGAAAAATTTAGATTTCCTTACAAGTACTAAGCATTACATATTTGATGGTCTTTGTAGCTTATAAAGTAATAAAGACTTGGACTGCTATTCACAAAGCTCCTAAGGGAAATCTTAACTTAAGTTGTACTTAAGTGAAAAAATCATATCAGATATTCTATGACTTGTGAAATCCAAATATTTTTGTCTTGAAAAGGATAAAATACTAAATATACAAGCCACATTAACTAGTTTAAAGCATTTAAAGAGGGACTGTCTGATTTTTATATATGAGGCACGTCGTGAGAAAACCGGTCTTAATGCATGTGCGTAAAGGACTGCACAGGCTAATCTGGGACGGCACATTCCGCCTAAAGTGGATTTATGGTTAGAAGAGACTTCCTTGAAACAGAAAATACCATAAAAGCGGAAAGTGCCATCCCGGAGTAGCCTGTGCAGACTGCACAGGCTAATCCGGGATGACACTTTATGCACATGCATTAAGTCTGGTTGTCCCACGACACTGCTCATATTTATTTCAGGTCTCTTTCATAACCCCCTAACAAAAAAACATTTTTATCACGTTAAAAACATCAACACCGTCAAAAACTAATACCTTTTATCGAAAAATGCAAATATATATTTTCTGTCGATACAGACCCATTTATTCTACAGCAATGGCTACATTTGGTTTTGCATGAGAAAGTAAGAACTGCGCATGCGCCAACGATCTGACGCATGTAGACAGTGTATATACATGTATATAATAGTTTGCTGCGCAGCGAAGTATTATTTTAGTTTTTAATTTCTTAATACACATTTCTGTACAAAAGTTATTCTCAACTGTTATTAAATTATTATTTAAAAAATATACTGACATCATTAAAATAAATGGATTGTTTTACATGATTTTTTTCGCACAAAATCGTACAGTCCCGTTTTAAATGTAAAAATACCTCCACATGAAACAGCCACAGGTTGAAGAAATGTTATTGATTTAAGACATTTATTTAAGTTCTTCCTAAGGAGCTTTGTGAATACATGCCCTGAAATGATTGTTCCTCAGTGGTGGTATCTCCATCAAGCCGTCTGCCAACATGGACCTGATGAGGGCAGACATGGGCGGAGCTGCCTGCATTCTGGGCTCCATACTCGCTGTTGACAAGATGGCCGTGAACACATATATTCATGGTGAGGAAAAACAGTCATCAGGGGTTCCATTGCAGAAAACAAGATTATCATTTTATCCCATTTCTCTGTGGGCTCTGTTGAAATCAACACCCTTTTATCAAATATATTTGTGATCTCATAACTGTATAGGGCGGTAAAGTAGTGTTTGGTCTAAACATTTGAGACGTGGTGTGGGAAAACCGGGCTTAATGCATGTGCGTCAAGTGTCATCCCGGATCAGCCTGTGCAGTCTGCACAGGCTAATCTGGGACAGCAATTTCCACATACAGTTCATTTATGTTTAGAAGAGACTTCCTTGAAACAGAAAATACCATAAAAGTGTAAAGTGCCGCCCTGGATTAGCACGGACGGCACAGGATATTCCTGGACAACACTACGCATATGAATTAAGCCCGATTTTCCCAGGACACGGCTCATTCGTATTTTACCTGAGTCATGCGGAAAGCCTGAAGTTTATTGGGATACCTTTAATTTCCGAGTTAAACCAGTCCTTGAGAAAGATTGCTAGAATGCTACCTGAGTATTAGTCAAACTTTTGGTCTCCTGATTGCCAGGCAAACAGCATATCCACTACAGTAGTGTTTAGTGGACTTTTCACTGCAAATGTAACAATAATTTGTCTGATCATCAAATACCGAACAAAAACTTAGGGCCTGTGTATTCTTTGCCCCAGAGTAATTACCCCATTATTATGGAAACAAATACATGTCCCTAATTGCTTTATGCCAGTTATCTGTATTTATTTATGGCCTTTAGGGTACTCATGTTCAAGTTTGAATTTGAGAAGTTCTTTTGATTGTCCATCGAAAACAGAAATACATCTCTAAAGCTTCTAGGTGGATGTTCCACAATACCACCTATTTTCTCTGTATAGTGCTGTTGTTGATATCTATTTTCAGACATTTTACTTTCGTTTTCTAATTACAAATGTAAGTACATGTAAATCTATCTGATTTAATTGTTTTCTTGTTATAAAGACAGCAAATCCATAAGTTGAAAACAACTATTTTCTTTAAATGAATTACACAATAATCGGTTCTAAAGGCAGTAAGTGTCGGTCATTATCCACAATTGGATGAATGATTTAGGACATCGTTCCCCACATGTCACAGGAACAAATTATTGGTAGAGCTATATCTTGGTATTGTGTTCAGCATTCATTCCAATGACTGAGAACGTGTGTCGGTCATTATCCACACTTGGATGAATGATTTAGGACATCGTTCCCCACATGTCACAGGAACAAATTATTGGTAGAGCTATATCTTGGTATTGTGTTCAGCATTCATTCCAATGACTGAGAACGTGTGTCGGTCATTATCCACACTTGGATGAATGATTTAGGACATCGTTCCCCACATGTCACAGGAACAAATTATTGGTAGAGCTATATCTTGGTATTGTGTTCAGCATTCATTCCAATGACTGAGAACGTGTGTCGGTCATTATCCACACTTGGATGAATGATTTAGGACATCGTTCCCCACATGTCACAGGAACAAATTATTGGTAGAGCTGTATCTTGGTATTGTGTTCAGCATTCATTCCAATGACTGAGAACATGCCTGGTGGCAAGGCGATCAAGCCAGGAGACGTGGTCACAGCGAGGAATGGCAAGACCATCCAGATAGACAACACGGATGCCGAGGGAAGATTGATCCTCGCAGACGCGCTAAACTATGCCGAGACTGTCGACCCTGTGCTGATTCTGGACATGGCCACCCTGACTGGTTTGTGATTTTTGTGATTTGTTTAAGGAGCAACTGGACATGGCCACCCTGACTGGTTTGTCATTTTTGTGATTTGTTTAAGGAGCAACTGGACATGGCCACCCTGACTGGTTTGTGATTTTTGTGATTTGTTTAAGGAGCAACTGGACATGGCCACCCTGACTGGTTTGTGATTTTTGTGATTTGTTGAAGGACCAATGTAAAAATTGCTTCAGATACATGTACATCTGTATTTGATTTTTTTAGCTCCAATCACCAGCAAGCTTATGCCGTGGCGTTCATTTATTTTTTTTATTCAGTTGAAGTTCTTTAGAAAGAAATCATAATACATGTACATTATTTATGGACACTGTCACTGTGTTATTAGCAATGTGTTTTTGTTTTTGTTTCAAATGTGTAAACTTGGAACATGACATGTATCTGCTGTATATGCAGGAGCCATAGACGTGGCATTGGGATCTGGAGCTGTTGGTGTCTATGCCACATCTACGGACACATTCAACACTCTGCAGAAAGTACGTACTGTCAGTCGTTTTTTCTTTATTTTACAGGACCCATTCCCAATCCCAAATTGTTTTTTTCCCAACTGGAATGAAAAATTTCCCAAGTCTGAAGTGACAAAATCCTAAATACATAGAACTTGTTCTGCTACTTACTTTTGTTGTGTGTTTGTAAAGATACTTGATTGTAGTCCAGTTACTCTCTTGAATAAAAATAATAATAAAAAACTCCAGCTGAGTGATATTTTTTACATGTTAGATGTATTTACTACTAAGCAACACCTCAAGATGTAATTTGTAATTTAATTATTTTATTCAAATGTCAATAGGTATACAAAGCAGCTGCAGATTTTCTGATTCACATGATTAACACTGTTTGACTGTTAGCTAGTATTCAATGCCTAAAAGACTCTGACTGCCCTGGTATTCAATGTCTGAAACACTCTGACTGTGCCCTGATATTCCATGACTAAAACACTCTAACTGTGCCCAGGTATTCAATGATCAAAACACTGCTCAGCTGTGCCCTGGTATTTAATGACAAAACCTCTGACTGTGCCCCAATATTCCATGACTAAAACACTCTGACTGTGCCCAGGTATTTAATGACAAAACACTCTGACTGTGCCCTGGTATTCAGTGACTAAAACACTGCTCAGCTGTGACCAAGTATTTAATGACTAAAACACTATCTGTGCCCAGGTATTCCATGACTAAAACACTCTATTTGTGCCCTGGTATTCAATGACTAAAACACTCTAACTGTGCCTTGATATTCAATGACTAAAACACTCTAACTGTGCCCTGGTATTCAATGACTAAAACACTGGTCAGATGTGCCCATGTATTCAATGACTAAAACACTCTATTTGTGCCCTGGTATTCCATGACTAAAACACTCTAACTGTGCCTTGATATTCCATGACTAAAACACTGACTGTGCCCTGGTATTCAATGACTAAAACACACTAACTGTGCCCAGGTATTCAATGGCTAAAACACTGGTCAGCTGTGCTCTGGTATTCAATGACTTAAACACTCTAACTGTGCCCTGGTATTCAATGACTAAAATACCGGTCAGCTGTGCCCTGGTATTCAATGACTAAAACACTGTAACTGTGCTCTGGTATTCAATGACTAACACACTGTAACTGTGCCCTGGTATTCCATGACTTAAACACTCTGACTGTGCCCATGTATTCCATGACTAAAACACTCTAACTGTGCCCAGGTATGCCATGACTAAAACACTCTAACTATGCCAAGGTATTCCATGACTTAAACACTGCTCAACTGTGCCCAGGTATTTAATGACTAAAACACTCTAACTGTGCCCAGGTATGCCATGACTAAAACACTTTTACTGTGCCCAGGTATTTAATGACTAAAACACTCTGACTGTGCCCTGGTATTCCATAACTAAAACACTGCTTAACTGTGCCCAGGTATTTAATGACCAAAACACTCTGACTCTGCCCTGGTATTCAATGACTTAAACACTGCTTAACTATGCCCAGGTATTCAATGTCTAAAACACTCTGACTGTGCCCTGGTATTCCATGACTAAAACACTGCTTAACTATGCCCAGGTATTTAATAACAAAACACTCTGACTGTGCCCTGGTATTCATTGTCTAAAACACTCTGACTGTGCCCTGGTATTCATTGTCTAAAACACTCTGACTGTGCCCTGGTATTCGTTGACTAAAACACTGCTTAACTGTTCCCAGGTATTTAATGACAAAACACTCTGACTGTGCCCTGGTATTAATTGTCTAAAACACTCGGACTGTGCTGCCCTGGTATTCATTGACTAAAACACTGCTTAACTATGCCCAGGTATTTAATGACAAAACACTCTGACTGTGCCCTGGTATTCAGTGTCTAAAACATTCTAACTGTGCCCTGGTATTCATTGACTAAAACACTGCTTAACTATGCCCAGGTATTTAATGACAAAACACTCTTGACTGTGCCCTGGTATTCATTGACTAAAACACTGCTTAACTGTGCCCAGGTATTTAATGACAAAACACTCTGACTGTGCCCTGGTATTCAGTGACTAAAACACTCTAACTGTGCCCTGGTATTCTTTGTCTAAAACACTGCTTAACTGTGCCCAGGTATTTAATGACAAAACACTCTGACTGTGCCCTGGATTCAGTGACTAAAACACTCTGACTGTGCCCTGGTATTCCATGACTAAAACACTGCTTAACTATGCCCAGGTATTTAATGACAAAACACTCTGACTGTGCCCTGGTATTCATTGTATAAAACACTCTGACTGTGCCCTGGTATTCATTGTCTAAAACACTCTGACTGTGCCCTGGTATTTGTTGACTAAAACACTGCTTAACTGTGCCCAGGTATTTAATGACAAAACACTCTGACTGTGCTCTGGTATTAATTGTCTAAAACACTCGGACTGTGCTGCCCTGGTATTCATTGACTAAAACACTGCTTAACTATGCCCAGGTATTTAATGACAAAACACTCTGACTGTGCCCTGGTATTCAGTGACTAAAACATTCTAACTGTGCCCTGGTATTCATTGACTAAAACACTGCTTAACTATGCCCAGGTATTTAATGACAAAACACTCTTGACTGTGCCCTGGTATTCATTGACTAAAACACTGCTTAACTGTGCCCAGGTATTTAATGACAAAACACTCTGACTGTGCCCTGGTATTCAGTGACTAAAACATTCTAACTGTGCCCTGGTATTCATTGACTAAAACACTGCTTAACTATGCCCAGGTATTTAATGACAAAACACTCTTGACTGTGCCCTGGTATTCATTGACTAAAACACTGCTTAACTGTGCCCAGGTATTTAATGACAAAACACTCTGACTGTGCCCTGGTATTCAGTGACTAAAACACTCTGACTGTGCCCTGGTATTCAGTGACTAAAAAAAAACACTGCTTAACTATGCCCAGGTATTTAATGACAAAACACTCTGACTGTGCCCTGGTATTCATTGTCTAAAACACTCTGACTGTGCCCTGGTATTCATTGTCTAAACCACTCTGACTGTGCCCTGGTATTCGTTGACTAAAACACTGCTTAACTGTGCCCAGGTATTTAATGACAAAACACTCTGACTGTGCCCTGGTATTCAGTGACTAAAACATTCTAAGTGTGCCCTGGTATTCAGTGACTAAAACACTGCTTAACTATGCCCAGGTATTTAATGACAAAACACTCTTGACTGTGCCCAGGTATTCATTGACTAAAACACTGCTTAACTGTGCCCAGGTATTTAATGACAAAACACTCTGACTGTGCCCTGGTATTCAGTGACTAAAACACTCTAACTGTGCCCTTGTATTCTTTGTCTAAAACACTGCTTAACTGTGCCCAGGTATTTAATGACAAAACACTCTGACTGTGCCCTGGTATTCAGTGACTAAAACACTCTGACTGTGCCCTGGTATTCATTGACTAAAACACTGCTTAACTGTGCCCAGGTATTTAATGACAAAACACTCTTGACTGTGCCCTGGTATTCAGTGACTAAAACACTCTTGACTGTGCTCTGGTATTTAATGACTAAAACACTCTTGACTGTGCTCTGGTATTTAATGACTAAAACACTCTTGGCTGTGCTCTGGTATTTAATGACTAAAACACTCTTGACTGTGCTCTGGTATTTAATGACTAAAACACTCGTGACTGTGCTCTGGTATTTAATGACTAAAATACTCTTGACTGTGCTCTGGTATTTAATGACTAAAACACTCTTGACTGTGCTCTGGTATTTAATGACTAAAACACTATTGACTGTGCTCTGGTATTTAATGACTAAAACACTCTGACTGTGCCCTGGTATTCGGTGACTAAAACACTCTTGACTGTGCCCTAGTATTCAGTTACTAAAACACTGCTTAACTGTGCCCAGGTATTTAATGACTAACACATTCTGACTGTGCCCTGGTATTCAAATAACTAAAATACTCTGACTGTGCCCTGGTAATCAGACAACTACAACACTCTTTAAACTGGTGGAGTGTGCTTCATTTAGGCGGGTAATGTACATAGTCTGAGAATCACATGATTAACACTGTGAGACTGTGCCCTGGTATTTAATAACTCTAACATTCTGCCTTTACCCCATCTAGGCCGGTACCCGTACGGGCGACCGCGTGTGGAGAATGCCGTTGTTCAAGCACTACAGCAAGCAGGTCACCGACAGTCAGCTGGCCGACGTGAACAACATCGGGAAGGCCGGACGCTCCGGAGGGTCCTGTTCCGCCGCAGCATTCCTCAAGGTGTGCATGTCGTGTACAAATTGATATCCATCTCAGTATTGCGGCACACATTGTTCCAATCCTTGTAAATCCATTTGATCGGTACCTAAAGTATATGACATTGTTTTCTAAAGGCTGTATCTAGATTACTTATTTGTCAGTATGTCCTTTCATTCGAACACCAGTTTATTGGAAAAATATTGCCTACCTTTATCAGGATGCCTTTATCGATGTCTTTTTGGACAGCTACTGCTTTGTTTGTCTTCTTTGCTAACATTTTACGAGGTTCATGGATGGTAATTTAGAAGACTGAAGTGTTTTCCAGTGTTATAATCAAGAATGTATTTCTTATTCCCTGGATCACAGGTCAAATACTTCATCTTATTTTTTTGCCATTTTTAAAATCGAGGGCTATTTGCCATATTGAAAATCGATGGCCATTTGCCATATTAAAAATAGATGGCCATTTGCCATATTGAAAATCAAAGTCTATTTGCCATATTGAAAATCGAAGGCCATTTGCCATATTGAAAATTGAGGGCTTTTCCCATATTGAAAATCGAGGGCCATTTGCCATATTGAAAATAGAGAGCCATTTGCCATATTGAAAATCTAAGGTTGAGCATGAAACTGTTGTTTCTGCTGAACATGATTTCTATATCAGATACCATGCTTTCACACATAACCCTCAAAAACTTCAGTTGCAGTAATCCCCATCTATAATTATATAACAGTTGCTGCAGCATTTTTTAGTTTACGTCAGAGTTACATTTCATAAGATTGCCTCTCGTATCACAGGAGTTTGTGACCCACTCTGATTGGATGCACCTGGACATTGCCGGGGTGATGACGAACAAGGATGAGGTCCCGTACCTCAACAAGGGCATGGCCGGTGAGTACACATGAACTATTAAACATTGCTGGAGTTTAGTAGAACCCGTTTTATTAAGGCTGCTAAGGAAACATCGTAAGTTGTACTCGTAAAGGAGAGACATTCAGATCAGTTAGTACATGGTAGGTCTGTGTAAGCTGGGACCAGGGCCCATATTGATAAAGATTCTCAAGTTATACTTCACTTGCGTTTAAAGTAAGTCAGAACGTGTGGTTAAAACACTACGTTTGGGAATATTTGTATGATAAATGCTTAATATTGGGACGCTTGGAATTATATTGCAACTCCTGTGTCAATATCTTCTAACGATGCATTTCTTTGTCAGAAAATCCAATTTTAAAATTTTAGAATTTAATAAACAAAATTAACAAGATTCTTTATAAATACAAGTCCAGGGGTGGTATTCACAAAGCATCTAAAGTTAAATTGTATTCTTATCCTTAAATTTGGAAATTATCTCAACTGTATAATTCCATAAAGAAACAGTTTAGCATTAAGTAACTCTTTAAAATATATATAATATCACGGTCGCGGTGGCGTAGTGGATATGGTGTCAGCCTAGCGATCGGGAGGTCCCGGTTTCGATCCCCACTCTGGGAGCGTTCTCAAGATCTCCCCCAAAGACACCAAGTACTGGTTCTACCCAGGAAACGGACTCAAGAGTGTCCCTATAAGCCTAAGGCTTTCGATGCAATCGAGCTAAAATAAATAGGTTTAAACTAGCTCTTCAAAATAGCATCAATACGCAAGTGTTATTTGAGCAATATCAGCAACATATGCATCTGTTTATTAAGTAAAGAAATGTAATACATTCAAATTTTGCACTTAAGTGAACAAAAATAAGAAATTACTTAAGATGCTTTGTGAATACAGCCCCGTTCCCTAGAGCTTTAACAACCAATTGAGCTAAGGACCTGGTACCTTGTGATGCAAATTCAGGGCTCTAGATAAAAGAGGATTTTTGGAGAAAATACTCGTTTCAAATTTGCAAAATACTCATTTTAAATCAAGAATGGGAGTACTTGTACTCATTAAAAAATCGTGACAGTAATTGTGATTGATTGTGATTCTGCAGCTATTTAATTTGAAAATAACTTTCTCACTTTATGTTGATTGAAATATAGTACATATAGTGCATATAGTATTAAATAGCAATTGTTGATTCAATATTTATACATCTTTAAAGCATAAAAACAGATACCAATATTCATAGTTTGCCTATGTTGGGGTGATGACCCATTTTATTGTTTTAAATCATGAGAAAACGGTTGTTTTTTCACGACTTTGAAGTTGCCATAGGTAATATCACAACGGGGCCCTCTAGACCCCTGATGAAATCGCTTAGAGTAAGATAAAAATCGCTTGTTTCATTTTATAATGACAACCCTGCATTTAAAAAAGAAAACTTGCCTGGTGATATTGTTGATATAGTATTCAAAAATCTTTTCTTTATGTTTACAGGCCGACCGACAAGAACCATTGTTGAGTTCATAGAGATGGTATCCAATTCTTGAGTTCAGGAGTTCTCTGTGAAAACTCTTTGATGCTCAAGTGCTAGTATCATAGGACATTCCCAATTGTAATGTTTGTGTCACTGGATGGACCATGAATGTGCTTGGTGTAGGTTTTTTTTTTGTTTAATCAGTTTCATCAAATTTGTTGTCATAAAATTTTGATATTGTACAAGGTTATATATTTGCGATTAATTTATAAAATTAATTTTAATAACAGCATATAACATTCTCAATTGTAATGATTTTGTCACCGGATGGACCTACAATGTTCTTTTGTGTAAGGAATTTTTGTGGAATCAGTTTTATCAAAAAAATTATAATAACATTTTGACATTGTACATGGTTATATATTTGTAGTTTAGTGAAGAAATGCGTATACATACTATCAAACTATTTTCGACTTAAATTTTAAAAAGTTGCTACTTTTTTACATCTCTTAATGAATGTTGTAGCCTACATGTTTTCAGAATAGAGAATTATATCAAAAACAAACTTATTTATATATCTGTATTATCATAATTTTCTTGAACTGACAGATGAAAACTAACGGCAATGTTTTTTAACACTTTATTTGTTAACAACGATCAACAAAACATAACAATGGATATGTCTAGAAATAAAACAGAAACGTTTGTACAGTGATATGGATACATAAGAGTATGAAAAACAGCATCCATACATGTTGATGAATATCCAGATATAAAAAGCCTCAGACCATTATTTTGCATCTGCTTTCAATTATTTTCGTTCACTTTTAAATTTCTATATTATTATATGTATAAGTGTATGCAGATATTTGTATTAAATTTCTCTCGAAAAAAGTATATGTTGACTACTGAATGCAAAGTGAATACATGTTTTATATTCATTTTCGCTAACTTGAAGCTGATATTTTGTAGTCGATTTATAATAACCGGTTTATGCTAAATAGTAAATTAGTAATAAACATACAGGTAACAACAAATCCACCCAGAAACGTTAATTATAAATAAAGCGCATACATCAACGTTGTGTTCACTCCATTATTGGCAATGTTGTCATGTGTACACGTGATAGAAATGAAGAGCGAATATTCTGTGGCATACTTCGGAAGTAGGAGCAACTCTTCATCGATGCTTCATTCGTACGTACAATTAAGCGTTCTATATGACTTGTGCGGTCGATAAATTAATGTCAACATGAAAGTGAACTGTGATATCAATGTGGAAGTTTTCTCCAAACACACAAATATTTGACACGATTAAAATTGTTCGGTCTTATTTTTGCACGAATTGCACTGTGTAACTCATAGACAGATATCCCCAATGTTTGCTCATTATAATATTTATTTATTATCTTGATCCGTATTTGTATTGAATTGATATATCAAAATTTTCAATTAATTATGACTTACCTAGGATGGTTTCCAAAATAATGCTGATAAATTTGATTGTAAACAAATGTTACGCACGTTTGTATAAACGAGCTTTAAAGAAAATGAAGTGAAAAATTGATGCTCGATAAACCCGTGCATAAATACATGTATCCTTTATAAATGCAATGCTGTAAAGTGGTATCGTTTTTATAGCGACTTATTTGGGGCTGTTTATATCGTTGGTTTTAATTTTGTTTTCAGGCCAATCCTGGATCATCGGCGGAGACATTATTTTTTTGTATCTATAGTGTCTTTAGTACATGCACCGCCAGACTATAGCGAACATCAATTGTCAAAGTACAGTCATCACTTCTTTGTCGATTACCCCAGATCCTGTGTTAGATTAATGCTTCAGATTGTTTTCGGATTACGACGTTAATTATACCGTACAAAATGTGTTTAGTTGTTTGTTTATAACTGGTGAAAGTCGAAAGACATTTATACACCTAGTAAACGATGTTCCTTTATGAAAAAACTATAACTGTTCTTTATCAAAGAGAAACCGGGTTTTTATTGTAGTTATCTGGCTGTGTAGATACCAAACATACAGGATGCTGTTTATTATGTTTAATATAAGTGTCAGCAGTGTGAAAGATCCCATTACATCTGCAATAACAGTATTTGTTAAGCATCTGTCTATATATTTAATATGGCCGACGGCACAGAGGAATGGCAGAGTCTTCGCGGTATCTTGCCTAAAATTAACCAAGCAGTTGGTGCAATAGACGGCACTAGTCATGAAATGTATAAACAATCTGAAAATCAGCAACAATATTTCTCCGGCCACAGAAAATACCATTGTCTCCATAGCAAAATCATTATAGACAATACGGGTAAAATACGATATGTTGAGTTCGGATTATTGCGGCATCAAAGTGACTCGCAACATTTTAGGTTAATGGCAAGAATTTTCTCTTAGGGACGATATTTATCCAAACGGTTTTAACGTCAGACTCCGCTGCACAGTTACGTTGGAAACATGGCGAAGAAAATCGCCGTTGTATACGATTTAACCGATATCAAAGGAGGTACAGGGCACTTGTTGAACATGCAATTTGCACAAATAAAGGTATTCAGATATGTGTCGGCATAATATGGAGAAACCCTCGGCGAAAACTTTCTCGCGTTGTCAATATCTGTGCTGCTACTGTTTGCAGAAGGAAAGCCATTGGGATTATTATGTAAACGATGTGTTGCATATATTGACAATAGTCGTGATGTATACTTATGTTCAAATACTAGTAAATTAATAAACAACGTTATCGATTTACAGTACATTACAGTCAACAATAACCATTACTTTTGAGATAACCCCTTGTTTTCTTCAGAGGTTCATTTTCCATGTTCACATTCGTTTATCGCCCGCACAACTCTATTACTCCGAAAATGAGAAATCATCTTAAAACTCCACGTGCAAACACAAGCACTAAACGTTCAACGTATACAATTAACCACAGCAGCTGCGTATCAGTCAAATGACGTACGTTGCATTCTGAACATATCGATTGAACAATCTAATTGCTCAGGAGACATTACGGTATGTACATAACATTTAGTGCATACATTGTTACAACAAACTATTCACACTTTTATAGAACGTTGTACTTCGTTTAACTGGTCTTCATTACCAATTTTCTTACACGATACAACATTATTTCGTAAAATTAAAAATCCCTTTCCTTTCCACAATCACATGGCATTTCGATGGTGATAGCGAAAAAAAGCTCTAAACCGTTTAAAGCTTAAACACAACAACGTTGACTGTGACACAAATATGGTGGCTGTGCGCTGCCTCGTGCACGTGATAGTAAGCGATTATCGAAACGAAAGTTCAAAAGAACACTAGCGCAATACAGCTTCAAGAACATACATTTTCGCGATAGTGTCTATCCCCCGCCCTTAATCTAACTTAATTGTACGTGTGTGAATTTTGTACTTTTTTTCCGGACCAGGCTGTGAATGCATGGTCATATTATAAGTCAAACTCCAGTTAAAGAGACGACCATGTGAAACGATCCAGTGCATTACAATAACACCAAAGAATCAGAAATACATAACCATTTCAATATAAGTAGTAATGTTTGTCTGTTTGTTTCAGTCATACTTCGGCGGCCAGTTAACCTACTCACACTTTTCCTGCGCAAGCTTAGCTGATCTAAGCTGTTTACCAGTACTAAGCGCACATACTTATGCCAGTAACTGACAACTGCCCTACTTGAATCAGAGGTAGGGGAAGAATAGCCGTAGATATAATTTCATGACCAATGCCCGCACAAGTTATGTGGCCGGGCGGGGTTCGAACTCACGATCCCCGGATTGACAGTGACAAACCTTTAACAATTACACATGTTGCGTCAAACTTGTGCATTCGATTAAAAGTCAATATGCACTAGTTGATAAATAATTGCACTGGTTGTCAAATCATAGTTCACTGGTTGACAAATCATTGTGCATTGGTTGACAAATCAGTAAGCACTTGTTGACAAATAATTATTTACTGGTTGACAAATCATTGTGCATTGGTTGACAAATCATTGTGCACTGGTTCATAAATCATTGTGCACTAGTTCACAAATCATTGTGTACTGGTTGATCAATCATTGTGCACTGGGTGACAAATCATTGTAGAACTGGTTGACAAATCATTGTGCATTGGTTGACAAATCATTGTGCACTGGTTGACACGTCATTGCTTAATGGTTGACAAATAATTATTTATTGGTTAACAAGTCATAGTGCGCTGGTTGACATATTATTATTTACTGGTTGACAAATCATTATTTACTTGTTAACAAATCATTATGCACTGGTTAACAAATCATTATGCACTGGTTGACAAACCATTGGGTACCGGTTGACAAATCATTGTGCACTTGTTGACAGATCATTGCGCACTGGTTGACAAATCATTGCGCACTTGTTGACAAATCATTGCGCAGTGGTTGACAAATTATTGTGCACTAATTGACAAATCATTATTCACTGGTTGTCAAATCATTGTGCACTGGTTGACAAATCAGTATGCTCTGGTTGACAAATCATAGTGCACTGGTTGACAAATCATTGTGCACTGGTTGACAAATCAGTATGCTCTGGTTGACAAATCATAGTGCACTGGTTGACAAATCATTGTGCACTGGTTGGCAAATCATTATGCACTGGTTGACAAATCATTGTCACTTGTTGACAAATCATTGTGCACTGGTTGGCAAATCATTGTGCACTGGTTGACAAATCATTGTGCCTTGGTTGACAAATCAGTAAGCACTGGTTGACAAATACTTATTTACTGGTTGACAAATCATTGTGCATTGGTTGACAAATCATTGTGCACTGGTTCATAAATCATTGTGCACTAGTTCACAAATCATTGTAATACTGGTCGACAAATCATTGTGTACTGGTTGATCAATCATTGTGCACTGGTTAACAAATCCTTGTAGAACTGGTTGACAAATCATTGTGCATTGATTGACAATTCATTGTGCATTGGTTCATAAATCATTGTGCACTAGTTCACAAATTATTGTAATACTGGTTGACAAATCATTGTGTACTGGTTGATCAATAATTGTGCACTTGGTTGACAAATAATTTTGGACTGGTTGACGAATCATTGTAATACCGGTTGACAAATCATTGTGCACTGGTTGACAAATCATTGTGCATTGGTGACAAATCATTGTGCACTGGTTGACAAATCAGTGTGCATTGGTTGACAAATCATTGCGCACTGGTTGACAAATCATTGTGCACTGGTTGACAAATCATTGTGTGCCGCTTTACAAATCATTGTGTGCCGCTTTACAAATCATTGTGCATTGGTTGGCAAATCATTGTGCATTGGTTGACAAATCATTGTCCATTGGTTGACCAATTGTTGTGCATTGGTTGACAAATCACAGTAGCACTGGTTGACACGTCATTGCGCACTGGTTGACAAATCATTATTTATTGGTTGACAAATCATATTTGGCTGGAAATAGACTGGTCGGATTTTAGATCCCGGAAATATTATAGCATTCTTAGACTACCACTGTCTTCCAGCCTGTCACCAAGCATCTCCCAATGTGGGGATTTAGACAAAAATGCTTGGCTCTAGGGCGGGGAATTAGACCCCAAAAAATTAAATTAGTCAAATCCGCCGGGTCAGCCCGCCGCCAACCCCCTTTCCCTCCCCCCCCCCCCCCCCTCGTGGGGAATTATTAATAGGTGAAAAGTTGATGGGCAAATAATTGTGTACTGGTTGACAGCTCGCAAACCATTCTTGACCGATTTTGACATTGTACTCTTGGTAGCACTAGGATGACCAAGGGCATTGCTTAAATAATGACACAATCTGTGTCCAGTATGCAGCACTTGATCGAAGGGAACAAGGGATTCACGTCTGGCCACGTGCTCTCTGGGTACTAGGTTCGAAATAAACTGCTAGTTAGCACCGGAGAACATCACCACGTGGTAGTGTAATGTAGGGGGGTTTGTTGGGGAGTTTGGCCTATATAAACAGTATTTTGGTAAATACTAAACGATTTGAACGTGCTTGTTACAAGTGTGAGAAAAAAACTCTTTGTGCGACGATCAGCACTTTTGAGGGAAACGACAAAAGAATTAATATATTTATATGTATGTGATGTATTGTGACTTCAGATGCAAATGCATTACCGGGTAGTTTTTTTTTCTGAAATAGGTTTTATGAGATACTGCGAATAGAGCACGCCATTGTAGGAGAACTGAAACATGTTTTATACCCAATGTTTGCATTTAATAAAGAACCGAAAACTGCCAAAGAAATATGTCTTCAATATAAGTGACTGAGTGACTGTTGCGCATAATTAATTTGCTAATTAAAATTGTAGCAACAGTGTACTCATTAACGAATATTGTTATCCTTAGTAACTTTGCGTTTACATAGTGACGTCGTACATACGGTGCGCTTTAGTTTCTATTCAACTGCGTATATCTAAATGTGAGCGCGTCATTGGCAAATGTGTTACCATGCCTGTGTTTGCTAATATAACCGATGGTTTTCAGCACGGTTGTCGTATCTCATACAAATATAATAGGGAGCGAACGGCGCATCGACTTCCTATAGAATGCATTTCAAGCGCACTTTATAATTGCAGTGATTATATTCCTTTTACTTGAACGAAGTTAACTCGACTGCATCAACCCACGCGCGTACATATTACAGATATACATGTACAAAGCGACGGTGGCTCTATGTAGCGAAAATGTTGAAGAATAAACATGTAGATAAGACACATTAAAATACCGTTAAACGGTTGATTATCAGTCAAAATGGCTTCAGAACCTGGTCCACTAAAGCCATCCCTGCCAGGAACAAGTACGAGGACCACGATGAGCTTTTCCCGCCATTTTTGTGCGGCAGACGCCAATGTGGTGCGTCCGTAAGACTTTCTTTGGAGACGGCATTTTTCACAGTGCATGCGTATATGACGTCTGGTATCGTCATTTCCGGTTGCCGCTTCTGCGAATGGGAGTAGCGACTTCCAAACGGGTTGATGACTGCAGACGATATATTGACGATCGTCTGCGACCAGTCGGTGTCGGTCTGGACACTTGTTGCCTGGAAACCATGATAACTATTTGCACAGTCCCATTTGCTACAACGTTGATTTTTTTTATTGGTTTTCGACTACAGCTGGTTACTTGTATGTCATTTAAAATTAACACGTAATTATCGATATTTACAATATTCATGCCGAAGTAGATGATCAGCAGATTTGTAGTAAATTTATACTGTAATATGCTGATTCGAATAAAAGGGGGCATACATGTATTGCATTAATTCGATCCCTTTGTCATTATCATCATCATCGTCGTCGTTATTATCATCATCATTACATCATCATCATCATCATCGTCGTCATCATGATTATTATCATCACAGTAATAATAATAATAATAATAATCATCATCATCATCATCATCGACATATACTTTGCAGTTACCTGTTTTTCCCTTTTCTTTGCCAAGGAGACCGCCTGAGCCAACGCCCTGTTTTTCAGCGTCCACCTGTACACGTTCATTATGCGCATCGTGTAGTGGCAGTTCGGCCAGGGGCACGAGAAATACCCACAATCCCCTCGCCGGTGCGCGTTCTGGTCACGTGACTTGTTGAACTCGCTCACTGCACTTTCCCGCAATTTTAGGATGCAGTCCGAGCAAAAAGAGTGACCGCATGGCAGAATTCTGGGTTTTGTGAAGAAATTGTCGCAGACGTAACATTTAAGAGTGTCTTCCATCGTTCCCGCGTGTTTTGTTCCATTTTTTAACGAGTCTTCCGACGACAAACTGTTTTCGTCGGGAATGATGACAGACGACCAGGCAACCATTTTTAGCTTTTTTTTAAACAGTTGATCACAAAAATGAATGTAATTCATGCCAATAACCAATCGCACATAACACTCATTATTTTAATTTTAAGCACATGTACTATATTTTCAATGCAAGTTTTGTTCTTGTTGTTATTGTTTACACTATTTTTACTTGACATAAAAATCTTTCATAAATCGCACCATCATTTGCGATGGACTACAAGTATGATCCATATTTTCGAAAACCATAAAATGTTGTTTCATACCAAAGCGAACCTCACGATTATTTTCCGAACGTCACATACAAAAACAAGCATATTCCGGGATGTATTGTGATGAGCAGCGTATCGCCTACCTAGGATATTGATTATCACAACTTGAACGACAAGAGTAGGTAAAAATCGATGGAAAACATCGACAGGCCTTTCCGAGCACGCAGGAGAAGATGATATCTGTTTTATTGCTAACAAAAGCCATTTGATAGCCCTGCAGCGAAGGCCTTAATTACGTGATTCCTGAATTAATTAAGAGCGTGTCTATGTTGATGCAGAGCGTGTTACAAACAACAGGTCGGTTTAGGTCGTGATCTTAACTGGAGAAACTTACATTGACTTGTATCATATGTATCACGATTTATAAATATTTGTTTTATTGACTTAACAACTATATTATGTTTGTTTTAATGCCTTAACTTGACGTGACTTGACTATATTATCTTTGTTTTATTGCATTGACTTGACTTAACTTGAATTGAATTAACTGTGTTATGTTTCTATTGCTTTGACTTGACTTAACTTCACTTGACTTGACTTGTCTATATGAAGGGGCCTTTGTTTGTTTAATTGCCATTAAGTGCAATAGGGTTGTCATTTGCAAATAAATATGTTTGCCATAATTTTGTCAATAATTATGTAAAAAAAAAAACATTTACAGTGCGATGATGACAGTCATCATCATGATAATATTAAATAATAATAAAAGACGGCCAAATGAGACTAAAATGCAATTCCTACTTATATATAATTAAGAGCGTCAATATCAAGCCATTAGTGTTAGTCCAACCGCGATTTCGCGCGTTTTTGACGTCATTTCAACCGCCATGCGCATTGTCATAACATTAAACGTCACGTCAAACAAGTCATCTCAAACAAAACGTTCATGACGTTTGTTCAAGGATAATCAGTGCAGTTATAATAAACAACAACATATGAACAGAAATACCAACGCAAGTCCTTCCATTCGGGTCATGGTGCTAAAGAATGGACTGCCTTTGAGTACTGCAGTGAAGGAAAACGGAGCTCCTATGGATAATAAAGCACATAAAGACGCTGAAAACAAACCAGTTGAGCTGAAGTCAAGTAATTCTACTTCAACTATAGTTGTAAGTGGACAGAACTGCAAAAGTAACAGTGTAAGCTCACAAACAAATGGAGACAACCATATTTTGAAGTGCAATTCTTATATCAACGGCGTGGATGGGAAGTTGAATCTTGAAGCTGGAAACGGGTACAATGCATCAACTAACTCTGGATCGGGATCTAAGAAATGTAAAACTGAATGTAGAGGGAAAGCAGGCAACGAGAAAACCTCACCAATGGTGGTACCGAGCAGTAATAAAGACATGGATTCTGTTTGCACGACAATGAAGGTGCTAATCGGAAATGACGCAATATCCGCTACTTCCGCCACAGGAACTAACAGCAACACCAATAATATTAATGCTGTAAAGACACCAACAGCGCAGTTTGGGGAAAATCATAACAGATCGAACGAGAACCCTAAAGATACAACTAAATCGACGCCCTGTTTATTTTCGGTTGCGGAAACTAAAGACACGCCAAAGACTAAAGCAAACGGTGAAAACACCAGCAATAAACATCCTGGCTCTTGTGGAACTTCCGGCAATGAGAGATCTGAGTCACGCGCGTTGCTAACGGGGACGGACCCAGGTGAGAAGAGGCCAACAGTGTTAACTTGCCTCGGGTCTCGACCGATTTATCCGCCTCAGGACATGTTAGATGAAATGAAGAGGACCCTATCCGAATCGTTTATACGACAGGTGATACAACAAAGAAAAACTGCGGAAGAAGATAAAAAGTCACAACTGCTACCAGGTTAGTTTATGTCATTGTCAGATAAGACGCGTTACATGTTGAATATTGGATATCACAGCTACTTTCTCCTCCTTAAAAACAACAACAAATTATTTTGTAGTCAGATGCTATGATTAATAGGCCAAATATTGTTTAAATATTTCTGAAACTCATTTACGATCACAAAATATGGTGTGTAAAATTTAATCATTCATTTTATTTTCAGGAACTGATGTGGAATACCGCACACCGGGAGCAAACTTCCGGAACAAAAACGGGCGCGTGAAGCGGCCTATGAACGCCTTCATGGTGTGGGCGCGCGAGTACCGCGGGCGGCTGGCTGCGGCGATGCCGCGGGCGACTAACTCCGAGATCAGCATCACGCTGGGGCGTGTCTGGGCCTCACTTCCGGCGCACGAGAAGCAGGCGTACTACAACATCGCTGAAAAAATCAAGCGTAAACATAGGCAAGACTTTCCAAGTAAGTTGTATTATTCATGTTTTATGATTGTGTTATTAATTAATATTATTATAACTATTATTATTATTATTATAGTTATTATCTAAGTGTACATGTATTTTATTATGTTATAATAATAAGTTAATAACAATAAACTTATTATTATTATTAGTATTGTTGTTGTTGTTGTTGTTCTGCTGATGTTGTTGCTGCAGTGGTTGCTATTTTTAATTCTTCTTCCTTGTTGATGGTGCCATCATGTTGAAATCAGCGAAACAGATGCAGAAGATACGTAAAGTTTAAACGCTACACATGAATACATCTGCCTGTTCCGCAACACTGTAAGCAGCAACATAACCACTTGAACATTAGCATGACAAAATTGAAATCAATACACATGATCTATTATTTTCAGACTGGGTATACAGGCCTTCTTTCCAAAGACTCGAAGAAGCCCAGGTCGTGCAACCAGAGAATCCATGGGCCCACGTCATAGTGGATCCCACCGGAAACACTCAAACACTAACTGTGACGTCACAAGCGGCTCCGGCGTCCAACGTTCCATTTACGAACATATCATCGGGCACCACAGATGAGGTTTTAATCGGAACATGTGGACAACGAAGTGGAAGCCACCATCAAGGAGCGTTGAACAATATGGTCAAACCAATAGTACATAAAGAACGCATCCCCGTTATTCTTCAGCGCATTACGTTGCAGACGGCAGAGGATAGAAGCGGAAACGCCGCGCACGTATCAAGTTATACAAAAGGGTTGCTAGCCAATAAAATCGCTAGCAGCAAGCAGGTTGCAATCCAGCTACCGACAGCAGGTGTCACTGCGCATACTCATGGATTAGCTGTAAGGTCAAGTCGACCGGAACTTACGATCGTTCCGCGACGTCAGGATGTATATCTGACCCCCAGTCTTCAAAGAAGTCTGGCTATGATGTCAGGGATTACGTCATCCACCATACCGACGCATGCTCAGAACTTCCCATCCCAGCTGAAGTTTGGTGACCAACAGCTACATTTATCTCAAGTTGCAAGACCGGGAACATTAACAACGGGTAAGAACATGCATTATTGTTCTAATCTCTGTTCTTTAAAGGGTCAACGAAAAAGTGGCATCCTATTGCATTGTAAATGATATTATATCATAGAAATGCGCTATACTAAAACATGTGCATTATATAAATAATAAATGTTACATAAATAATAGTTTACACAATAATATATTTGATAAAAACAAATTAACAAAAAAGTTTTAAAAATTAAAACCTAAGGCGGGTATCAAACTCAGGACTTAGGACCCATACGTAGAAATGCCAGGAGACAGCGCTTTAACTAACAGCGCTATTATGTATGTTAAGGAATCGTGTGCAAACTATGGCTATACAAAAAACTCACAATTCTGAGGTCAAAATGTAAACACGGAAAGGGACCAACAAACGCGACTCATATTATTAATTATTAATTGATTTTTATCTCGGAATGCGTACAATATTTTCCCATTATATACACCCCGTTTACTGTTATTATATGCAAGTACTTATATCTTAATTTCAGAATGTTAAAAAAAGCCTCCTTGAGGCTCTTTTCTATAACATATTGTCATAGACCCTTCAAATACAACGCTACTTCTTGTTAACGATTACCGGAGGTAGTGCCAACTGCCAAGCACTATTATAATATGGATTACGGAGTCGTATATTTTTGTATTTACAAGTTTATTCCACTCCTCCACGCACTACTTCTGCATTCTTCGTTCTTATCAGTTATGACGCATTGGAAATATGTATTGCGCCTATTCGGAATTAAAAGTAAAATGTACTCAATTGAAGCATATTTTCACAGCCGGTAATCACTGTCAAAAACTTATAAAACCAAATCACCTTGTATCAGTGTCTACCGGTACTTTGTTTTTTACTTCTCGCCATTAGCGCCACCTCAGAAGTATAATTGGCCTTTTTTCAATGCATCTCCAAAAAGAGGTGGCGCGAGTGATTATTGGCCGTGTATATTGCTACGCTTGTATCTAACTTAAGTATTCTAACAAACATTCTGTTACAGGAGGTATAACCCACAGACCTCTACAAACCACGCGGCACATTGTCCCTGTACCTTTCATATCCATTTACCAGTCACATATCAGTCCGATGGTGAATGCACCAACCTTCACACCAGCGACGATGACATATGCTAATGTTAAAGCGGATGTGTCCGGAAACGCGAAGCCAGTTGTGACGTCATCAGAAGAAGTAAATACCACTATTCAACGCAGACAATCTGACGAAAGAGTTGCTATGACTACAGAACAGGATCATTTTGAGAGTCTGATTCGAGAAGCTCGTGCCTGTCTGAGTGAGAAATATGATCATAGTTTACGAAAAGCGTCACCACGTGCTTTCGTGCCAGTTCCAAAAGAATGCTTCAATACGCAGAAGACATTTGCGCCGGAAGAGAGCGGTCAGAAACCGGTAGTTGATGACGCAGACGATTGCTGGCCGTTTCCGTTCTCAGAAAATCCTGACGACTGGAGTGTCACATGTAATAAATATTTTCAATATGATAGTACGTGTTACGTAATAACGTTATTAATAAAATATATCGATTTCTTTTTATGTGTAAAGTGTGATATTCATTATCGAACAATTAATTCTGAAATTTTTTAATTAATTCACATTACATCATATGGACAGCATTTCTGAGCACGATGTCTGGAAAACATTACGTGTACATGCAGATTGTGCTGAAACCACTGTTTATTTTTTATTCAGCCTACGACCACGTGACATAAGCTCAGGAGCATTGTGAATGCGGGCCCTGGACGAAAATCGAAAACACTGTTCTCTTTAACTAAACTGTTTTTGTTTTTCAACCACTTTATGATGATATAAGTTAGGTACCAGTATTAGACGTTATGTGTTAATCCATCTGCCTGTGAAATCAGCTATGTATTTGCATTCAGCCCGCCAGCACGAAGACATCTACCTGGAGATGCTGGACCCTTATGACCCCTTCCTGGTCCCCGACGACGACACTGCCGACAGGTTCCCGGGTGGACTGCACCTCGATATGGACAGGTGGGCTTTTATATCAGTATATGTTTCACAGATCTATTAGAGTTTAAACCAATTAATGTTGCGCGATTGTGTCGAAAGCCAGACAACGATTTCTCGAAGTCTTAAGCCTTAAGAAAGCTTAAGCGTAGTATTTTCCTATTGGAATGAAGTGTGCATAAATACTGTTTAAAAGATTTTTATAAATTGAGTCCAAATTGTATGTCAGATAATCACAATAAATAATATATTTTGCTCGATTACATAACAGAGACTTAAGCCGGCTATCCTTAAGAAAATCGAGAAATTAGACCCAGAGGTTTATTAAGACTCTTTCAAGTCAGTTTCCTCAATAAACCTGTACTTAATGAATTTGATATAGATTACTTGAACGCTGCTTCAAGCCTTGTGTAGGGATCGAACTCCCGATCTCCTAACACCATGTGTATTACACCACTGCCACTCATAATATTTATATGCACAACTAGATAACCATAGTGAACTGTATTCCGTTGACATACAGTAACTCAGTTTTAAAAGGGACATGATAGCACATGTAGGAATTATTTTACATTCCTATTTCATAATTATGAGCGACGTTTTCTTTCAAAAACTGCCAGAAAACCCCTAACGAAAATCTCTACTCACATGCTTGACAAAGGGTATCCAGTGGCCTCTACTTGCCTTTGGCATACAACTACATGTAAAACGTACCACACGAGAACAGTCTTGGGCTTTCCTTTAACCTGGATTTTATTTTCACATAATTTCACGTATCTGAGATGAATCGGACGTATATATCGGACGTGTATTTATTTTACACAAAACTCTTTATTTTCAGCTGGAACAAGTACCTTGAAAGCGACGAAGATGATGGCAATTCTCTAGCGATGCTGCAGAATTCGAAGAAAGCGCCTGAAATATCGATAAGTCCGCTTCCTTTAAAAGAGACGCTGCGTCGATACCTGAACGCCATTGTAGAATCAAGCGACTCTGGTGACGTCATAACGGGCGACTTTATTCTCGAAGTTGCATCAAATATTGCATCCAGTTAAAATGCAGAATTTTCGATTATAAAGAAAACTTTGGTCACTGAGCCGAATTATAAATAGTTATATTGTAAATGACTGAGTATTTGAGACAGAAAAATACACTCAACATCGTCACCGAAAATGTTTGAGGTAATCCAAGTTGACCTTATATAATGATGTCATTGTTCAACTAGGTACATACGTGTGTGTGGTCAACATGTGTTAAACTTATCGAGTATTGTTAAATATGATTACAAAGAAAACAAAAATCGATGCAATAGACACAAAAATGATATTATAGAAGCCAACTCGACACTATGATCAGTGCGATGACTGTTGACCAAAATTGACCATCATTAAGAACATGTATTTTAGCAATTATGTTTTACATGGGAAATAAATTGCTTTTTAACAAACCATGCTACGTTCTTTCTGTGCCCAGTTTTAAGTGAGTGTGTTGTTTTCTCTTTAACTACATTGTTTTATTTAGAAGAATTGAATAATATTTTTCAGCTTTTAATCGGTGTATTTACTGTCGGAAAAATTCTGCCTAATTTGCATAAACGCCGGTAATAGAGTGCTGAGACAGTGTGTTTACAAATGACGTGTACATTGTCCCAGTGATCCTAATATTTTCTTTGATTGTTATTTATAGTTTCCGCTCTCCATTTACAGAGTTCATTAATGGGACAACAATACAACACATAGTTGGATTGAAAAGGGCAGGCTTGTATACGCCAGCTTAATTTTTTTAAATAAAGAATAAAAAATTGCTATTGCAAAATATTATTATGCACATTACATTATAAAAACAAAGAATATATAATGGACTATTTACAATATTATTATGCACATTATAAAAACAAAGAATATATAATGGACTATTTACAATATTATTATGCACATTTTGAAGTGTATAACATTTGCACATTGTAAGGGTCTCGTTTATGCACATTTTTACAGCGGATAGCGAATGCATTAATAACGTGTATTCATTCGGGACTACTGTCCTACTTTTTCATTCTATACTTTGGTTATGTACTCGAAAGTTCATTAGGTGGATTAGACTGCAACGCCGAAAAATATACCTTAAACTGCGAAAGTTACCTCTTTACCTATTTAATGTACCTCACTCTAATTTATCATGCTTTATGGTTAGATACCAGTAAATCATTGTGTATCCCTCCGAGGTCCATTCAAAAGTAGTGCCTATTACTAAATAGTTCCTCTTCTCTTCTGGCATAAGAGCCATTTAGCAATCTCAGACATGGCTTTGGTGGTTATTTGTAATATCCTATGCGTGTCTGCAACATTTTGGTGCATTTCATTGGAGGCTAAGTTGAAAGGTGAACATTTTTCGTGTGGGGCTTTTTTTGAAATATGACTGCCGAAACCCTGTTTTCTACCGGTGCCTGCATTCAAGTGAGATGCATTTTCTTAGAAGTAACATGACATATCTTTTTTATTGCAAATTTTGGAAGAGGACAGATTGATCTTTAAATTGATACCAGGCTTGCACAATGTGAAATAAAGGAAATGCTAGAAAAATGCATGGAAAGTTTGCCGTTTTATAATGGGACCCTATGGGAATTGGAAGTACTGGTATCTAACCGTATTGAAAATTGCGAACAACAGATAATAGACGAGTCAAAATACCAGTTCATTTAGACTTATTTTAATTCAATGGACAGTAATAAGGTATAAAACGTGTAATATTTGCGTATAACATGATTCGATGTGCTGTGAGGTGCAAAAAGCGAGTTTCCGTACTCCTTTTTTTCGTTTTTTTAAACCGAAAACACAGGTTTCGCTTTAAAATTTGTAGAAAACGTGCCAGTTGTGATATTTAAGTAATACACGCAATTAAATAGCACAGTTACATGGTGATTTTATGTATGAGTGGACTCTAAAGGGCCGGTCCCTGGTTTTCTTATAGGTTAGATACCAGTAATTTCAAGTCCCATAGGGTCCCATTGTAAAACGGCAAACTTTCCAAGTATTTTCCTTGCATTTTCTTTATTTCAGATTGTGCAAGCCTGGTAGATCAATGTGTCCTCTTCCAAAATTTTCAATAAAAAAGATATGTCATGTTACTTCTAAGAAAATGCATCTCATTTGAATGCAGACACCGGTAGAAAACAGGGTTTCGGTAGTCATATTTCGACAAAAGCTCCATACCACAGTAAACACACCCAAAAGTTCACATTTCAAGTTAGCCTCCAATGAAATGCACCAAATGTTGCAGACACACATAGGATATTAGAAATAACCACAAAACGCATGTCTGAGATTGCTAAATGGCTTTTATACGAGAAGAGAAGAGTAACTCTTTAGTAATAGGCACTACTTTCGAATGGACTACGGAGGGAAACACATTGATTTACTGGTATCTAACCTTAAAGAAAACTCCAAATTTTGCTTTCATGAAAAAAAAATAATATTCCACATCATTATTAACCCACTTTGACCACACAGGCAAAATTACAGGTCGATCCGCTAAGTAGAAATGCCCCCAAAATCCATTTGAGTATGACACATGATAAGCCATCTGGCTTGCGATTCAGTACTTGGATTGTATGGGGAGCGTGAACTAAAATGTGCACCTAAATCACATAAACCAGTCAAAATACCCGTTCATTTAGACTTCTTGTAATGCAATGCTCGGCAATACGGTATAAAACGTGTAATATTTGCGTAAAACATGATTCGATGTGCTGTTTGGTGCAAAAAGCGAGTTTCCGTACTCTTTTTTTATTTATTTTTTTACCCGAAAAAAAAACAGGTTTCGCTTTAAAAATCGTAGAAAACGTGTCAGTTGTGATATTATTCACATTTATTTCCGTGAAAAGTTATAAACGCAATAAAATAACACAGTTCCATGGTGATTTTATGTATTAAGTGGACTCTAAAGGGCCGGTCCCTGGTTTTCTTAAAGGTTAGATACCAGTAATTCCATTTCCCATAGGGTCCCATTACAAAACGGCAAATTGTCCAAGCATTGTTCGGCGTAGCTGTCTAAGATCACTTTTGACCCAGATTTTCTTGCGATAATTATGCAGCAGGAAAATTGAATGCCAATAGAATTGAGCAAATTTTCTAATTCTAGGGAATGCAAACTTCAAACAATGGTTTAACGTATACCAATAACTGTTGCATACTTTGGGGGATTAAAAATTTACATATTTGTTTACATAAGCGGTTAAAATGAAGTTATAAACATATCTTCAACATATCCTCTAGAACGGAGGCTAATTATGAACGTATTTTCTAATTGTATGCAATTGACAGAATGCTATATTCATTCACGTAACGAAATAACTATTTTGTTTAGCCTACATTTATATAAGCTGTACGCTCTATAAATAGCAATTGTGCAATGTCCCCATTCATAAATATCATCCACAGTGTTGCCGTTCCATGCAGCCCATTGATTCTAGCGAGTTCATCACATTCCAGAAACAGTAGTGTCATTCTAAAAAATAGCACGCGTAGCTAGCAACCGTTGTATAACTGTGTTAATATACTCGTACATGCATCAATAATAGCGTTCAGAGAATCACAAACCTAAATATTTCAATAAATGGGGAATTTATATTTATAAACTTACTATTAATTTGAATTAAAATTGTGGTTACGATTTATTAACGATTATTTATAACTGCATCGCTCTATCAACTTCTCCAGTAGATGTTATTTAATCTATAAAAAGATGCTACATTTTCTATAGATAAAATGTTATGAAAGAAGATTCGGAATATGTCGAATTGTTATTCGCGTAGCATATATACACAATTTACAATACTAATTATACACAGGAACACCTGATATATCATATTTCTACTGATATAATTTAAAATCGTCATAGTGTAATGAATTTTTATGGTTGCGTTATCAAAAATAAAGTCTTAACATTTCAAAAATCGCTGAATGTTCCCTGACTATTGCTTTTATTGGGATACACAGTATAAATGCTTATTTGACTTTAAATCGTTATCATATTATATAGCTAACATGAATTGTATATTACCGGTACTATAAATAACTATATAGACTCGTCTGATACATAATAATTTTAATTCATTTCCGAAAGTATTTTCTTACATTGTTAATTTGTAAATTGGCTTGACAAATTCATATAACAATTATGTTAACCTAAATTATTTTGGTTATTCATATATCACTGGTGGAAACATGGAGCTGTATTATTGGTTTATTCGCAGCATAGTTATTAACTATAATTTTATTTAATTTATAAATTATAAATTTATCTCAAATTAACTTTAGGGTCCGAAGAGTTTTCTTATAGTGTCCAAAAAATCTGGGGTCCAATAAGTCTAATATTGGTGGGGACCAAAATATATGTGGTCTGAGGAGTCACGTTACCGATCATCTTGGCCGTCTGTTAAGGTTATTTTTAAATGACATCTCAATATTAATTTAAACGCTGATTGTTTTTTTTTTAAAGACATTTCTTGTTCTAGCATTTTCTTTATTTCAGATTGTGCAAGCCTGGTATCAATTTAAAGATCAATCTGTCCTCTTCTAAAATTTGCAGTAAAAATATATGTCATATCACATCTAATAAAATGCATCTCATTTGAATGCAGACACCGGCAGCAAACGGGGTTTCAGTAGTCATATTTCGACCAAAGCCCCATACCACAATAGACACCTCCAAAAGTTGATCTTTCAAGTTAGCCTCCAATGAAATGCACAGAAATGTTGCAGACACATATAGGATATTAAAAATAACCACAAAAGGCATGTCTGAGATTGCTAAATGCTTTTTATCCGAGAAGAGAAGAGGAACTCTTTAGTAATAGGCACTACTTTCGAATGGACCACGGAGAGATACACAATGATTTACTGGTATCTAACAACGAGTTTCACATTCCCATCGGTTTGTCTTAACCGGTCTAACAGACCTGTATACTCATGCTCTAAGCATTATGGATATGCGCCACTTTCCAGCGTAGCTCGCAATGGTTGATTTAACATCGCATTGAGGTTAGATACAAGTAAATCAATGTGTTTTCCATTCGTTTTGCATTCGAAATATTGCCTTTTACTAGAGTTCCTTTTTTATTCTGCTATGAAAAGCATTTATCAATGACAGACCTGCCTTTTTGTGGTTATTTCTTATATCCTCTGTGTGTTTAGAACATTTGTGTTCATTTCTTTGGACGCTAAATTAAAATATTAGCTTTTGGGATGTGTTTACTCTGGCATGGGGCTTTTGTCGAAATATAACTGCCGAAACCCTAGTTTTTACCGATGTCTGCGTTCAGGTGAGACGCATTTCTTGGAAGTAACATGCCGTATATTTTTATTGCAATTTTTGGAAGAGGAAAGATTCATCTTTGAACTGACAGCAAGCTTGCACAAACTGAAATCTGAAAGTTCGCCGTTTTATAATGGGACCCTATGGGAATTCGATTTACTGATATCTAGCCTTGAATTTTTACACAAAACGAAAGTGAAAGTAGCTTTTTAAAATAAACACGCTAATCAGCGTTAAACACGAACTACTGCATAAACATATTCTACTATCAGTATTAACTTGATATTAGACTGATTAATGGTATCAATACAGTCATTTTATGAAACAACTTTCATACGCGGGATAACTTCATGCGTAAGCACATTTCGCCGTTTGGGTCGAAATAATGCGGTTAAGTACTAAGGTTTGACGTGTGACGTTATCCTCTGTGTATAGAATGCATTCCCATTCGTTGTGTTTACACCGGTCTGACAGACCTGTGTACTCACGCTCTAAGCATTATGGGTATGCGCTATTTTCCAGCATAGCTCGCAATGGTTGATTTAATATCGCATTGAGGTTAGATACCAGTAAATCAATGTGTTTCCCTCCGTTTTACATTTAAAATATTGCCATTTACTAGAGTTCCTTTTTTCTTCTGCTATGAAAAGCATTTAGCAATGTCAGACATGCCTCTTGTGGTTAAAGACCGTTTTCACGCTTAGCGAGCATGCGCGGTGGCCATATTGGAGGTATTCCATCATCTGCGTACAATTACAACAATTGCCGATTTCAGATAAATTCAACACAATGGCTAATTATCGTCCTATAATTGGCGGCCACAATCGTTCAAATAGAGAGGAATACGGATCAATCATCTAGAATACTAGATGTAATAACTACCAGTGTGGAAAAACTTGCGAATTGTTGGAAGAAAAAGGCTTGCATGGCTGCCAGTGTCAATCTCCATCTCCTGAGTTGCAAACGTTTAAAGAGCATTGAAATATGTTCTGACCACTTTAGCTTAAATATGTTGACAGTCATGATAAATAATATGTACTTATTAATCAAGGTGTCATTGTCAATATGTGATTGTGGATGAATTTTTCAGGACAATGTGCCCTTGTTTAAAAATTAGCCTTATCAAATATGCAACTACATTCTTCAGTTTAACATACTTGGATGTTTTCCACTTGCATAGCAAATAGCAGTTTTAATGGTGATCATTAAATCTTGTCATTTATGCAGTTTGCTTAATTATTGATTTATTAAGTTATTGTATTTTTTCTGAAAAGAAGTCGAAATTACTTGCCAGGAACCATTCAGACGCACGCTTTTGATAAATAGGGAGTAGACCGACGGATGGACAAACCTAGAATCTAGCCAGCAGGTTTTATTGTATGATGGGCATGCAGAAAAATTGGATGCAGTCAATTCATCGGTGAAGTTTGCAAAAAAACAGGCGACAAATGATGCAGATTTAACCCCTCTTCCTGATGAACAGCACTTACCACCACTTTGTTCAATATTGAATAACCAACGTCAGGTGTTTGTGTGATGTTATTGATAACGATTGTGTGAATTTAAATAAATTGTTTGAATTGATGTGTTTTGATATATAATATCCTCTGTGTGTTTGGAAACATTTTTTTTTTTTGCATTTCTTTGGAGGCTAACTTGAAAGATGAGCTTTTGGGGTGTGTTTACTGTGGCATGGGGCTTTTGTCGAAATATGACTGCCGAAACCCTAGTTTCTATCGGTTTCAGCATTCAGGTGAGACGCATGTTCTTAGAAGTAACATGCCATATCTTTTTATTGTAATTTTCGGAAGAGGAAAGATTAATCTTTTAACAGACACCAAGCTTGCACAATCTGAAATCTGAAAGTTCGCCGTTTCATAATGGGACCCTATGGGGAATTGGATTTACCGGCATCTAACCTTGAATTTTCACACAAAACGAAAGTGACAGTAGCTTTTTATAATAAGCATGCTAAACAGCGTTAACACAAACTACTGTTATGCTAATTAACATAAATATATTCTACTATCAGTATTAACTGAAAATTAGACTGATTAATTGTATCAATAAAGTCATTACATGAAACAACTTTCATACGCGGGATTACTTCATGCGTAAGCACATTTCGCCTTTTGGGGCGAAATAATGCGGTTAAGTACTAAGGTTTGGCGTGTGACGTCATCCCCTGTGTATAGAATGATTCCCATTTGAAGCGATAATCACGACACAGTAATTTATTTGCGAATCGAAAACGAGGCTCGCGATGGGGGTTAGATACCAGTAAATCATTGTGTATCCCTCCGTGATCCATCCGAAAGAAGTGCCTATTACAAAAAAAAGTTCCTTTTCTCTTCTGGTATAAAAACCATTTAGCAATCTCAGACATGCCTTTTGTGGTTATTTCTTATATCCCATATGTGTCTGGAGTATTTTGATGTATTCCATTGGAGGCTAACTTGAAATGTAAACTTTTGGTGTGTGTTTACTATAGTATGGGGCTTTTGTCGAAATATGACTGTCGAAACCCTGTTTTCTACCGGTGTCTGCATTCAGGCGAGATGCAGTTTCTTAGAAGTAACATGACACCTCTTATTTATTGCAATTTTTGGAAGAGGAAATATTCATTTTTAAATTGATTTCATGCTTGTACAATCTAAAATAAAGGAAAGGCTAGAAAAATGCTGGGAAAGATTGCCATTTTATAATGGGAATAGGAATTACTGGTATCTAACCTTTAAGAAAACTAGGTTCCAGCTCCATAAAATAATGATGTTGTTTTTTTAATTTTGCATTACTAAACCACGTTTTTGTTTTTGTTCTTTATCATTAGAGAGTACAAAATAAAAACGTATTTAGGTATTTGATCAATTCTGGTGAACTCGGTAGAAGTTGTTTCACTGAGATGAACAGAAAAGCATACTCTGTGTCATCTCTTTCTTGCTCATACTGCATAATAATAATAATAATAATAATAATAATAATAATAATAATAATAATATAATATTAATAATAATAATAATATAGCAAAAATGGCCATGTTACTGACAAGCCGTTAATTGCCAAAGCAGACACTGAATCCGAAATAAGCGACCTGCTTCTGTTAATTAAGTATACATTAATAAGTAATTAATGATATAACCTTAAATAAATTCAGCAATTATAGACTTATTTCAATCATTAAAGATTTTAATATGAAATGTTTGAAAACGTAACAAAATCATGATGTCAAACATAGTTTCGTTTGTAGATTTGGTTATGTTGTGATCGTTAACAAATTATATTTTTGCATTATAATTTAACAATTTAAAACCAGTGGACGTATACATAATTCAGTTAACAGAACAGAGAAGACGTTAATAAAAAATGTACAACACCATTTTATTAGTTTATTCGACATTTTCTCCGCTGAACATCATATTCCTTAATTGACAATTACAGCCAATAAGGCGTCAGCCTCGATCTCGATTCACTTTATCAAGGGTGTTAACTCCTTCAGTACTCGATAACGGGAGTGTGAAAGGGGTCTATTCTGTATAAATTGTAGTTTAAACTAGTTTATTGTTTTCGTATAGTATTGGGTTTACAGGCATAGAAAATTGAATGAGTGGTTAAAGACGATTTCTACAATTTTTTTCCTTCCATTAAATTTTTTCATTTTCACATATTTGGCAGATCGTTCAATGCCTTATACAATGAAACCATAAAACAATGGGGGCCACCGAATTAGATGTTTTGGAAAATGCATGTAAATGACCTACCCGTAAATGCTTTTTATAATTTTTTTGCTGTTTTTATTTAAGCAAAAAAAAGTATTGACCATTGATTGGTAAAAACATGACGACATTCTATTGGTTGAAATGGCTTATTGTTGGAAAGCAATCCGTTACATGGTGAAACAAAAATAGTATATTTGCCAAAAATGGTTTTTCGTCCATTTTGGGGGAAAAAATCTACATTTTGTAATCATTTCTTTGACAATAGAAAAAAATTTGTTCCGTGAAAAGTCTCGAATTTTCGATATTCAATACATAATTATATGCTTAATAGACTGGAAAAAAGAAACCAGCGGGTCCCGTGCTTGTTTTCGAAAAAACAACATAGTTTACATGCAAATATTGGATATTTTTCTGTAAACAATCAGGATGGATTGACAGTCATTATTTAAAACAATACACTATAAATAGACATATATTATATATAATTATTTTAGTAACAGCAGTAGATTAGAAATATGTACAAAAGTTATTACAGCAAATCACTTCCACAGTAATCGCTATCGAGTTCACAGCTATATGCGAGCGCAATATTCAGGCTGCGTGTTGCTACTTTCGTTTTCAGTATATAACAAACTTTCACAAATAATCGAGTCACAAGACGCTCCTACTATAATCATGGCAATTGTTAAGAATATATGTGATTCCAGTTGATAATTACAGTATACACAATATTAAATAAATATTATTATCTGTCAAGACACTTCACATTTTGAAGATTTAAATCAACACCACTGATGCGCGAAAAGATGCGCAGAAAAAAACTACCAAAATCGTCTTTAAAGCAAACTCCAATCGATCGGTTCCTGTCCGTACTCTAGAAGAAACGTGTTTGTCTTGCTGAAGTGACAACATTGGTCAAAGCCCAAATGGACTGACTTAGGCGAAGGATGTGAGGTCTTTAGCATCAGGTGCTTTGACTGAAAAAATAGAAGAATACTTGTTTTAAAGAATGTTATCAATGGATCTCATGAAAGGCACATATTTTGTAATAAAAAAGCTGACAGCGTTTTGAGACTGTTGGCAAGAAAAAAAGAGGCAATGGAGGACCAGAAGCTTTACTGACCACAAGGGTAATTTTTAGCCAAAGGCATCACTTAAACAATTTTAAACAGAACCATAAGGCATGGCTCCACACCAAGTGTAAAATGCTCAGGTGTTAATTAGATAAAACAGTTTTAGACAATATTTTAAAATGTTATTCTATTGAGAGTCCATATAACAAATTACGAGCCCTGGGTAGGTCGTTGTTTAGCCAAAGGGCACTATTTTAACATTTTTGGTATAGGAATCTATGGCCATAAATTCCAAATATCAATTGCCTAGACCTGTAGTATCAGGCAATAAGCTTTTTAGTTCTTTCCCCTATTTAAGTGTATATATAATATAGTTTTAACTCCTATGACCTTGTTATGAAATAGACAGGAATAATATGAACAAATAAAATTTCTATAACCCAGGTATGGTTTTTGTGTAATTTGTTTCAATTATGCCCTCCTGGCTTTAAACTAAAAACCCTTTTTGTAATTTGTTAGCAACAACTTGTTTCTTTCTTCAAACTATGTATGCGGACTTATCTGAAAAAAACCCAGTAACAATGCCGATCGGCAAAGGGCCGACATGAAGTGAAATATTTCAGAATATCGATCTGTAGACGGTTAGCGGAGCCAACGTTCTTTCGAGAGGGTAATTTCAAGAACCTGTAAAAGGGGAATTACTTCTTACATTGCAGGCAACAAGACAGTAAATCGAAACCAGAAAGCCTTCTTTAAAACAGCACATTGTTTTCTTCTGATTTTTTACATTATAATTATTTATGATGTCGTGTGTATAATAATTTCGTCTATTTCTAATATACATATGAGTTTATTGGACGTCAGGTTTGTTGGGGGTGAATTCAACACTTAAAGTCGCATTTAACCCTTACTGATATTAATTGTGTTTTTTAGACTGTCTGTACCAATTTACGAATCATCTTTCTATAAGCGCCTAATCCTCACGAGAACCGGAAAACACAAACTTATCCTGCTCATTTATAATCTATAATCGCGCTTTTCCCGACCGGTTAATCCAATAATATCAAGTTTTGATAATACGGATAATCCTGCAAGGTAAAATATAAGAATATTGGCCTTTTCGTATGCATTATCATATTACTCTTATTTGTTTAGCTATTTAATACAATACATTGAAAAATTTCAAACATACAAATCGATTGTTTGCATGTATTGTATGTTTGTATGACTGTATGTTTATTTGTAAATGCATATATATGAGGTAAATAAAAAAAGGTTACAAAACAAAAAAGTTTTGATATATTTCCTACGGTTCACATGCCAACGTCATCCAATCACCAGCTTAGCCGTCGCTGAGGAGATGCAGCTGGGTTACCATCAAGATCAGCTGAAGTTTATGAACTTATATTAAACAAATTCCAGATAAATTACATATAAAACCAAAATAAGAAGTTTAGTGGAAAACGTCCATATGACTATTTTTTCTATATAATGTCAAAATGTTCAGAACAAGCATCGAGAATATTAAATTACACTCATTCACAACAAACAAAAAACAACGATGTAGCGTAATAATTATGTGGCCTTATTCCAAGACATTCAGGTCAATATTTCGATAACATACAAATAGATATGTATATGTTTACAGTGAAAGTAGTAGTGTGATCAAAGTTTGAATCGCATTTTTAATAACTTTTTCAGGAACAATTATCGTCAAATTGTAAAATAAATATATAAAAAACAGACTTTTAAATCCACATGGATTGCAATATATAAAACAATTTACATGAGAGAAAAACGAAATAATGCTGATTTGAAGAAGGAACCTTCGTGTATCGATTTAGCTCCTGACCTGCACAATAGCTATGTAATTTCCGCCAACACTCTAAAAAAAAACAATCTAACAATCATTGGAACTGTCAAAGAGCTACTGTGAACTATTTCAGATACAGACATGTTTAGCGTTCATAGCTAGAATTTACACAACATCAGTGGTAATATTTATTTTCGATGACACTCACCTTATATCGAGTACGTATTCTTTTTTTATTACATGGGTGATTTCTTGTCTTGACAATATGCTCATCTCCATGAATTGTCATTCAATGCAACTCTATGGTTGGGCCTGTGCCTTACTTTACTATTGTCAGCGATAAGTAATGGCCACAAGAATAAGAACGATTAATTGAGGCAGAACATCTAATTCCTGGTAACGCGTTGTGACTTACCACAACAACATTTAGTCCGTTGCTTCTAGAAAACTTTTGAAAAGTTGCAACTGAAAAACGGTACAATATGCTTACCCCTACGCAATACTTAAGCTTTTCAAAAAATGCTTATTTAAATCCTGCCAACATTAAAAGAGAAATAACCCGGACAATAATAGGGAATGGGCGGATAAGGTAGCAACTATATGCCTGTCTGAACTGTTTCCGGGGAAATGTCATCTGTCGAAATAATTATTCCAACATAATTTGTTTTGGTATGCACATGCACTAGTTTTGGTCAATTTGCAGTGTTGTGCATAATGAAATTATAATACATGCGACACATACTTTAAAATAGAACACAATATTTGTTTGTTTGCGCTCCTGCACAAATATCAAAACAATGCTGTCACTACATTTAAGTGTGTTTTTTCGTTTATGTATTTCACAATAATATACATTTTTTTTATTGTTTGTTACCTTTAGTTGATATCTACCGTATCAATTAGATAGTCTTTCGTTTGCGCTTCATTTCCCCACAGCATGAAGACAATATTAGGGCGTATCTTGCTCAGGTTCGAGATCACGTGACTTGTCAGTGCTTCCCAGCCCTTGCCCTTGTGAGAAACATGTTTGACCTTTTGGGGATATGATTGGCCCGCCCGCAAAGTTAATACGGTATTCAGCAATAATACGCCTGAAACATAAAGGTGAAGTATCACATATGACCAAAATAGACCATAAAGACTGTCTATCGGTCCGTTCTAATGTATGTCTCTCTGCTACTGTAACAAGAGGGCCAAGTGTCCTTGGTCGGTCACCTAAGTTCCATATGTAGGTAATAAATCAAAAGGGTCAAGTAAACACGTCTGTTTCGAAATTTGACAGAGTGATACTAAAAGAACATGTCTCCGAAATACTTGTAAAATGTTCAGACAATATAAATATTAAATACTGTGCATGCGAGTTTTTAACATACCATACAGGGAAACCTGACCCACCAAGGACAGCCATGATTTTAATTTATATCAAAACGATGTGAATGAATTTGAATTACGTGATCTCCAAATGAACATGCATCTTATTTCTTTTTTAAACTCGCCATTAAAATTGCACAAATGGGACTGGGCAGAAATGGTGAAACGTGGCGTCCATTTTTTAAGAAATTTGAAAGATATGAAGTAATTTTGCAGAGTGTCTTCCAAGCACCACTTCAATGGGGGATTTAGTTTAAAGATGGTTTCAGACAAGAAGATTGTCAAAGATGCCTATATATCCATTTAATGGGATTCTGTTTCACCATTGGCTGACAATTCTTTAAGAAATCAAAATAATTTGAATAAAATTCACTAAAATTGCTTTAAAATACGTCGTATGCCTATGGTTAAAAAGATTGTCAAAGTTGCCTAAATATCGATTTATACTATAACGCTTAAACGTTATGAAACGTACACACTGGCGTCTATATAGATTCAACGTAACAGCCCCCGTGTATTTGAGCTAGAGGTAATTAAATTACGTGTTTTCGTAACATAGGACATGGCAGACCTTGCTCAGCCCAGCCGAATAGATTTCCGTGTTGTGGACCCACAAAAAACCCGGAATGTCCTTCGAAAGTTCTTTGTAAATATTTAGGAGGCTGCAATTAAAGAAGATATTACCATATATACTTCGTTAAGCAGTATATACATCACATGACAGATACTAGCAAACAGGCGGATAAATATAGGATACTAGGTTAATGTTGGATACTGTTACATTTTGATCCTAAGAAGGTTGAGTTATTGTTTGTGGCACTGTACGCGGGTGTCAGTGGGAGTAGCATTGTAGGCGTAAATTTTTAACACAACATGATATTGAAAATTCGCTAACATTTCCGCACACTATAAGTCCGAATTTTCCTCTTATACAGTATGCTCTATAAATAAATCAATATACAATAAATGACCATGACCTTTCTGCTCGTTTTCAAAAACTCTAAATCGAAGCACATGTGTGCAAATTTAATATGATTGTTTCGGAAAACATGTTTGCGTATTTTAAATACAATGTATGTTACTCATCTTCAAATGACTGACCAGAAAATGCAATCGGCAAAAGTAAACAATGCGACTGCATCGTGAAAACGTAGTCCGTGCATGCGATAAGTATATTTCCACAGTGTGGAATACAGTAAGTTTATCCGACGGGGGGTTATTTCGTCAATGACAGCGTAAAGATGGGTACAATTATCTTGCGTGTTTTCAGTGTTCAGTCGAATAAATATTGTGATTGTAATACAAATAGATTTAAATGTAGTGTTATGGGAAAGAGTAAAAATCAACAACAAATGGATTAGCGATAGTCTAAATGATTGTGAAATTATTAGTATAAACCTTTGGCTATGAACGTATGTTTGGACAGAGGTGTGTTCATAAGTGAAGTTTTGATTCAGGCAAATTATGTATGTTGTTCAGACACTATTGTGAGTGATAGTGTTTGCGGACCTGACGCTGATGCTGATTCAGAAATCATGGAGAAAGACTCAATTCAAGCTACCGGTAGTCGCTCGAACCTTCAAATAAAGATGTGTTGTTATGCCTGCAAATGTTCGCATGACGACTTGATACAATAGAACAGAAATTAGAGTCTACATCAGCTTTAGCTGAAATTAGGGTTAATGAAAGGATCTGAAGCAGATGTGGACTATTATTGAAGATCGCAGTATCTTGACAGCTGAAAGGTTCAAATTAGTTGAGAAAAAGGTAGACAGTTAAAAGTTTTCTCGAAAAAAAAATCAACACATTATAAGGTATTCAAAAAAGAATAGAAAAGAGATCATTAATAGATGAAGTTGTATATTTAAAATCACAATCAATGAGAAACAATTTAGATTTTGCAAATATTCGAGAGTCTGAAAGGGAGACAAATGCTGAAATTGAACATTATTGTTGAGTTAATGAGTTTTACGTTGAAAGGGTTCATAGAATGGGTGCGAATCGTCAGGGAATCCCTAGAAATGTCGTGGCACAGTTCCGTGAGTTCGAAGACAGATTGCGTGTGTCCGTAAGCAGGACAAGTTATTAAAAGGAACTCGTTTTTATGTAAATAAGCAAATCCCCTAGGAAGTAGCATGCAAAAGGAGTCAGCTAAGTCGATTTATTTCATTGAAATATACATATAATTCAGCCGATCCATTAACATGCAATTATTATACATGTCAGAGCGATATTAAGGCAGATCTTAGTAGCTTATAATAAGGCTCACGTACCTTCTAGGAGGTTTCACGCCAGGCGGTACACTGAACGCAAACCCTGAAACATCGATCAATCTGGTCAGCACAACCGATGAATTCATTGTTAGCAATTGAAGTAAGAAGTCTAATGAGTTTGGAATGATATCTCCTAAATAATGTCGACCGTAACTATAATTTATTACAAGTCCTCACATAATGCAGCTTCAGGCGCGGAAGGACTATAAACCCCAAAACAACAACAACCGTAACTATAATAACCATCATCTCATGAAGTCTATTTCCTTAATGATACCGTATCCGTCTACTTATTAAGAACATGATTGCAGTTTTAGCATTCAAATTTGAACAAGATAGCAAACAAATACATGCAGTTAATATTTTAAATGATTTCTTCATATATTATGTCAAGTGAAAGCGCGATGGTATCGTATTAATGTCCTTTATTTCACGTTCTGACCCAAAACGTACCATGAGCCAGACCGGGTCAATGGTAAGGGTCCTATCCCAGGATAACTACTTTTATCTGCAAATAATAACTATACGCATTACATATTGTATTAATATCATTCATACAGCACGATTTCTTTTTAAATTTAAATGTCCGTATTGCACAGACACAGAATAACAATATCATTTCTTGTTTAAACGTGTATTTCTAATGAGATCTTGAAAAACCTTTGTTCAGGAGATCATATAGCAAGTGTGCTATTTAAACATGATACGACAGGATTGCAAATGACTGCTACAATTTTATAAATGTAGCAAATTGTGTGTCTATATGTACATACCTGATCAGGAGAGCACACTCGTGTCCATGCAAATATATCCGGGATCGGTGGGTAAACTGTGTACTGGCTCATTTCTTGATGCAAGAAAATCATCAACTGAAAAAGACGTATTTACATGTCGTATCACTATACAAATTGATTCATTAATCATGATCTATATAGCACTGTAATTCGGATGGTTTGATAGCTCAGCTTTTGCATTTGACAGTAATTCAAGTACTTAGCAATAAAGCATCCTACTGGCAAATTCAATCTATAGTTGTACGATAGTGTTTCTAAACAAATGCAATTTCCATGGCTACCATGTCTCAGAATATTATCTTTCATGCACTCGAATGAGGGCATATAGTAGTCGCACCGTCCGTTCGTTTTTTCCGTGGGTGGTTAGGTGTGCGAGTGTGGGAGGGGGATTCCGTCCGTCCGGATTTTGTTTCCACTCTATAACTTTTTAACGCCCGGGAGAACTTTATAAAATTAGATTATTATTCTCCATGACCAGATAATGTGTCGCGTATAACCCACATGCTAGTATGTCAAAGATCAAGGTCAAAATTCAAAACAAAGGTGAAGCATTTTCGATCCGCTCCAGAACTTCTCAGTGCCTGGAAGGATTTTAATTGTCGCGGCATTTATATGTTATCACTCTGACCGGAAGCATGTGGAAGGAGAATCTATTACATTGTATTTTTACAAACACTTGCCTGAAGTACCTGAATCAAATTGAGATGTACATTCTTGCATTATTTGCTTGAAGATTATGATTCATTTAAAAATCATTTAAATTTGAAAGCTTATACAAGCCTAAATTGTGCATTTACTAGTAATTGCTGCTCAATTACAAAAAAGAGTGAGAGGCTACACTGCAGACAGTAAGCGACCTGCTCCAACACCAATGCTTGCTTGTCAAAGGTCAAGATCACAATGAAGTTCAAAGGTCAAATATTTGTCTGGAGCATACTTTTTATGGCATAGAGGGATTTTCAAATAACTAAGAAAATTTCAAAGATCACCATCATGAGATGGTATGTCTCGCCTAAGAACCAGACCTCTAGCTTAGAGGTCAACGTCACACTTAGAGGTCAAAGGTATAATATAAGATTGAATATATGTCTTTTGTAGGAAGCATAATTTTGACCCACATGAAAGGATTTTAAAATAACTTGGCTGGAATGTTTATCATTATAAGGCAGTGTGTCACACATAACGAACAGGTCTGTTGCTTAAAGGTCAAGCTATTTGTCAAGGGCATATATTGTACTCTTTTTCTGAAATTGCGTTGCCTTCCTCTGACAAGTATATGCATCAAGGGTATACGTCACATCCTGTGACAAGCCTGGTTTATTACGGTGACACTTGAAGAATAAAATTGCAAGTGCATTTTAAGTCAAATTTGATTTCATTTAAAAATATATTATTTCACACAGTATCTACACTAATAAGTGTAATATTGTGTAATTTTACACAATAGCTGTTAAATAGGCACTTTTAGGGTTAAGTGATCAACACATATTTTGGAACAATTACATTCAGTTATAGATAGAGAACAAGAGGCCCACGATGGCCCTAGGTCGCTCACCTGAGTTAAAGGCATCATAATGGCTTATAACAAGAGGGCAAAATGGCACTAAAGCACTTACCCGAGTATAAAGATCTGGGCCTTGCAGTTTCAGGATAAATTTTTTATAGTCTACATAAACCATGTGACCCACAGGGCGTGGCCACATTCTACCCCAGGGGTATAATTTTAACAATCTTTGTAGAGGACCACTATACAATAGTACATACCAAATATGAAACCACTGGGCCTTGCGGTTTCAGAGGAGATTATTTTTTTAAGACATTTCGCTAATTAAGTGTATATAAACAATTTGACCCCTGTGGCGTGGCCAGTTTTGATCCCTGGGGCATCATTTGAACAATCTTTGTAGAGAACCACTAAACAATGTTATATACCACATATAATACCTCTGGGCCTTGCTATTTCAGAGAAAAAGATTTTTAAAGTCATTTTGCTATTTAAGTCTATATAAACCATGTGACCCTCGGGATATGGCCAGTTTTGACTCCTGGGGCATCATTTTAAAAATCTTTGTAGAGGGCCACTATACAATGTTACATACCAAATACAAAACCCCTGGGCCGTGCGGTTTCAGAGAAGCAGATTTTTAAAGTCATTTTCCTATTTAAGTCTTTATAAACCATGTGACCCTCGGGGTGTGGTCAGTTTTGACCCAAGGGTTATCATTTGAACAATCTTTGTAGAGAGCCACTTTACAATGTTACATACCAAATATGAAACTTCTGGGCCTTGTGGTTTCAGAGGAGAATACTTTTACAGTCATTTTGCTATTTAAGTCTTTATAAACCATGTGACCTCTGGGGTGTGGCCAGTTTTTACCCCAGAGGCATCATTTGAACAATCTTTGTAGAGGACCACTATACAATGTTTCCAACCAAATATTAAACCTCTGGGCCTTTTGGTTTCAGAGTAGAAGATTTTTTAGATCATTTTACCATTTACGTCTACATAAACCACGTGAGCCCCGGGGTGTGGCCAGTTTTGACCCCAGGGGCATCATTTGAACAATCTGTGTAGAGGAGTACTGTACAATGTTACATACCATATATGAAACCTCTGGGCATTGCGGTTTCAGAGAAGATTTTAAAAGTCATTTTACTATTCAAGTCTATACAAACCATGTGAGCCCCGGGGCGTTGCCAGTTTTGACCCCAGGGGCATCATTTGAACAATCTTTGTAGAAGACCACTCATGTCATATATCAAATATGAAAGCTCAAACCCTTGTGGTTTCAGAGATGAAGATTGTTAAAGTTTTCAGTTTTTAAATCTATTTTTAGTTCTTGTGACCTACATATGCAGCGGTCCGGAACGATTTGAACAATTGTTAAAGAGGTTCACCCAAGGATTATTCCTTTGAAGTTTAGTGAAAATCTGCCAAGTGGTTTAGGAGGTGAAATTGTTTGAATGAAACGTTGACGACGGACGCACGCACGCACACACGAACGCACGGACGACGTACAACGTGCGTTCACAAAAGCTCACCATGAGCACTTTGTGCTCAGGTGCTCAGGTGAGCTAAAAATGAAGAGTAATGAACAAAGAGACGAACTTTTTTTTCCATTCGAAAACCGCAGACAATAATAATTATTACATGTTGAAAGTACGGCTGGTTGAACACAGGTTCCAGCACAGGTATCCAAGGCATTCCAACAGAATCTAGCAACACCTTTAACAGATGTGGTGGTTCCGATGGCACGAAACCAGTGTCTGAAAACAAACACAAGTGAACGGAAAAATGGTGGTAAATAGAAAATCGACAAGTCATTCCAAACAAGAGGGCCAAAATGGCCCTAGGTCGCTCACCTGAGTTAAGAGAATCATTATGGTTTGTTACACTTTTAAAGCACGTTCAGAGGTAAAATTCGACAACTGACGTCAACGATCGACGACTGACAGACATGGTTTTGGTTTTAGTGTATCCAAATAATTTGAAGGAATTTGAATGAACAATTACCATTATTGTTTGTTTGTGAAATTATTTTAAAAACCAGCCAGTGCTTACTGACAAGAAGATTTTTTGTGTTTTCAAATACATGTAGCCATATAAGGAAAAAGGTCCCACCCCTTCGCAGCCATGTTTTTGTGTCGCCTGAAAAGGCGAAATATAGGGATTTCTTTTGGCGGCGTCGGCGGCGTCCCCCTAAGCTTGTGCAGACAATAACTTGAGAAGTTTTTGTGCAATCATTATGAAACTTAGGGCAGTGTAAGTAGCCATAAAAGGAAGGTTAAGTTCGAATTTCGGCATAACTGCTTTAATCGTACTTGAGGTTTGCCACTTCAAAAACAATAGTTCAAATAAGGCTTGTGCAGACACTAATTTGAGTTTATGTGCAATTATAATGAAACTTTAGGAAAGTGTTAGTAGCCATGTAAAGATTCAACGTCTAAAAAGAGAAAATCGATCAATGCTGGATAAAACCATGCTCCGGACAAAGTGTTAATGATTGATCTCTTATATTTGAAGTTTGAACTTGAATTGAGACCTTGACATTGGACCGGGTTCTTGCGCGTGACACTCCGTCTCACCATGTTTATCATCTCTGCCAAATTATTTGAAATCCATCCATGCATGACCAAGTTATGCTCCGGACAAGGACCTCTCGCCGCCCGCCAGTCCACCCGCCCGCTTGGGCGTTCCCATAATACGACCCGTTTTTAAAAGGGCGTATAAACAATAGGGCCATGATGGCGCTCACCAGAGAACTGGTACAGATGAAGACCATACTGTTGTGACAGGTTTGAAAATTAAGGTATCTGAACACTACGCGAAGGGGGATAGGATCAATTTGATTTAAACATCGGTTAGTGCAATGGGCTAACAAAAGTACGAGTTGGGTAGTGGCTGTGCGGTGTTTTTGCTACTGGTTCTCAAATCATTTTTGTCGATATTCTTACCTGACCCTTTTTCATTAAGGCAGTGAAAATTTCTGGAAAATGCAGAAACAGTAGATTTTGATGTATTTTTCGCAGACAGTTTTGGAGAACTAGTTGCAATGCGATAATTGCGATGGCTGTGCTATAAGGTCAAATTTTACTTTGTCTTTGATCAGTTTCTGTCCAGTGATGATAAATGATGTAAATGCAGGCTCAGAAGCCATACATGTTGCATGTACAAATAACTGCATGCAACTGTTGGAAATCATATTTAATCAAAAAAAATTTATGGTCATACGCGAATTGTGTAATTTAGTTCAACATTAAATAACAAGAGGGCCACAATGGCCCTAGGTCGCTCACCTGAGTTTAAGGCATCATAATGGCTTATAACAAATGCTTAAAGGGCCAAAAAGCATCACACAATATCTCATATTAAATCTTAGGCTTTCTACTTGTAACTTGTTAGTTAAGACAATGATCATGCAAACAGTTTGTAAACTACTCTCTTGCACATAGCATGTGTGATTTTTTTTGTATGTTTTCTCAATTAATGATTGTATTTGTATATATCAAGTTATCGGCTCATGCAAATGAAAATGTCAATGGCTAGACATAAATGTCCACGAAAACATTACCAATTTAACTAGAACATTAGTTTTATATTATTTTCATTTAAGTTATATACCGTTACATCTCCGTCATAAGTCGAGATTTTAAGCCTCTAAAATCATGTTCATAACTTGTGAGGCAGTTCACCAAAAAAAAATCGTAGCATATTACATTGAAATATTTGTCAAAAGCATTTGAATTCGTACCTGCATATTGGCTAATGCACGCATTATAATCCATCTATAATTATTACAGTTTGTTCTTTCTACTAATTGCCGACAATTAAGACAAATTGCAAAACTGTTTCATTATTAAATAAGATGCTAACTGTGAATTAAACTATTTACTCTAATGTTGCACTAAAAATCAATACACCTTCAGCCAAATCCCATGATTTTCGTGTACAGCATATTGCTAATTAAACTGGCTTGAACCGGTTTTTGTCCACATCAACACCTGTCAGAGAGTGATTTCACACTTCAACTCTTTTACTGCAGACAGTACCGTAAATACCAAGTTATTACGAAATACACTGACCAATTTTCAGATTGTATTTAATGACAATTCTAAATCCACTTAAGGGATGGTTATAATAAGAAATACGTTGCTGAAATGATGACATGTCTAGACCCCTTACCCCCCTCTTTAAAAACTCAACGGATTTGCATGATTTAGAAAAATGACCCTTGGAAATTTCAAAAAAAAAAAGGAATTTCGGGCATATGCCGGAAAAACTTTTCCCATGCACATATGAACCCTCTAGGCCTTGCGGTTTCAAAGGTGATTTTTAAAGCCATTTTTCTATTTAAGTCTAAACCATGTGACCTGTTGTGACCCCAGGGGCATCATTTGAACAATCTTTGTAGAGGACCACTATACAATGTTACATACCAAATATGAATCCTCTAGGCCTTGCGGTTTCAGAGAAGATTTGTTAGGTCATTTTGCTATTTAAGTCTATATAAACCATGTGAGCCCCGGGGTGTGGCCAGTTTTGCCCCAAGGGGCATCATTTGAACAATCTTTGTAGAGGACCACTATACAATGTTACATACCAAATATGAAACCTCTGGGCCTTGCGGTTTCAGAGAAGATTTTTAAAGTCATTTTGCTATTAAAGTCTATATAAACCATGTGACTCCCGGGACGTGGCCAGTTTTGACCCCTGGGCATCATTTGAACAATCTTTGTTTAGAACCACTATACAATTTTACATACCAACTATGAAACCTCTGGGCCTTGCAGTTTCAGACAAGAAGATTTTTAAAGTCATTTTGCTGTAAAAGTCTATATCAACCACGTGACCCTCTGGGCGTGGCCAGTTTTGACCCCTGGGCATCATTTGAACAATCTTTGTTTAGGACCACTATACAATGTTACATACCAAATCAGACCTCTAGGCCTTGCAGTTTCGGAGAAGATTTTTAAAGTCATTTTGCTATACAAATTTATATAAACCATGTGACATCCGGGGCGTGGCCAGTTTTGACACCATGGCCATCATTTGAACAATCTTTGTAGAGGATCACTATACAATGTTGCATACCAAATATGAATCCTATAGGCCTTGCAGTTTCAGAGAATATGTTTAAAGTCATATTGCTGTTTAAGTCTAAATAGACCATGTGAGCCCCGGGGTGTGGCCAGTTTTGACCCCAGGGGCATCATTCTAACAACCTTTGTAGAGGACCACTATACCATGTTACATACCAAATATGAAACCTCTGGGCGTTGCGGTTTCAGAGAAGAAGATTTTAAAGTCATTTTGCTATTCAAGTCTATATAAACCATGTGACCCCCGGGGTGTGGCCAGTTTTGATCCCAGGGGCATCATTTGAACAATCTGTGTAGAGGACCACTATAGGATGTTACATACCAAATATGAAACCTCTAGGCCTTGAAGTTTCAGAGAAGAAGATTTTTAAAGTCATTTTGCTATACAAATCTATATAAACCTTGTGACCCTCGGAACGTGGCCAGTTTTGACCCCAGGGGCATCATTTCAACAATCTGTGTAGAGGACCCCTAGAGGATGTCACATATCAAATATGAATGCTCCAAGCCTTGTGGTTTCAGAGAAGATTTTTTAAAGTTTTCAGTTTTCAAATCTATTTTAAGCTCTGGTGACCTTCATATGCAACGGACCGAAACGATTTGAACAACTCTGAAATAGGGTCCCCCAAGGATCATTCCTGTGAAGTTTCGTGAAAATCTGCCAAGCGGTTAAGGAGGACATGTCGGTTAAATGAAATGTTGACGCACGACGCACGACGGACAAAAGGCGATTACAAAAGCTCACCATGAGCACCACGTGCTCAGGTGAGCTAAAAATGTGCAAGCCAATCATTGGTAACTTGTTGATGTTTTTTTCCACACATCAGGTGCAATATCTCTGGCGTTTCTGGCCCGATCATGTTTATATTCAACTTCACCTGTAATCTTACGTTCATAGAAAAGCGGCACAATTGGTGAAGATTGGATCAAAAATAAAGTCTCTATCCTGAATAATGTCCGTTTTTGTATATTATTTTTCACAAACAAAGGGCTATAATTCCGGTGTTTCTTGCCCGATTTTGCTTATATTCGACTTCACCTTTAATTTAATTGTACTAGAGAAAAAGTGCAAGACTGGTGAAGATTGGATTAAGTATGAAGTAGCTATCCCGAATAATGTTAATTTTTGCATATATTTTTAGACAAAGGGCTATAACTCCGGTGTTTCTTGGCCGATCTTGCTTATATTCGACTTCAACTGTAATTTCACGGTCATAGACAAACTGTGCAAGATTGGTGAAGATTAGGATGAAAAATGAAGTTTCTATCCAAAATAATGTCCATGTTTGCCTACTTTTCATAAACCAGGGCAATAACTCAGAATACAGACTTACTTCATCTGCTGTTCTTCTTTGACATATCAGAATACAGACTTACTCCATCTGCTGTTTTGGCGTCTGCTGAGATCTGCTGGTCATACAAAAAATGTGAAAGTTTGGTTAAGATTGGATGGAAAATAAAGTATATATGTTGGGAAAAGTCATTGTTGCACTTTGTTGCATTCAAAGGGGGAATAACTTTAGTGTTACTGGTATGATCTGGCCCAATAATAATCCCGTCCGAGTTTATATGGCCATACACAAACTTTGCAAGTTTGGTTAAGATTGAATAAAAAGTGAAGTCTCTATCATGAGAACGAGAACGAAACAAATTGTTGACGGCACACGGACGACGGACGACAGACGACGCAGGAGAGGTTCCCTATACTAATAGCTCACCGAGCACTTCGTGCTCTGGTGAGCTAAAAGGTCAGTATATCGTTATAACATGCATAATTTTCTTAACCGTTGGAACCTTAGTATCGACTGATATCTGTTTGCATTCAAAGATATTTAATATTTTCCCGTAGTCCCCATTTATTTTCCCTTTACCCACTTACTGGGCCAGTATTATCGAATCCGTAAACTGAACCTGAATACAATTTAGTTATCAGTTTAAACCGGCGTTTAACGCAATAATTTCACCAAACAAGTAAAGCACAGCATTTTATTTCAAGATGGTCGCCATATCGTTTGTTAGCATATACTTGTTATCGAAATACTTGCATTTCTATTTAATCAAATTACATCTTTATTACTTAAATCTCCTAGTTAAATTTTTGAAAGATATAACCAGAAATATAAATACGACATCTACAAACAAACCAAAATAACTTACTAGTAGCCATCTCTGACAGGATATTTAACATCTTAAATACATGTTAGGCAAACACGAACTTAAATAACGATATCTCAATTGCGCGCGCATTTGGTTGATGGGTTATTCTATTCAGTACGAAAATCGAAGGTGAACGGAGAACATTGTATGTCCATCACACCGAACATATACACGGCCAGTAATCACTGGCTCCATCTGCATTGTTATAAGGCGAGTTAAAAACAAATCTACTTCCGAGTTGTAGCTAATGTTTATATGTACATCTACGAGAAGCGTTACAAATGCTTTGTAATCATAACAAGTACAATTGATGTTTATTCATAAACAATACAAACGTCCTCTATATTTCTGTGTCAGGAGTGTCAAATCAGTTTTGATATGTATATCTGATTCTTCGACAATTATTGTGAAAGCTGTAAATTTGCCAGTCTGTGAATAGGTCCCTTGAATGCCACCGACAGTCTACTTACAGATTTTAATGAAATACAATACTATTATAAAATGTATTATAGTGAATCCTACGTCTTGGAAACAGTTTGTTGTATCATTCATGTCATAATTTTGTGAAACTTCATTCTTTAAAATAATATTTTCTTCAAATTGCTGTGCATATATGACTATAATAGTTTCTGAGTTACACCGCATTGTCAGATGTTTTTTTAAACTGGTTTGATATTGTCAATAAACGAATAAAACCAACTCACCTTCTAATGTTTACACTAAGTTTTTTTAATTTCCGGTCATTAGCGCCACCTCGGAAGTATCTTTGGATTTTTCTACTTGCCACATAAACGAGGTTGAGTCAATAATGACAGGCCGTGGTAGTTATTACATACCTTACTATAAATAACAAATTTACGTTGATTTTTAACGGATACGATTTTCAAAGTGCCGTGCATACGCATATGGGTCAAATACTATAGAGGGCTTCGATACGGCCTAAAGGCGCACCATAGCCGTGTATTTACCTATAACTATAGGTTACACTAAGAATAATATGAAGTCACCGGCATGTTCAAGTACATTGTGTAGAACTCAAAGCAACAGATCTACATACAATGTTGTGCCTGTATTGACCGATTTGTTTATTTGTGGCGCGTCGTAGAAAAACAGGTCTTAATGCATGTGCGTAAAGTGTCGTCCCGGATTAGCCTGTGCAGTCGGCACAGGCTAATCCAGGACGGCACTTTGCGCCTACAGTGGATTTATGTTTAGTAGAGCATTCCTTGAAACAGAAAATACCATACAAGAGGAAAGTGCCGTCCTGGATTAGCCTGTGCGGACTGCACAGGCTAATCCGGGACGACACCTTAAGTACATGCATCAAGACCGGTTTTCTCACGACGCGCCACATTTGTGCTTTCTTCTGACGCGCTGTGTACTATCGGCATAAATAACAGAGTGCATGGTAGACATCCATGTACGTGTAATACATTTTAGCCAAGTCTAATCGTACCGTATTGTACAGTAATAAAACGAACCATGAACCGTGAACTGAACCGTACCGTCTAATCTTACCGTATTGTACAGTAATAGAACGAACCATGAACCGTGAACTGAACCGTACCGTCTAATCGTACCGTATTGTACAGTAATAGAACGAACCATGAACCGTGAACTGAACCGTACCGCAAGATACTGTCGCTGTACCAGTAAACCCTTTTAGGAGTTCATTTAAAATAATGCAACGCATAAACAATTTGTTTTATAACAAATGTTATCAAATTATATAGAATACAATGTATCGTTAGATTATGCACAACAATGGTTATCAATAGAACGGTTTACAAACAAACAGTATCTGTGTCGTTTAAAAACAATTTGATTAGGTATCTAACATGTCAAACTTCACGTAGATACACAATATCAATGTACATAAACACGCTAAACATTAAGAACACATCAAAAATAAAATCGCAGTTACCGAAGTACAAGATATTATGATACTGGCTATGGCTACAGTTCAACCACAACAGTCTTCTTTATCAATTTGCTAATAAGCATAAAGAAGATAATAATTAAAATTGCAAAACATATAATAACAATGAACTTGTTTATTTATTGAGTGTTCTATTTTGGTGTGGTAGTAATTAAACAATCATGCACATCACCATTTACTAAAAAACGTTGAAATATACTTTACAAAATGTAAAATCCATAAAAATGGACAAACATATGAATTCCTTAATATAATAAATACATGTATTAATACCAGCTATGTGTATATTGGTTTGATGATAGTAACTAGTTTTAGGTTAACAGACTTCCCAAATATACCCAAACTATAACAATTGTTTTCCATAAGTGTCAAAAACACAAAAACAGTATATGAAAAGGAAAAATTGTACGGTACTTTATTACATTTAACACAATTCCCCAGCTAACATGTTCCGAGTCCACTATTTCCCAAACAAGCACGGTGGCCCATACTTGTTATGACTGTTTTAGTTTTGGTACACATTGCAACACGTCTCATGTCTAAGCCAGGTCTGAAAAAAATCTGAGATTTGGAACTTGATATATTCATACATTTGGTCATTCTTGTATTTTGATGTTTCCACATGTATATTCGGTACATTCTCGTATTTGACTATATCTTATGTCCATTCAATAATCAAAAACACACGAATACAATGTATTTCCAAACAAATCGGTTCAGAAAAGCTCCATTAAATATTTCCATTCTATTTGGGCAATCGATAAGTACACAATGTTAAAACGAAAAATGATAAACGCTACACAGGTACCATATAAAAATTTCCCAAACTTGTTCGGTGACCCATGCTTTTTATTAATGTTTTGATGTATGTATACATTAATGTATTTATGTGCAAAATTTTAAGAAAATATGTCGTTTGGAAGAAAATATATTGATGCATTTGATAAAAAAAAAAACGTTTCAGTAAGCATTATATAATTTAGTATAGATTTGAGCTACTTAAATGCCCAGTAAAATTTATCATTTTAACAGTAAATGTAGGTAGAGCGTTTTTTGTTATCAAAAAGCTTGTATGATGCCAAACAAAATATGTTGAAACATATCCGTTGAAAGAACCATACCCTTGTTTGAAAATAAGCTCTCCTATATACTTAAAACACTGATAAAAATCCAAACTGAAAAAGGGCTTCGACGGGTACCGTATTAAAAACCCAATATTTCCGGTACAAGGCCGGTGACCCTTATTTTTAAAGACTGTTTTAGTTTCAGTATACAATGACGCATGTATATGGGATTTTTTAAAAACAAAATCTGTCGTTTGGAACAAAAGTTATTTGTATATTTGAGTATTAATTGATGTTTTCGCAGGCATATTAAATACATAATAATCTGGTTAAGCGTCAGTTAAGTCATTTTTGTAAATGGTAACTGTAGATAAAGCGCGTTTTATCAATAAACTGCATTTGTATTCACCAAACAAAACATTTAAAAAAAGATTCATTTAAAACGTGAATGCTTTATATAATTCCACATTACTAGTCACACAAACTGGAAAAAGTGCTTCGGCAGGTACCGTATTCAAACCCCAATATTTCCGGAACAAGGCCGGCGACCCCTATTTTTTAAGACTGTTTTAGTTTAAGGATACATTGACGAATGTTTTTGCAAATTTTTAAGAAAATCTGTCGTTGGAAAGAAATTGAAAGAAACTGTTGCGAATGCTATTTATAAAGGGACCTATACACAGACTGACAAATTGACATTTTACAATTTGTATCACAGATTCCAAAAATAACAGAATATTGTAAATAAAAGAGCGAAATAATGCTGCTGACATATAAATAGAAATATAGTGGAAACAACTTTTCATTAATGAGAAATTATCGGTTGAAGTTGATAACATTATAAAGCGTTTGTAGCGGAAAACGACTGAATAATATGGAGTATTTTTCTGTTGTTTTTGTAGAAATTGTTGTGAAATAACATGACTCACTTACAAAAAGGAAACATTACAGGTGTCATTATATTGCGCGTGTTTGATTATTTCACAGGGTTGAAATAAAGCTTCGTTTATCCCGAGAGTTGTTAAATCATCAATGCCGGCGTGAGGATGGGATAAAATAAACTAGAGCTCTGTCACCGGAGTGGCAGCGGGCCCAGAATGATAGCATGTTTGAAGGTAAGGGTGGAAGAAACAATCATTAAAATAGCTCGATATATTGTGTAACTGAGAAGAAACCGTTTTTCTATTTTTAGTAATGGTGACCTTGATCCCACCCACCCCCTATCCCAAGCGATGTCTTGATAAAAGGTATCTGTGTATGAAGTTGAATAACAATAGCTCAATTCGTTCTCAAGTAATTGAGCGGAAATAGTTTTTCTATTTTTTGTAACGGTGACCTTGACAGTGACCCCATCCACCCCAATGTAATCCAAAGCCAGGTCTTGATATAAGGTGTCTATGGATGAAGTTTCATTAAAATATTTCAATTCGTTCTCAAGTTAGAGAACTGAAACCAAAGTTGAATCCGCCTGAAAATGAAAAATTAACAAAGGGCAATAACTCCAGAATTATGAAGTCCAGAGTAACGGTTCTTGTGCACTGCACTTCTCCTCAATGAGATCTATCCACCTATGAAGTTTCAAATTAATATCTCTTATAGTCTAAGAGTATGCTCCAGGCAGAACGAAGTATGACACATTAACAAAGGGCAATAACTCCAGAACCATGAAGTGCAGAGTAATGGTTCTTGTGCACTGCACTTCTCCTTAATGAGATCTATCCACCGATGAAGTTTCAAATTAATAGCTGAAACGGTTTTAAAGTTATGAAAGAAAAACAGGAAAAATGTGGACAGACGGACGGACAGACAGGGTGATTACTATAGGGCACCCGCCAAAAATTTGCGGAGCCCTAATTATATCCTGTCTATTTAATGTTTTTAAAAGGTAAAAAGCTTCAGATGGTCCAAGTATACACTATTTTGTTAAAAATACATACTTACATAATTGACATTTTAAATTAAATCTAGATCTAATAATCCACACAAAAAAGTATAAACATGAGGGCCATGATGGCCCTAGGTCGCTCACCTGATATCTATGTATGAAGTTTCATTAAAATATCTCAATACGTTCTCAAGTTATTGAGCAAAAATTGTTTTTCTATTTTTAGTCACGGTGACCTTGACCTTGACCGCACACACCACATACGTAAAGCAAGGTCTCGATATAAGGTATCTACGTATGAAGTTTCATAAAAAAAATTCAATGCGTTCTTAAGTTATTAAGCGTAAACCTTTTTTCTACTTTTAATAACAGTGACCTTGACCCCACCCATTCCATAAGCCAACCCAAGTGAGGGCTCGATATAAGATATGTGTATTAAGTTTCATTAAAATATCGCAATGCGTTCTCAAGTTATTGAGCGGAAACCGTTTTTCTATTTTCAGTAACAGTGACCTTTACCTCACCCACCCCATATGCAATCTCATCTTGAAATAAGGTATTAAGTTTCATTAAAATATGTCAATGCGTTCTAAAGTTATTGAGCGGAAACCGTTTTTCTATTTTTAGTAATAGTGACCTTGACCTTGACCCCACCCATCCCATATATTTAATCCCAATCGAGGTCTCGATATAATGTTTTAACCAAATATGAAACCTCTGGGCCTTGTGGTTTCAGAGAATAATTTTTTATCATTTTGACATTTACGTCTATATAAATCATGTGAGCCCCGGGGTGTGCCCAGCTTTGACCCCAGGGTCATCATTTGAACAATCTTTATAGAGGACCACTTCACAATGTTACATACCAAAAATAACACCTCCAGGCCTTGAACTTTCAGAGGAGAAAATTTTAAAAGTCATTTTGCTATTTAAGTCTATATAAACCATGTGACCCCCGGGGTGTGGCCAGTTTTGACCAGAAGGGGCATCACTTCAACAATCTTTGTAGAAGACCACTATACAATGTTACATACCAAATATAAAACCTCTTGGCCTTGCGGTTTCAGAGGAGAAGGTTTTAAAAGTCATTTTGCTATTCAAGTCTATATAAACCATGTGACCCCCGGGGTGTGGCCAGTTTTCACCCCAGGGGCATCATTTTAACAATCTTTGTAGAGAACCATTGTACCGTGTTAGATATCAAATACGAAACTTCTGGGCCTTGCGCTTTCAGAGGAGAACATTTATTGTGCAATTTAAGTCAATATAAACCATGTGACCCTCGGGGCGTTGCCACTTTTTAATTACCCCAGAGGCATAATTTGAGCAATCCTTTAAGAGGACCACAATACGATATTACATACCAAATGCAAAACCTCTGGGCCTTGTGGTTGCGGAGGAGAAGATTTTAAAGTCATGCTACTATTTAAGTCTATATAAACCATGTGACCACCGGGGCGTGGCCAATTTTGACCCTAGGGGAATTACTTGAACAAACTTTGTAGACGACCACTAGATAATGTCACATACCAAATTTGAAAGCTCTTTTGGTTTCAGAGAAGATATTTTAAAGCTTTCGATTTTTAAATCTATTTTTAGCTTAAGTGACCTAGTACATAATCAGCGGACTGGAACGATTTGAAAAATTGTGAAAGAATGTCAGCCAAAGATCATTCCTGTGAAGTTTTGTGAAAATCTGCGAAGCGATTAATGAGAAGATGTTGTTTGAATTAAAATGTTGACGCACCACGCACGACGGATAAAAGGTGGTCATAAAACCTCGCCAGGTTATGCTAAGGTTAGCTAAAACGAAAACGAATAATATCCAGATGAAACTTCGGCAATTAATTATTCAAAAGACGAAACGAAATAAGCGTGCTCAGAGAGAACATTGTGACAGATGATCGTGTTGTAGTTGAAAAGTGTAAATTGGACACGAAATTGTTGAATTGAAGTCATCTGATATTTGCTTAGTAACGGAAATAGAAACGGATCAGTGAGTAACGACAAAGAAATGACCTGAGATGATGGCGATATTTGCGTTAAATCGGAGACGTTTCTATTCCAATGCATATGCAACTAAAAATCTCGCACAACAATGGTATGACAAAACATTTCACCACTATTAAAGCGACACTCGAAGATAAATTGCAAAGATGCTATATGTCAATGAACGCAATATTTATTGTTTATTTCATTTCATATTATTAATTTGTTGATTAACATTTAATAAACAGTACGTTTTGTTATTAATGTATACTCGAACCAACTATTCCGCAGGAAAGTGGGGCTTCTTTCGGTCATTTTTATATGTTTGGTAAAACATTCCATATCGGCAAATGTATGTTGTATACGTACAACAAACAAGTAAAGAAATCAAACAATGTTTTTTTTTTATTTATTTTTTTTTTTGTATTATTCACAAATTGTGGATTTCGTTTCTTGCCATAATATGTCTTCACTTCTAAACAGAAAACATCTGAACAAACAAATTCAAATAAGGTTTGTCCTCTCTGCAAGAAAAGCAAGCACACCTTAAAAATATAAACAACTGCTACACTGTGCTCCTTTACATTTATTGTTGTTTTTGCAACCTGTTACAAACTTTTGGAAATTGACATTTAATCGCATGCTTCAAAAGATACACAAATCTGTGAATATGTCCCTTTAAACATAAATATAAACAGACCCAAGACACGTCTCTGTAGATCTATCTCATTCTCAGCAATGAGGATTAGGTCATCCACGTATAGGAAGTTATTGTCATGTATATGAACACTTACTTCCTGATTAATACGGCGCAGGCTAAGATCATTTTTGAAGAAATTAAACAAGGTAGATGACAATAAACAGCCCTGTTTATACATGTACATGTTTCCAACCAATTGAAAAAGATAAAGTTAAAAAGTATTTTCATCATTTTGACAATTATAAAATGTTTCCAAAAGAAGATAATCATAATCATGCTTAGGCAAAAAAAAAATTTGTTCCGTTTCTGGTCTCCTGCCCAAAAAAATAAGGGTCGCTAGGTAGGGATTTTTTTTATTTTTTTGATGATGGGATAATGTTGTGTGTGCTCCATCTATGTTTCTATTCGGATGAGTATCGAGTATTATGGTACTCCATGTATTACGCGCAAATTGTTACCATAAAATTCGGCTATGAAAATTCGGTGCGCGTTGTACACGGTAAGAGTCTTTTTCAGTCAGGTTTTTTTGAAAATTTTAGTGATATTTTATTTTATATTTAATTCATAATTTGTTATTAACGAAACATTGCATCCTAATTCCCTTGCAATCATATTTCAGAATTTGAACAAACAATAAAATCCGTTAGAAACACAGTCATTGATAATAACACCTGTTACAACTGAGAAGAGCGAAAGCCCAACGTCATCAAGTAGCCAGGTCTTTAAAATATGTAAGCCGTTAGCAACAACCATAGCAACGGTGTCGGTTTGACTTTAAAAAGTGTTTGATGTGACTGCTGAGCTGGGGCCAATTGTCTAGCAGTTTGTAGCACTAAACGTTCAACACGATGAACACGTGGTCAGTGAAAAAAGCATCAATCAATACTATTCTACCTGAACAATGCAAGCAGTGTCGATAGCATTAATGAGTTAGCGTTCAAGAGGAAATGTAAAGGGTGTGAATAAAAAAGACAGTTGTTTTGTTCCATCGGATAAATTGTAGATTTGAATTGAATTGAATTGTAGATTCAAATGGGAGTGACGAAATATACATGTATTGGAATTAGCATGGAGATTGTGTTACGGCATAAAACTTATTGAATAGTAACATGAATATTTGCATTCAATTTGGGTTAATATGTGTGTCGCGCACAAGGTAATTATGTATGCGTATCTGAATAAACATTGATTACGTTTTTATGGAAGTTAATTTAGTTTAATATGTCACAAAATAACAATAAAAAAAATGGACACAATGTGGTAAAATATGTGCCATGTGCAACAGTGAATCATTATCAGGTTTATGAAACGCGATAGCCAATTAAAATCTAGTTTGGTCAAATAAATAAGAATATTTATCGGCGGAAATAAATATATTATTTTTGGACCAAAAATATGTAGAGTCGGCAGCAAAAGTAAAGGGTCGGTAGGGAGACCAGAAACGGGACTATTTTTGGGGTGGGGGATCCTTATAGTGTTACTACCGGATAGTTTAATTTGCAATTTCATGACGTTCAATTTATAAGATTGGCAAATGTGTACCCTGCCTTCCAAAGATATCAAGTCTTCAATTTCATGGAACAAAGACAGTTGAACTGTTAGAATTGTTGCAAAGGATAACACCAGAATATCTGCATTAAAACCAACAACGTGAATGTTCATAATAAGAGTTACATAAGGGACCACATGCCTTATTCCATAAGTCATGTAATGATACATTCAAAATACAATAACACATTCCGTTCCAGTTTGTTCAACAGCTATATTTAAATTAATAAATATGCAGCTTTGTTTTGAAATAATAAATGAAAATTGCGACAATGTATTCATAAAAAACCAAACTGTAACTCCAAAGAAGTGTACTTGTATACCGGTAGCCATCGAAATACTGATATTTCCAATTTATAATATTTTTCATTTAACAATTCAATCATTAATTTTAGTAATTGAATGTGTGCAAGATAGCATACAAATAATTAAGATAAACAACATATATAACTTACCGTTGCTGTACGCCATTGCTAAGAAAGGAAGTTCAAGCTTGGCAAACCCTCACATAAATACAGTCGAAACGCGATACTATAGGGTGTCCGAAAAGAAAGTTAACGCTTACATAATTTCAGAATGTTGATTTTATGTTAGAGAATTTGCATCAAAACACGCACACATATAAAACAAAAGGTATAAGTTTGTTTTCTGTAAAACAGTGAAGTATGTCAAACCATGTGTGTCAATTCAATAATTATTGACGTTCTCAGCTTTCTTTGTTTAACTCGCACTATGAAATTGTTAATAACATTTCCACACATCTCTTCACTGATCTTCTTCACTTCCCGTTTGATGTTTTTCAGGACAATATCCGTGTCCACTAGGTTTGGTCTGTAAACAACCGACTTCAGGTAGCCCCAGAGAAAGTAATCGCACGTGTTCAAATCAAGACTGTATGCGAGCCAAGATTGTCCACAATCCATCACTTCAGGGTATCGTCGGGAACTCACCTTATCGCCGAAGGTTTCATGAAGATAATCTAATACATTATAAGATGTATGTACCGTCGCACCATCCTGCATGAACCAGACGGTTTGCATATTTTCAATTCGCTTTAGAAGCGCTGGAACATGTGTACTGTGCTCATCACCAGGTTAGACCTCAAGGGAAGCATTCCGGGTAATTTGTGGTAATTTTTTTACTTCAGCTGCAAAAATGTTTTTGTAATAATCCAATAACTGATTGTATTCCACAATATATTTAACAATATTATGCATACAAAACTGTCCAATGTATGTGCAACCCAACCTAAGCCATATTTTTCAGTGTTTGGTAAAGACTGGTTAATTACTTTTTACTATTTTAATAAAAATCCTGTAGAAACACATGCGCACACATTCATAAGCAAAGTGGCACACAAATTAATTATAAGGAGTCCACTACTACCGGGTAGTAGAAAAAGGTGACAAAAACCCAAGTGTCTTGAAGCCTCAAAACTAAGCGGCTGACAGCTCACCATACTTTATGAGTTGAATGCATGTTCATTTGCAAATTTAAATATATGGAAATATGGACAAACACAATTAAACACAATAACTTATGATACTATATAAATTTAAGCAATATAATTTCGTAGTTGAAGCATTGAAATGAAAAGCATCACATTATCTTTCAATAAAGTCGCATTCTATAAGACAATGTACATGTACCAAATTCTGTCAATTTCTGGTCTTACTTACAAGTCTTTCATTTCCGTATCAGAATTCAAGCTGGTTCATTATATGTACGATCTGGTGATGATTATTTATTTTATTTTATTCTGAATTTCTTTCAGTAAGTCATCTCTTTTTGCTTCTTTTTTTTCCTTTGACAGTTGTTTTGTTTATACCTCGAAAATAGGTGACTTCCGGTTACTTACGGTTTCGATCTCTCATATGTTTGCTTCTCGCCAACAGTATAAATACCATATATGTATAAAATAATGTTATTTTAAAAAGAAATGTGCTTATATTAAAAATAACACCTGTTGGACAACAATCAGAATAAAGTAGGCATCGATTGAACTGGGTACCGAACTTTACCGACAGTTACCGTCATCGGCATATCTTAACGCGGGAAATGATTACAGTTGTATTATCTTAATGATGTCACAGTTATAACACGCAAAGTAACTTATTTGATTTTTATTTAAAATTTAGTTAAACAATATACATAATCATTCCCTATTGAGGAAGAAAACAACACACACAACAACAAAAATACAAACTTTTGCCAAAAAAAATGGCATCGTATTTTAACCAATTATTATACATTTTTCGAAACTTCTCGTAGCGGTTACTTCCCTTTTCATGGGGAACAATTGGTTCCCGACCCGACCTTTCAGTGATATGTTTAGGCAAGGAACATTTCTATAAAATTATTTTGAAATACAGTAAGTGGTTTCTAACGAGATGATTGTCAAAGTTGCCTATACGGCCATATAAGGTCAAATTTTCCCACCCGTTTATGGCCGTGTTTTTTTAACCAATGAAAATTAATGAGGCAATAGGTAGAGGATCACCCAAGCAACATTTCAATGAAGATATTTTGAAATCCAGGGAAAGGTTTCCAACAAGACTGTCAAAGTTGCCTATATGTTCATATATGGCCAAACTTCCCCACACCCTTGCGACCATGTTCTTTAACAAATGAAAATTAATTGAAGGAATGGATTTAGGGTCACCCAAGGAAAATTTATAGGAAATTATTTTGAAATCCAGTCAGTGGTTTCTGACATTGCAATTATAGTTACAGAACCTTGAAGTTTTAGGACCATGGGACCAATTTGTAAGCAATGAATGTAGAAAGAAAACAAACCTGTGCACGTAACATTGAACAGGATTTCTAGATTCATGCAACAATAACAATAACTATCTCTGTCACAAACATATGCAGAAAAGCAAACATGAACAGCTAACAAAACTGGTTGGAACACACTTTCTTCGCATAGTATATACCAGACTGGAGTGTACAGAATACCTAGTGACATCACCAGTTACTTGTCGCACTAAATAAAGCGCATAAAATGCTTAAAATCTTGATAATTGTTTCAACACATTTTGTGAAATTCTTGTACAAACATATTTAGAATAGCTAGATGCCATACCCTATAACTTACCCCTTTGAATACAGGCACATATAACACAGATTAAAATGCAAACAATACGAAAACAACCTGGACAGATCTTTTGTGAGTAAACTGGGGCAGGAATAGCTAGATCCTCGATACCACAGTCGGATTAAAACGATATCCTAAAATACACATTAGGATCTGAGGATGACCAGTAGAACAACATGTTCTGACCTTTTAGTCAGCCATTAAATGTGTTGCTTTCGTGATTTTGAAAGAAAATGTGAATAACTATATTCAGCCTTTAAAAGCATACAATTTAGCCGAGATCCAAATATGCAATTATTACACACTAAAAATTTTACTACGTGAATACAAGTCTTGACCAAATTAAATTACACTTTGTGAAATAAACAAGACCCTATGTATGATAAGTTCAAATTAGGTCAAGGTCAAAGTGAGGTTGGATGATATGGGTGGATTAGGAATGGTCAAAAGCAACAACTGTGCAAGTATCCAAGTGTTATAAGCTAGTAGACAAACAGTAAATTCTAGTTAACAAAGAAATAGCCTATTTGAATTATTCCAAGACCAAATTTGGTCAAAGTCAAAGTGAGGTTGGGTGATATGGGTGGATTGGAAGCGGTCATGAGCAACAACTGTGTGGGGTGTAAGTATCCAAGTGTAGTAGCAAGCGGTGTTGGTGCTAGACGAAACGGTAAAATCTAGTTAACCTCGTACGTACATGTCATCACCGACAGAAAGGACAATCACAATATGCCTCCTACATCAAGATGCTGGGGGCATGAAAAGCATTACATGGGACATTTCTTTGTACAAAGAAGCTACCAGATGTGTTCGTAAACTACAACAAGAACCAAAAACTGAAAGCTTTTATAATTGAGCAATCTGGATATGAACAGAATGCTTGAAAATTCCACGTTCACTAGAAGCAGTAATTTTATGTGCAGTCGACAGATCTTCCTGTATGAAGATCGTGCACTTTAGTCAGATTGCTTGATGCCACCTTCTAATACTTGTCTTCTTTTAAACACAGGCACATTGCAAATGGGTGAAACACAATCTGAATTCATCTTTTGGAGAAAAAAAATATGGATGGAATGTTGTGGTTTATGTACAATGTATTACCTGTCTCTTTAAATATAGGCAAATAAAAACACATTACAATAACATAAATTTTAGGAATGAAGACATGGCATCATCTTCAATTCCTCATGTAATATTGGTCCCTTCAAAGACAGGCAATATAATTATAAAAATGATAAATCGCTACAGGTTTAAACACAATCTTGTGAACTGATGTTTGGCAATTATATTCATGGGAGTATACAGAATAGCTAGATGCCTATACCCAGTCCTTGGCACAGGCAGAAACCATTCTTAACATTACACATAAAAAGTTTGGAATAGAATTTGGTCTTTCAGCAAGTATATTCCAAAAGGTTGTATATAGAATATGGAGACTAAGAAGCTAACACCTAAAACAATATATTTTGCCATATAGCACAACATATAAAATGCATAAAACAGCCAATACATGACCTGAACTGATCCACATACATTAAACAAACAATAAAGAAACAAGACCCTGTGTTTGACATATGCCCCCAGACGGTACTGGACAACCCATTTGAATAATTCTAAGTAAAAATTAGGTCAAGGTCAAAGTGAAGATGGGTGATATGGGTGGATCAGGAATGGTCATAAGCAAGAACTGTACAAGTATCCAAGTGTGTAGTAAGCGGTGTTGGTGCTAGACGAAACGGTTAAATCTAGTTAACTAAGAAATAGCTCTTTGAATTATTCAAAATTAGGTCAAGGTCAAAGTAAGGTTAAGTAATATGGGTGGATTGGGAATGGTCATTAGCAACAGCTGTGTAAGTCCAAGTGTTGTAGTAAGAAGAAACGGTAAAATCTAGTTTACCTTTACGGAATAACAGCAGACGGACAGGACATTCACTATATGCCTACCGCATCAAGATGCAGGGAGCATAAACATTTCCTATGCATTACAAGTAAACAATTTATACATAATTTGTCAAGATATTTGGAGTATATGATAGATGTATGCCATCAGCTACGACATGTCATTTAAACACAGACACACAAAATGCGAATAATCATTATTAACTACTTAAACACAAGTTGAACTTAACAATAGCAAGTACATTCAGAAATCCACGACAGCCATAAGCCACCTTCATTGCTTTATTGAAACACAGTCCCATGAAATCCTAATAAAAAACTGCTAATTGTTGAAACAAAATCTGCACATATCTTTGGCCATGTCATTCAAAATCCATGCACTGAAAATGTTAACAAGAGCTATTTGTAAAACTGGTATTCCACCACTAGGTGGAAAGCAATCTTTAAAATATCCAGTTAGTAGTAGATTGGAAACTGCTGGACCACAGTGTTTTTTATCACCTTTGGGGGAAAGGTGGCGGGGCCCTTCAGATGGGGAATTTTACGGCTAAAGGGGAATTATTTTTTTTTAGAAAAGCATTATTAGATGTTTATATTCTACTTGGTTATACAACATTGATCAATTGCTTTGATACAAATGATAACTTTAATTATGCAATTACTTGGTTTGATGAAAAATTGCTGGGACTGTTTACAAAAATGCCTCTAACTTAGCCAATTTTGTCTGATTTTGGTAATTTTTTTTCAAATTAAAGCTTACATACTGAGGGGAATTTTAAGGCAAATATAGGGGAAAAATATAGACTTTTTTTAGCAGAGAATGGGGCCGCATTTCAGACCATGAGAGTGGAAACAGCTAACAGGGCAAATTTTAGATAATTCAAGGGCCATAATTCTGCAGTTCCTGGGGGGATTTGGTCGATTAGCACATTTGGCCATGATAATAAGCCCACAAACGTTTTCATGAAGTTTGGTGAAGATCAGATGAAAATTGTTGGACTTATTAGAGCGGAAACAAATGTGGTCTACCGACCGACTGACCAGGAGCATAAGAACATTTGCTAATGGTTTGAACACAATCTGAGTCAATCCTTGGGAAAGTCTTTTCACTAAACATCCACTGGCAGGTAACTCCAGTCGATGGGTTTCTTGCCACTCTTTTCCAGCAGCTCATTGCACTTTGAGAAGTGTTTGCAGCCAAGGAATCCCCTGTGAGCGGAGAGAGGGGAGGGGTGCACACCCTTCAGGATGTGGTGCTTCTGCTGCAATAAAACATTAGAGGCGTGTCGTGGGAAACCCGGGCTTAATGCATGTGTGTAAAGTGTCATCCTGGATCAGCCTGTGTAGTCCTCACAGGCTAATCTAGGAGGAAACGTTTTGCTTTAATGGTATTTTCTGTTACAAGGAAGTCTTTTCTAAACATATATCCACTGAAGCAGGAAAATGTCGTCCCTGATCAGCCTGTGAAGACTGCACAGGCTTATTCGGAATGAAACTTTACGCACATGCACAAAGCCCGGTTTTCCCACAACACGCCTCACTACAACTGAAAATAAAAAGCAGTAATAACACAAGGTATAATTGACTACAAAATAAAATTACCACAAAAATATTCATGCACAATGGTTGAATATAAATTTCATCTCTTTTTTCTTTTTTTGACTTAGTACTTTCCACTTTTCATCCAGATTTTCACCAAACTGTGGATCCATTTAAAACGATCTGCTTTATTTCTAAGTTTGGACACATTAGAATTGAAATTTTTAAGCAGAGAAAATATCATTCCCATTAACTTCACTACTACCCAGAGAGGTATCTCGAGCATTTAATTTGCTACTATTTAATTTTGTACGATAAAAACAGTAACTTTTACTTATTATACATCACATTCTCCAGGTAAGTCATAAGAACCTATGCTTATGCGTACACTATAATGAAATTTTAAAAGGGAATTTCAACAACAAAAATGACCAAATCTACATTCAAGCAACAAGTTTCAAGTAGTTTTGAAGTTACCAAACTTTTGAATATCAACTTTAAACAGAAAATCTAAGTGAAAAGGGGGGAATAACTCAGTCAAAATACAAAATAGAGTTATGAGGAATGTTCACCCTTATACTGGAGTTGATGACAAAGGTTAGTTCCAAGTTTCAAGTGAATAGCTTTTGTAGTATTGAAGTTACCAAACTTTTGAAAATAAACTTTAACCAGAAAATCTATGTGAAAAACGGACATAACTGTCAAAATACAAAACAGAGTTATAGGGAATGTTGCCCTTGATACTGGAGTTGATGACAAAGTTTAGTTCCAAGTTTCAAGTGAATAACTTAAGTACATTTGAAGTTACAAAACTTTTCAATATAAACTTTAACCAGAAAAAGTGAAAATGGGGCATAACTCTGTCAAATTACAAAACAGAGTTATAGGGAATGTTGCCACTGACACTGGAGTTGATGACAAAGGTATATTCCAAGTTTCAAGTGAATAACTTACGGAGTTTTGAAGTTACACAACTGTTTAATATAAACTTTAACCCGAAAATCTAAGTGAAAACGGGGCATTATTCTGTCAAATTACAAAACAGAGTTATGGGGAATGTTGCTCCTGACACTGGAGTCGATGACAAAGGTATATTCCAAATTTTAAATGAATAACTTATGTAGTTTTGAAGTTTCACAACTTTTGAATATAAACTTTAACCAGAAAATCTAAGTGAAAAAGGGGCATAACTCTGTCAAAATACAAAACAGAGTTATGGGGAATGTTGCCCCTGACACTGGTTGATGACAAAGGTATATTCCAAGTTTCAAGTGAATAACTTATGTATGTAGTTTTGCATTAACAAGACTTTTGAATAAAAACTTGAACCCAATTCAGACGCGGACGCCGACGGTATTAGGAAAGCTCACCTATTCTTCGATTAGTCGAGCTAAAAATGTTGACCACCAACAGCAGTCAGTGAGTGACCAGAATACTATGTGCTCAGGTGAGCTAAAAATGGAAGGCAAAAAGTTCATGGTTAAGCATTCAGACATACCTTATCAATGAATCCTCCCTTCTTCTGTGCGTATGATCCCCACAGTATGAAGACCAGGTCTGAGGAATTCTTGTTGAAGTATGAGATAGCAGCGTCCGTGAGCTTCTCCCATCCCCGGTCCTTATGGGAGTTGGCCTGGTGAGCCCGAACAGTCAGCACCGCATTCAGCATCAAAACACCTGGAGTATATAGCGTCTACACTGCATTCTGAATTAACATTCCTAGATCTTAAAAACAAGAGGGCCATGATGGTCCAAAGCGCTCACCTGAGATCTGGTACAGATGAAGACCATACTGTTGTGACAGCAGTCTTCGCCTTAAGTTTTTTTCGGCACTAGCCCAGTAGGGCTACCAGCTTGGAATTTTCACTAGTCTGAATCCTGTTTTACTAGCCCAAACTAAAATGATCTAATTCTGTACAAATGTTACTATTCATGTATGAATTAAACATTGAACAATAAAGATTAACAAAGTTAACACTTGTATCTGTTTTATTCATCAGTAAACATGTCAGATAACAAAGAAAAAACGAGGTCTTCTGACATCTCTGTCTCGTCCTCGCTATCTGTATCGCTCCCGCTTTCGTCTTCCCCCATATCTGGTAATACAGGGCTCGACGTTAACTTTTGAAACCACATGTCCAGTCGGACTAGAAGCCCAAAATTTCACTTGTCCTGACCAAAAATTTACTTGTCCTGACCTTCAAATGTAATTATTCAATATTTCACAAGAATTAAGTGTTTCAAAAGATATTTACTAAACAAACATTTATAGACACAAAAACTGACTAGAAGGGGCGTCACCTGCGACTGTATCTCATATCATGTCATCATATCTTAGCCATTCAAATTCTTCCAGCCACTTAGGCACAAACTCGTGTTTTCTCTTTTTTTCATACTTACATTTTGTTTCTTTTCGACCTTTAGGGGATTTTTTGGATGTTTCTACTGAGTTTGACGAGGAAAAACCAAACGAAAATAAACCTGACATTTTAAGCCGACGACATGGTACTTGAATGTGTAACTAACGTAAATAAACCGCAAGTGAGTAGGATGATGTAAAGTAATATATAAGGGGAGTAACCGTGTCAGTGTGGCGAATTAAAAAATGTAAGATTTATTTCCCTTGTCAACAGTACGGTGTAGTACTACATGTAAGTATCGGAATACCTCGCGCTTTATCGTTAGAATGTAAACAATAACTTTTAAAAGGCAATTCAGCGAAACTACTGGATTTTTTTACCAATTTTGTTACTAAGTAATTAGAGATAAAGAACACTTGTCCCGTCCGACTAGCAGATTCTTTTTTAACTTGTCCGGACCAACAATTTGGTTGTCCAGGACAGTCGGACTACCGTTAATGTCGAGTCCTGGGTAAGATCTTCAAAGTGGTCTGAAAAAAAAACAATGCATTAATGATTATCTTATTTTCACACAATTATTTGAAACATGCAAATGCCTAGTTAAAGTCAAACTAACAATAGTACCTGTTTGCCACTAGTAGACGGGGACTCCACATCAGAGCTGTCTGTATCTGAGACTATGATCGTACTAGACCTAGACGCCTTTGCAGCTCTCTCCGTCTCACCAACCCGCCTCTTCTGCCCAGAAGGTGTGGACATCGAAAATGGAGCATACACATTTCTTATAACTTATTAGCATTTGTCGATTTGATTATCATAATGTCTACAGTCTATAATTAAAATAAATACTTAAAAGTATGTTAAATACTTGTAAGAGATACATTATATTTTTTCTACAATAGTTGAACGTTTCAAATTTTATTACAAATATCAGCCAGTCAACAATTGCGGATTCTGGATCAAACTCCTAAATACTTGGAGACATGATTTTGATTGTCATGAGGTCATCACGTTGGGTGTTTGCAAGTCGATTCATAGGTAATTGGTACCCTTAACGTATGCATTGTCTTCCTGGTCAGCTGAAAACTGCTTGCATACTGAATATGTCATTAGTCCCTCGCGTTCGTCAAATGCAAGCCAAGGACGATTGACTGTCCAGGTCTGTTGGAATTTGCGTTTTCGGTTTTGTTCGTATTTTCTTTTGTTAGTTTTGTCATCCTTAGCAATAGGCGGTTAACGATTGGGCGTAGCGCCCTCAAAATAACACAAAAAAGACATCGTAACTTAACGTGATATTAAGTTACTTCAATGTGAAAAGAACGCTTGTATTAAAGCGTCCAGCAAGGTCAACCTAATGGTTTTCCAATAAGCGCCTGTAGAACGACCGCTCAAGGGAGATAAATCTGCACAGTGTGCTTCGTTAAATGAGCGTCTACCTGTACCTATTTCGGACACGTAACTTAATTCGGAAACGAAAAAAAGGCACTCGATCGATCGTGCTACTTACTTGGATTTTTCAATCAACCGACAGCAAAATCAGTCGACGGTCGAGTGGGTTACTTCAAAGACTGTGACAGGTTTGAAAATTAAGGTATCTGAACAATACGCAAAAGAGTATAGGATCAATTTGATTTAAAACATCGGTAAGTGCAATGGGCTAACTAAAGTATGAGTTGGGTAGTGGATGTGCGGTGTTTTTGCTAGTGGTTCTTTTTCATTAAGTCAGTGGCAATTCTGAAAAATGCACATACAGTAGATTTTGATGTCTTTTTTGCAGACAGTTTTGGAGAACAAGTTGCAATGCAATAACTGCGATGGCTGTGCTATAAGGTCAAGTTTTGCCTTTTCTTTGATAATTTTCTGTCCAATGATGATAAATTATGTTAATGCAGGCTCTGAAGCCATCAAGGTTGCATGTACAAATAACTGCATGCAAGTCTTGCAACTGTTAGAAATCAAATTTTATCAATCAATTTTATGGTCATATGCAAACTGTGTAAGTTTGGTCAACATTGAATAAATATAGTGTGTGCAAGCCAATCATTGATGATTTGTTGATGTTTTTTTCCACACACAATCAAGTAGCAATAACTCTGGTGTTTCTGGCCCGAACATGCTTAAATTCGACTTCACCTGTAATCTTATGTTCAGAGACAAACTGTGCACAACTGGTGAAGATTGGATGAACAAAATCTGTCCGAGTACAAAGCGCTCGACTATTCGAAGTATTTCAGTTGGTACATATTTTGGATAGTGGAAGGGGCATACATTTGTTACAATACAAAACTTTTAAGTGAAGCCTTGCATAGTTTATAAATTTTTGGAACAAAAACTTTAACCACAAAGACTATGTAAACAGTTGGCAATTTCTGTCAAAATACAAAACAGAGTGATGGGTAATGTTGCCCCTGATCCTAGAGTTGATGACAAAGATAAGTTCCAAGTTTCAAGTGAATAACTTATGTTGTTTTGAAGTTACCTAACGTTTGAATATAAACTTTAAAAAGAAAATCAAAGTGAAAAGGGGGCATAACTCTGTCAAAATACAAAACAGTGTTATGGGTAATGTTGCCCCTGATACTAGAGTTGATGACAAAGGTTAGTTCCAAGTTTCTAGTGAATAACTTGTGTAGTTTTAAAATTAAAAAACTTTCGAATATAAAACTTTAACCTGAAAATTTATCTGAAAAAGGGGCATAACTGTGTCAAAATAAAAAACAGAGTTATGGGGAATGTTGCCCCTGACACTGGAGTTGATGACAAAGGTATATTCCAAGTTTCAAGTGAATAACTTATGTAGTTTTGAAGTAACAAAACTTTTGAATAAAACCAAATTCAGACGCGGACGCCGACGCCAGGGGTAGTAGAAAAGCTCACCTATTCTTCGAATAGTTGAGCTACAATTGAAGTCTCTATCCCATTGTTCTGGAGAGGCCGCGAAATTGCGATTTTATCACATATTTTTCACAAATGTCGCAACAAAATAGGTCTAGTAGCATTTATTGTTGCACTGAGTGTACTGAGTATGAATCAAACTTCCGATTCAGGTCTGCTTTCTGAATGGTTTAATTAAATATGGCGCTACAATCTTAGCCAAATGATAACATATTGTGTTTGAGGTTTATCACCATATTAAATAGTATTTGCTTTATTTTCCAAGATGGAGTTGTCTGCTGCTTCGCCTAAGAATAACTTAATAACGTTCGAGGCTTTTTTAGCCTCAAACATTATTAAGTAATTTCTCCTCGCAAAACATCAAAACAGAAGTGTTCGTTGGTAATGATGTGAGTTGGTCCGGCGCATGCTGCCTGCAGCCCTATTAACAAAACCCGTGACAGTCTAGAGTAGAGGTTTCTTTGACAGAAACTCAAAGTAACAGTGTCACGAGTTTGACGAAAAAACCTGTATGAAAATTCCAAAATTCTTGGTAAAAATAGCAAGTTTGCTTGCCTATAATAGTGAAGGAATTTTGTGATGACTTTTTGATGTGTTTAACTTTACTTTGTATTAAGCACTAAAAGAATAACATTTTTACATCTAAAAGCACTAATTTAAGTTTATTAGTTTATCAGTTATTTAAGTTAAACAGTTTATAAGAATTAACATTAACTGTATTTCTGACGCTAACTGCTGTTGGATAAACTTACTCCAACCACTGACACTTATACAAGACACAACTAGTCAAGGTAATTAAATATTGTTATTGATTTTATCATTTGTAGGAAATTGTATGTGTATTTTATTTGTGTCTCAAAAACATTGGAAATGTCCCCATTTTTTCATCAGCAGTGAGACATATGTCTCACCTTTCGTGATACCTCGCCAGAACACTGCTGTCCTGAATAATGTCCATTTTTGTATATTTTGTTCACAAACAAAGGGCAATAACTCCGGTGGTTCTGGTCAGATTTTGCTTATATTCGACTTCAACTGTATTCTCATGGTCATAGACAAACTGTGCAAGATTGGTTAAGCTGGGAAAAAAAAAAGAAGTCCCTATCCTAAATAATGTCTACTTTTGTATATTTTTTATAAACAAAGGGCAATAACTACGGTGTTTGAAAAACAATCTAGCCCATTTTAGGTGTCTGCTGAGATCTGATGGACATACACAAACTGTGGAAGTTTGGTTAAGATTGGATGGAAAATAAAGTCTATATGTTGGAAAAAGGCATTTTTCACTTTTCCCGTCCGAGATGTTATGGTCATACACAATCTGTGCAAGTTTATTTAAGATTGGATAAAAAGTGAAGTCTCCAGCGTGAGAACGAAACAAATTGTTGACGGCACACGGACAACATACGATGGACGACGCAGGAAAGGTCCCCTATACCAATAGCTCACCAAGCACTTCATGCTCAGGTGAGCTAAACAAATGCTCATGACTTCCAATATTCAACACTTAGAAGTGAGGATTTCCAAAAAGAGCTGTTTGTAAAACAGGTATGCACCCTTTGAGTTAAAAGCTTTGTTTAAAATATCAAGTCTGGTAAAGATTTGATGAAAACTGTCAGACAAAAAGAGTGGAAACAGCTATAATGGCCATTTTTGGATAAATCAATGGCCATAACACTGCAGATACTGGGATGATTTGGTTGATTATCATACTTGGCTGAGATATTATGCCCACAAACATTTTCATCGAGTTTGGAGAAGATCAGATGAAAGCTGTTGGACTTCGAGAGCGGAATTGGGTAAAAAGGCTAATTTTAGATAATTCAAGGACCATAACTCCACAGTTCCTGGGGAAATTTGGTTGATTATTGAACCTGACCATGATATAATGCCCACAAAGATATTTATCAAGTTTGGTGAAGATCGAATGAAAACTGTTGGACTTAGACAGCGGAATTGGCTAAAAAAGCTAATTTTAGACATTTCAAGGGCCATAACTCCACAGTTCATGTGGAGATTTGTTTGATTATTGAACTTGACCAAGATATTATGCCCACGAAGATTTTCTTTAAGTTTGGAGAAGATCGGATAAAAACTGTTGAACTTAGCGAGCTGAAATGTCTCAAAAGGGCCAATTTTAGATAATTCAAGGGCCATAACTCCACTATTCCTGGAGTGATTTTGCTGCTTATCGAACTTGGCCAAGATACTGTACAAACACAGATGTTCATTTAGTTTGGTAAAGATCAGATGAAAACTGTTGGACTTAGAGAGTGAAAACAAAATTTTCTACCGACTGACAGACCGACATTAGCAAACCAACATAGTTTGCCATCTTCAATGGGGGGCATAATAAACAGCAGAGTGAACACATAGTTCAGCATCAACATGCCTGGAACATATAGTGTATAAACTGCAGGGTCAACATGAGATCTGACTGAACTTTTTTAAACATATGACCTAACACACAAGAAGAATTCTTCAACTGTGAAAAAGAGAACGAATCTAACAACAGTAGTGCCTTATTCTTGACTTAATCTTTTTGCACCTTGAAAGCCAGAAGGAGCTATCAGCCTTCCTTGCACATATGCTAATGACACCTTCTGGCATTAAAGCGACAACTTGTACATGTACATGGAAAGCACACCTTGTGTGGCCCATCCCTGTAGATAACCGTGCCCCGGGCGCCTGAAGCCTTCAATATCAGACTCCAATTCTTTGTACATGTTCAATAGGCTGAAAATAAAATATTCAAAGAATCATATGCATACACAGACTGGCATATAGATAGAGATTACTCGAGGACTTTAACTCCCAAGCACCTGAGGGCAGGCCCGATTTGGCTAGTTAAAAAACTTGCTTGGTGAAAACTGAATAATAACAATTGAACTTAGAGAGTGCACATTTGCAACAAGGCTAAAGAGGCAGATTTCAGATCATTCAAGGACCGTAGCTCCGAAGCGCCTACAGCAATTTGGCTGATTATCAACCTTAGCTAAGATAATATGCCCACAAACATTTCTAACAAGTCAGAAAGGGCTTAAAAGGCCAATTTTAAAATCATTCCAGGCCTATAACTCTGGACTTACAGAGCTGAAAACAGTAAGGTCTACTGTCCGACAGACAGATTGATTGACCGCCATTTGCAAACCAATATACCGTGCATAATAAGGGTGGTAATTGATTCCTATGTTGACATACTTCGAATTGTGACAATTAACAAGAGCTGTTTGTCAAATAGGTATGCCACCTCTAGGTAAAAATCAATCTTTAAAATATCAAGTTTGGTGAAGATTGGATGAAAACTGTTGGCCATAGAGAGCAAGACCTGCTAAAAAGGTCCATTTTAGATCAATCAAGGGCAATAACTCTGCAGTTCCTGGGGGTGATTTTGTTAATCATCAAACTCTCCTATGATATTATGATCTCAAACATTTTCATCAAGTTTGGTGATGATCGGATGAAAGCAGGTGGATTAAGAGAGCGGAAAGGAAACGTGATGTACCAACCAACATTAGCAAACCAATATACCCCGCTATCTTCGATGGGCAACAAAATTGATCAACAGTAAGCAGTTTGCCAAGAATTAATTACCACCCTTGCAAAATGACAATGATTTGTATATACTGTTCACACATAGGGCCCACAGCAATTTACCGATTTAGCCAATACTTTTAAATTAGAATCATTTAGCAAAAGAAAATTATGATTAAGCAGACTGAGATTTTATTTTATCAAGACAATAATGGTTCTTTATAAAACCCAATAAAAGTTGGATAAGGCTTGTTTTTGAACTGGGTGAGCCCTGCATGCCTGATTATCTCTCCATTGAATGGTGCATACACCTTGCAGCCGTTTTTGGGGGTTTTAGAGGAAGGTGGCAAATTTTTTCAAGAGGGGAATTTAATGGTAAAAGGGGAATTGTCTGGAAATTTTTCAAATCATGATTATACATTATAGATTATTATTATACATCTACTATGTAAAAGAACCATACACAAAGTGTTATTTACAGTAATACATTTACTAAATGCATCCAACTGGATTTCTTGACAAAGAAAGTTACATTGTTCCCAAAAATGCCTCTATCTTGGCCAATTTTTGTCAGATTTTTGTCAAATTTTATTGCATTATTCCACATTAAGTAAAAATTCTGAAGGGAATTTTTAGGTTAAAATTGGGGAAAGATGTATACCTTTACATAAGGGGAATGGGGCCAAATTTTGGCCCCCAAAATGGCATATAAAAAGACCTGCCTTGACAAATCTACCTCTAAAGTTTAGTCTTACCTTGGCGGGGGTGGGATGCCAGGTAGTACACTAAAGGCATAACCTAGAGGAAAACAAGCAAACAAGTATAAATACCTGGGCTGGTATTCCAGAAGCATCTTAAGTAATATCTTATTCTTAACCTTAAAATCAACATTTTGTTAAACTGTTTATTTCCTTTGTACAGTGCATTGTGCTTACTGTTTATATATTATCACCTATAGTATTATTGACTGTTCATATACACATAAAAAGATTAAAAAAATTATATGTAGTTTTTAAAATATAAGATTTTGAAATATTTAACTTAAGTGAAAATATTTTAAGAAAGACTTAAGATGTTTCTGGAATATAGACCCTGGGCTGGTATTCACAAAGCTCCTAAGGGAAATCTTACCTTAAGATGTACTTAAGTGAAATTTTCAGATCAAATTTTATATACACTGCATGACATCCAGTGATTTCTGTTCGTAAAAGGGGAAACTATTAAAAGTCTAAGCAACAGGTACTAGTTTAATACAATTTAATTTAAAAAGACCAATACATAAAACAACCAAAGGCTTAAAAAATGTTATGAATTCAAGAAATTAACTTTTTTTTAAAGTTTTCCATCAGGAGCTTTGTGAATACAACTTAATTTAAAAAGACCTATACATAAAACAACCAAAGTCTTAATTTTTTTTATGAATTTAAGAAATTAAACTTTTTTTTTAAGTTTTCCCTAAGAAGCTTTGTGAATATGGGCCCAGGACATTCTCCACAGTGAATATGGGCCCAGGACATTCTCCACAGTGAATATGGGCCCAGGACATTCTCCACAGTGAATATGGGCCCAGGACATTCTCCACAGTGAATATGGGCCCAGGACATTCTCCACAGTGAATATGGGCCCAGGACATTCTCCACAGTGAATATGGGTCCAGGACATTCTCCACAGTGAATATGGGCCCAGGACATTCTCCACAGTGAATATGGGCCCAGGACATTCTCTACAGTGAATATGGGCCCAGGACATTCTCCACAGTGAATATGGGCCCAGGACATTCTCCACAGTGAATATGGGCCCAGGACATTCTCCACAAACTTTTCAGACATAAATGTACCTTTATCGAAATAAATTGTTGGTCCAAATGTCTTTTCCACAAGACAGTTCATACATCATACAGTCATGCAAATTAAATAAAGCACATACCAAGGGATTAGGCATGGGTCCTTGGTCCATAGAATAAGAGAAAATATGGCAACATTCACGTGTAAAGGATATCACCAATAGCGGTGTAAAGTCATATTAAGGGACAACAGTTTTTAAAATACATTAGATGCTTTAGGAACACAGTTTAAAATGGTCTATATCATGGACGTAGAACAAATCATTCAAACAATAAATCGTAATGGTACTGCTGCACCCAATCACATCCCTTCAGAGTAGAAACCAATAAAAAATTTGACTTCAATATTTCTTATGAAGAATTCTTTTTAAAGATTGCATAACTTGCCTCAAATAAACACCAGCGGATGGTTATAAGTGTTTCTGTCCTGATGATGTTTCTGCAGTTTCATTATTCCTATATTCACTAACAGTAACTACTTTGAAGTCAAAAACATAGCCTTAGATTTTTAGAAACCTATCGTTCAAGTATCTTAGCTTTAACATCAAAATCTGCAATGATGAAAGGAGATGAAAAACTTTAAGGCAGTATTACTGTTCCACTACAGGACCCTATGCTGTTTTAATATACTGGTTTCTAACCTTTCACCTACCATGAGCCTGTCCTGGTCCATGATAAGGGTCCTGTCCAAGGATAACGACCTTCACCTGGGGTAACAACAAACAGCTATTATATACATGCACAATGACACTTATGCATTTTTTTTCTTTGATACATAGTAGACATTATTTTTTTATTTTTTTTAAACTTAACTTTCTTATGCCAATTATAAAGTACGAGTACATTTAATAGTAATACAACTTAAAGAAGGCATAACTTCAGGTATTTCTAAAGAATGGTAGAAATTTAGAAAATAGATAAACATAGAAACATGGAATACCAGTGCTTTAAATAAAATTAATAAATGAGGCGCGTCATGGGAAAACCGAGTTTAATGCATGTGCGTAAAGTGTCGTCCCGGATCAGCCTGTGCAGTCCGCACTGGCTAATCTGGGATGGCACTTTCCGCCTGTGGATTCATGTTTAGTAGAGGCTTCCTTGAAACAGAAAATACCATAAAAGCGTATAGTGCCGTCCTGGGAATGTGTACGGTAATCATCAGATTGAGAATTTCACATCATGAAATCTTGCTAATTGGGAAAAATCAAAAAAGGTAATATATAAAGTAAAATTCTACACAACTGAAAAACAAAATCATATAACAATAATGCACTTAATGATTTAAGATTTCTTACTCTGTATGTAAGACATGATCTAATACCTTATCCACAGGACAAGCTCTGGTCCATGTAAATACGTTCTCAGGCGGAGGGTACACAGTCCCTTTACTTCTTTCCGAGTTGACAAACTTTGTCAACTAGACGTAAAATAAATGAAGGGTCATAATAGCATTATTCACATTATTCAGGGCTTTTTTCATCTCTTGGGGATGGGGCCCTTTGCCCTCATGTTGGGGAAAAAAGTGTTGTTTTGGGCATTTTTGGGAAACTTGTCATAGCAGGGAATTATAAATGCTGGGGTAAGATCAGTTTTAGGGGAAAACTGCATGATTTGAAAGAATTTTTCTGAGGGGATGAATCCTTATAACAGCCCCTAATATAGAAGGAAAAAAAAGCCCTGTTATTTCATGATGAATTATTTCCTAATCACACATTACTTCAAACCAACCACTCCAGACTTTGAAATGTTTTTTTTAATAATTGTGCTAGACTTGTTTTTATACATGTCAAGTGTCATTTTTAAATTAAAAGTAGAAAATACTAGTGAATACCAGTGAATTTTTTGTTTTTGTGTTTTGAACACAAAATTCAAATTATGATTAAGCTCTCTCTAACGATACTGCATACATGTAAACAGCTATAACATCATAGGCTGTTGGCAGAATAATGAACTAAAATTTGTAGAATAATAACTTTCTGCAAAAGGTATTACATATATTCAAAAAGAACATTAATTTTTCTTGTGAAAATTACTTTAATTACCCTAACTGAAGGTAGCATGTACTTTCCCTCAAAAGTATAGAATTCCTTGCATATAACATTTACCTCTTCAAAGTATTGCTTCGAAAATTCCGCTTCTAATGCATGTTTCCAGCTTTCTCCGAAGTTCACCAACAAACTATGGCCGGACTCCAACTTCTTAGCTTGCAGTTTCTCAAGTGCCTTCCTTTTGTTTTCTTCCATCCTCTGTTTCTGCTCTGGACTCAATTCTATGCTTGGTTTAACACCGATATTTTCTTTCCCTGTGGTCATGTCGTCTTGCATAACCTTTTGTCGCTTTGGTGGAGTATTTTCTGAACTTGACTGTAAATACAACGATTAAGCAAATTGCCTTCAAAAAACTTGAACTTAAGTCAGTAATGCAGTCTCTGTGTAAGTCCCAAATCCATTACAGGCCATGAGGTCTTGTAATCTCCTAATTATGCACTTATCAATGTTTTCCCCCGGGGGGGGGGGGAGCGGCAGGCATATACGGGACTTTAGACTGAAAGCGATTCCCGACAAGCGGGAAATTGACACACCGAATGATTCCGGGTCACGGGGTAATAGACTTTGGTCGGATTTTAGACCCCGCTAATACAGGCCCCCGGGCCATTTGATAGATATATAGCATCTCCCACTAAGGGGATTTAGACAAAAATATGCTTGACTCTAGTGTAGGGAATTAGACCCCAAAAAATAAAATTTGTCAAATTCCCCTGGGTCAGCCCGCCACTCCCCCCCCCCCCCTGGGGGAAAATATTGACAGGTGCATTATAACTGGTTCAAACTGAACAGTACTGGTCACTTGAACTTATTTTTTTATCTGCAAGCAAAACATTTTCACCAGCCATGCGAGAGCAGAACCAGCCATTTTCTGGTTATTTTCCTTGGACATCTAACAGTTTTAATGGCTTTGTTCGAGGTCTGACATAATTCTGCAGCGACTGGCAATGTCAAAACTGTTAAAATATGTCAGGTTATCTTCAGTATATTAATGCAATGATTTTGAAGCAATGAATTCATGAGAAAAGCAACACTTTTGTTTTTGACTTTCTATGGCATGTACAACAGTTCTTGTAAAGAGTGGTTATTGTTTCATACAATGTATGTAATGGAAATTCAAATAATACAAATTCAAAAACACATTTGCAAATTTGCTTCGTGTGATCACGAGTTTGGAAACAAGAAGGCCATGGCCCACATTGCTCAACTAAGTTTTGACAATGGTTGACAGATCAGGAGGCCTTATTGTCACCGTATGTGCCAGTAAATGAATTAGAACTAATTTAATCAATCAAGTGTGCCACAATGGTCTAATGCCTCGAGTCCATTAGGGCCATGACAAATGGCCCGGAGTTGGTGCCAGTGAAAATGAGTCAAATAACACAACATTTATCTGCATACACTTGGATAGATTTATTAAGAAACCTGGTATATTTACTTCAGTTCACTGAAAACCTATGTAAGAACACATTGGTGTGTATGTGTAGGCTTCAAGACACTAATGATTGTCAACATCAGCATTTTTAAAACTCCGCTCTTATCTGTTAGAGAAACATCTCTGCACCCCACCCCAGAACCTTTAGAATTTTATTGCAGATTTGGCACATTCATTTTTCAAATTTCAGAAAATATGCCTATATGGCCTAAAGGAAGCTATGCTGCTGGTTTCTAACAAAAATGGGGCAATAACTCTCGTGTTCCTTGTCTGAAATGGCTCAACTGTGGACCTTGTGGAAGTTTGGTAAAATCTTTATGAACAAGAGCTGTTTGTAAAACAGCAGGGCCCTCAATCAGTTTTGGGGGAAGGTGCCCACCGCCCTCTAGAGGGGGAATTTTGACCGACCGGTGGAATATTTTAATATGGAAGTTTTTACAGATTAACTGATTTGAGAACTAACTCAACCCGAACAAACTCGCGTCTAATTGTTGTTTGGTAAACACTATAGCTCAGAATCTACCGATAACGCTTAAAATTTGGACTAGGCTGCGGTGTACATGTAACATTGCAGATATGCACTCGTCATTTCCACGAGCTTTTCGTTATTTCGCCGGCGTTAATAGTTAGCGCGTTTTTCTAGCCCAGCATGATTTTATAACGGAGATATGAAAGTAACAGTGTTTTTTCACCTTTGGGGGAAAGGTGGCGGGGCCCTTCAGATGGGGAATTTTACGGCAAAAGGGGATTTTTTTTTTTATAAAAGCATTATTAGTAAATTTACATGTTTATAGACATGTTTATATTATACTTTGTTATAAAACATTAATTAATCAAATATTTTGCTACAAATGATAATTAAGGTAAAATGATTTATCTTGGTTTGATGAAAAATTGCCAGGATATTTTACGAAATTACTCTTAGTCAATTTTTGTCCCAGTTTGGTCTTTTTTTTTTTCAAAATAAAGCTTACATTCTGAGGGGAATTTGTAAGACTAACATAGGGGAAAAATATATACCTTTTAAGCAGGGAAATGGGGCCGAATTTCTGCCCCAAATTGGCAATAAAAAAAACACTGAGTAATATAATTAATATTAATATGCAGCACACATTTTTTTGTATAAGTAATTTGCTTTTTAAATTATTAATTAATTTAATGTATTCATTTAAAAGACCGAAAATGGAAATACACTACAACTCCATTATATCGCGGGGTCCATGGATTGCAATCGTGATATAACTTGTCAGGTCATTCATGTGCATATACATGTAAGCACAAGCCTATTTTCGCTATCTCAAAAAGTAAATGTAATTAAATCACTATTTCATTGTTGTTAACATCCATAATGTGTTATATCCATATGTAAAATGTTCTATTTGTATATAAAAATATTATATAGATCATTGTATTTAATTTTAAATCAGTTATCACAACACATATACTACATCGAAATGCGAAACGCCTATTCGAATTTTGCTGTTCAAACGTCCTAAACACAAAATTTATTTACAGTTAAAATGCACATGTACTTCATGAAAAGCCTTTGTTCGGCTAGAAAAGCGCGCAAAAATTATGCCGTACAACATCTGGTCATCCGCATGGAAAGCGTTGGTGTATTGATGGCCATATAAAAACTTTGTAGCGCAGAGAACTGGGAGATCTTTACTTTTGAATAAAAGTTTCGTAGCGCATACCAACCAAATTTTTTTATCGCCATCAATGTGCAGTTATTATTTTCTCTTAAACACAAAAATACTTTTGCCGTATCGATAACGTTATTGTCGTTCAGATAGGTCAGTATCGATTTATGACATACAGGTACTTTGTACACCCTACAGCGTGTAATTCGGCTGCTAATTAAAGCGACAGCAGTGAAAGGACGTTGTCATGGGTGGACGCGCGATATAAGCTGATGACGTCAAACTGTTTCACTTTGATGTTGAACGGATCGGTTTATTGTTTGTCACACATAACATGTGTCAATTAATATTACCGATGTAGAGACCTGGACCAAAACAGCTATACTTATGATGCGGACGATTATTGACATCTTAACTAGTTTTTCTGTGATTTTTGTGTATTTATTTTTTTTGGCAGACCTCCTTGGGGGAATTTTTCCATTTTTTAGGGGAAAAAAACTTACTTTTCAGGTGGTGGAGTGGGGCTGATATTCGGGGGAAAAAATCGTAGATTGAGGGCCCTGAACAGTTATTCCCCCTCTAGGTTAAAAGTTAAAAGAAATCTTCAAAATATCGAGCTGGTGATGATCGGATGAGAACTGTTGGAAATTGGGAGCGGGAACTGCTAAAAAGGCTGACTGTAGATAAATCAAGGCATTTCAAGGGCAATAACCCTGCAGTTCCTGGTGTGGTTTGGTTGATCATTGAACTTGGGGAAGATATTATAACCTCAAATGTTTTCATCAAGAATAGTGAATATAAGATGAAAACTGTTGCACTCAGAGAGCGGCAGTGTTTTTTTTAACCTTTGGGGGAAAGGTGGCGGGGACCTTCAGACTGGGAATTTTACTGCAAAAGCGGAATTGTTTTTGTAGAAAAGCATTATAACATTTATATATTCAACTTGTTATAAAGCATAAATCAATTGATTTGCTACAAATGATAACTTAGGTTATGCACAAACTTGGTTTGATATAAAAAAAATTGCTGTGATTGTTTACGAAAATTCCTCTATCTTAGTCAATTTTATCTGATTTTGGTCAAGTTTTTTTTTCAAAACAAAGCTTACATTCTGAAGTGAATTTACGGTAAATATAGGGGAAAAATATATATCTTTTAAGCAGGGCCATGGGGCCGAATTTCGGCCCTAAAAAACACTGAGCTGAAACGCGTAGAATGAATTCACTGAACAGAAATAAAAGCAAATTGGGTCTGTCAATGGAATAGCACAAAAGTGAATAAGCCATGCTCAAATGCCTCCAAGAAAATGAAAATTGAAATGGCATGCGGTTAACATCAACTGCACTCTTCAGTAGATCTGTATGCTATCAACAAATTTTTATTCAAATCAATTTACATTTTCAAGTTTATTCTTTCCATGTGGTGTGAAAAATGTAGATATTTTGGCCTGCGCGCTCATTTTTGTGGCAATAACCTTCGCGCTATTGTAAACAAATCTTGAAGTCCTCATGAAACGTCTGCATCAAAAGACGCTCATTAGCTAATTGTTGAGTAAAAATAAACAAGCGTTTTGACGAACATGAATTTGCCGCGAAAATGACGCATGTCGACAACCTGGTAAAGAGAGTACTGAGGAAAATAAAAGCTGATAATCTGACAGATTCATTATGTGTATTGGCTGACTAGGCCTATCTTATATTAGTCAAATCTTAAAGAATTATGTGTTATTTACGGCCATGAATATCGTTAAACTTTACGGCTGACCACAATTTGATGTCGATATCAATAATACAAACAAGAAAAAACATTATGTATATCTATGAAGAAGGCAAATGACTTTCAGATCTTACCACAAATAAATGTTCAGTGATGTGACCAAGTTAAGTCCGAGTTGCAAACTAACGATTTAAAAAAAAAAAAAAAAAATTTATTTTTTTTTTCAATGTCGAATGATTTTATTTCCATATATACAATACATTATACAAAACATAGGTCATTTTCATATGATGATGTACATTCAACAAGACGTGTAATATTTTACAGTAACATGTTATGTGACATATCACACGTAATTCAGCAAATCGTCATAAACATTCAAATATTCAGAAACGATTTTACTACAGGTACAGATCGACAATTGAAAAAAAAATAAAAAATACAAAAATGTAGATTGAAGAAGGTTAACAGAGGATAGGGAAAATTATTATGAATATAAATCTTTAAAATATACAGATTTTTAAACATTTTAGAAAAAAAAAAAAAAAAAAAAAAAACACGGTATTTCAGGACTTATATAATCACATACGAGCATCACTTACATATACAAGTTGTACTAAGAATACATGACAAACGTGCAACTAGGACATTGGCATTTGAGCATAGGATGTATTTTCTTTCAGAGAGCTGGTGGTGCATAACGTCAATAGCGTGTCAGGTTGGACAGTTAGCTATTTAGGTAATTCTTTAAAACCTTACGAAATTTACGCCAACTTTCACAGAAGTATATTTCAGAAAGATATTGTATTAAAAATAAAAGATTATTGTTAAGGAGAGATAGATAGTTTTCAATGTATTAATAATGGGAGTAAGGCTAATGTTTAACTTTTGGAGGAACTATAACAAAAATAAAGACACCAACAAACATCTGTCATTAGTTAAAGTGTCTTACGTAAATTAGTGCCCCGATCTACGAGCAAGATATGGTATTTTATCCAACACATATTTCCATTTTGATTCGAAATCATTGATTCTGTCTGCTAAAAGTGCGGCTTTCCATTGATGCTCGTATTTATATGCTAAGTAATTTTTTGCACCTTCAACAGAAGGAATCAATAATGACATTTTGCATTTGTATATGTAAAGTTTTGTGTAAATAAAAATATTATTTACTGCATCACTTTTTGTTTCTGCATAACCTAGTATGAAATTTTTCATGTTACAGTAAGGAAAAATTGTAGTCGGAAACAGATTATTTAAAAGAAACTTTGAGGTGGGGCACTCCCAGAATATGTGTTCTATGGTCTCTTCGCTATTTTTGCAAAAGGAACATGTAGGGGATTCCGACAATTTCATTTTAAAAAGTAAGTAATTCGTTCCGATTATTCGGTGAATTATTCTGTACTGGAACCATTGAAATTGTGAATCAGAATTGATTGTGAAAGGTAAAAGGAAAATCGCCTTCCATTCATCATTGCTTATTATAGTGTTTAATTTACTAGGCCATTTTTGTTTTATTGGCATTTCGATTTCTGTTCTTTTTAGGATGTTGTACATTCGTTTTGCCCCCGATTCTTTGCTTAAAATTACTTTAAATGATGGTTTGTTGCTTTTAATCGATTTTGAAAAGGCTTTTGATTCTCTGTCGTGGTCATTTGTCGATGAGACACTTTCTTTCTTTAATTTTGGTCCTGACATCAAACGTTGGTTTCAAATATTTTACAAAGATGCCAAATCCGCAGTCATACAGTGTGGATATTTATCTGAATTCTTCCCTATTCAGCGTGGATGTCGCCAAGGAGACCCATTATCTTGTTACATCTTTATTCTTTGCGCAGAAATATTATCTTTAAAAATAAGAAATAATAACGACATCAAAGGTGTAAACATCAATAACATAGAACACAAACTCTCACAATTCGCAGATGACACAACCATTATTTTGGATGGAGCGGACAAAAGTCTTAATGAAACGTTACTTACATTGTATAATTTCTCATGTATTTCTGGACTAAACGTTAACTTTGATAAAACAAAGGTAATATGGATTGGAAAGAAAAAATTCAGTTCCGAAAGTATTAAAACTAAATGGAAACTTCAATGGAACCAACACAGTTTTCAGATGCTAGGAATTCATTATCACGTCGATCTACAACAGATATTAGACATTAACTATAAAGAAAAAATAGCTAAAATGGAGAATGCACTTTTAAGTTGGAAAAAAAGAAACTTAACACCCATAGGCAGAATTACAGTTATAAAAACATTATTGATATCATTATTTAATCACCTATTCATATCCCTTCCTAATCCATCATCGGAATTTATTAAAAACTTAAACACAATATTTCTAAACTTTATATGGGGTGGACAAAGTAGGATTAATTATAATACTTTATGCAAAGAATATTGTGAAGGGGGGCTCAAAATGATAAATATCAAAGCTTTTATTCATGCAATGAAACTAACATGGCTAAAAAGAGTATATGTCTCAAATGGAAATTGGTTACACATTGCAAATTCATACGTAGATTTTAAGAAGCTTGTACGATGTGGAAAACATTATTCACAAAAGTTAGCAACTACAATAACCAATCCTTTTTGGAAAGACGTCCTACAATCATTTGTCGTCTTCCAAGAAAAAATAATATTTAATGCAACGGACATATTTTACTATCCAATTTTCTATAACGAAGGAATATGTATAGGAAATAAAAGCATCTTTTTTAATTCCTGGTATATGGCAGGGTTACAATATATAGGTGACCTGTTAGATAGTGATGGTAAATTTCTAACATTAAATGAAATAAATATAAAATATAATCTGAAAATTGACTTTCTTTTATACCAAGGTATTAAAAAGGCCATATTTACAAAATTCAAATCACACAATATACACGAAACTGACAGAAACAATTATAAAATGGAAAGACCTTTTATAACGATTTAATATAATATTGTAATATTTTAAACAGTTATTTGATCACGAATAGAGTCTACGCAAACAATATATTAGAATGTAAAAAAACACTTGATATTTTTATTTAAAGAATCGACGAATTTCAAATAATATGAAGGTTTAAAATAAACAAATCAGCATGAAAAGTGTTATGCGCACAACATAAATAACAAAAACCTACCATACGCATGTTAAATTGGCGGCTACACAGCTATATCTGCTACTATATTATATTGCAACAATTGTTTTCCATTATTGACTATTGTTTGCTGTGGCTTCTTCCATGGCCAATAACGTTTCAAATAATTAAGGAAATAATCAGCGATCATACCATAAGCTTCTGCTCAGAGTGATCACATATAGTCGCCGCGCTCAGACGCTGCGCCAATAAATATTATTAATTTAAAGATTGAGGCATTAAAAATAATAACAGGCATGCATTTGTTTGTATACACATGGTCATCTATATTAAAAAGACAGTTTACATAACAATTTATGTTTGATTTTTTAATTGTCATATTTATTGTTAAATTTACCTAAAATTAATTTATTTTAATCACTATACTGTCTTTTAAATAAATTTGATGCATGCATAGATTCTACTATTTTTATTTTGTATTGTGAATGTTGCAATTATACTGTTTATTTTGAAGTCGCTCAACAGCTATAAATAGCTAATGTTACCGGTACTTTGTTATGTATCCCAGGCTATAAATAAAGTTGTCTTGTCGTTCTTTCCTGTGCACGACTGCAATGCACGTGATTACAATAAATATTGACTGTTGGAACAAAGATTTGTTTTGTTATATAAATTAATTATTAATTAAACCTCTAATTAATTAAATAATAATATATCATAGAAAGACTTAAGACCAGAATATGTATGGGTTGCTGCTAAATTAATTAACCTTCCTTTCTATATCATAATGAGAGTCCCGTATTTATAAGTTACTCAAAAAGAACTGACCCATTTTTTTCTTCTTTTATATAGAAAAATCAACAATGCAGTTCATTGATTTCTTTATGATGTTGATAGTATACAATATGTCAGTATAGGTTCGGGTCAAACACGCAACGACCGGAGATTGTGGTATAAAAAGAACAGCATTCCGCCACTTTTAGTGCTACATGATCTTATCCTTTGTCGTGTAAATAAAAAAAAAATGCATCTTTGAATCCGAATATTGTGCACGTGCGTTTGGATTATCTTTAATCATGTTTGGTAAAAAGTCAAGCGTAAGTTATTGCATAGAAATATTCGTTATATTTTCCAAGTGACGTTATATTGTTGTTGGATGGAAAGTGTTGCACACGACTCGAATAAATGAAAGTGTTCAGAACGGTTTTGAATGTTATTGGGTACGTTTTGACAAATACGTTTTGCCTTAGGTACGTTTTGACTTGAATCCTTATGGCTTGGACGAGCATTCGTGTGATTACGGGTATCACCAGTACCCGGCTAGCAAATTGAACACTTGGAAGAGCATGCTATACAGACCTGTATGCATTTTGTACCACAATACGGTCTTGCATATACAGGTGATGCGTGTGCTATAGGTAGAACGGGATTGGAGCAGAGGAAACACGTGTATATGACGTAGCCGTTGCATGCATATAGCTTGGAGTTGTACTAGAGAGTGGTGTGACTTCTTGCGTAGCCTCCGTAGCAATGGAAAATAAACACGTAAACCAATAAACGGCCTTAAGTTGTTCATTGACGGTAGTAACAGAGCGAGGTGTTACATTTTGCTCAAGTTGAAAACTACAATAATTACATTTATGCGTGTATAGTTGGAACACAGTCCATCACTTTTGAACTCTATTAGCCTAATTAAATTATTCAGTCCACTATTTATGTTTGGGGGTTTTTTGTGCACGTGTTTCAGGCGTTCATTGACACTACCTGTATTTTAAATGAAATACTGTACATCGATTTAAATCGATTCCAGTACGGAAACTAATTTAGATAACGTGACGCATAAATTTCATCCAAAAATTACTGGTCAGCGAGTATTTGTCGGACGAAATATGCATCTATTTTGTGACAGTTTTAATTCATGAACAAACTCAACGATGAAAATTCGCTTGTAACATCCTGGGTTGATCACCCGTGTGCGTAATTAAACAAAATAAGTTTCACTTGTGCGCATGCGCAACAATAGAGGCCCTGAAAGGGGTACATAAAACACGGTCTTTTTCACTGTGACAGTAGTATTTTTCTGACGTTTTTTAAGACGGTGAAATATACGGAGAAATGCTTAATTAACTTTATGTAATCTATATTAGACAACAAATAAATAATCAGATGCGTAATTTATATCAAAATGATACCAGTTAATCAAATGATTTAATAATTACTAAAGAATTTAAGAAAGGCGTTGAAACAAATACGGAAGCATGACGTTTTAAAGAGCTTACTATACGTTACGTATCTATGTAGCTACTATATACGCACGTCCTTAACGTCGTAGCGGGTTATATAATGTTCTGCCAGAGTTCGTCTGCTATAAATGAGCAGATAGCCAAAACTATCACAAACCTTGTCTGGGCCCCAAATTGGGATTTTATCGCGCATGCGCACGTCATTTTACTTCCCCAGACGACAGTTGCATGCGTTTCAGACTATCAACGTAAACATTTGGGGTTTTACCAAAAAATAAACTCACTCTTTTCGAAGAAAAACGAAACGTACATGAAAATATAAGCGTTTATTTGTATTATGATAATAAAATATGGTAACGAAACGCGAATATTTAAAAACGTCCGGATAATACAACTGTCCGACAAATACTCGCTAACCAGTAAGGTCATTGTCCGATTGATTTAATTAAACATTTGAATGTAACTGTTTTAACTGGTCTTAATATATTAAGCACTAATACTTCATTATATTTATATAGTTATGACAAAACTTTACATTCCAATCATACCTCTGTATATTAAATGGATGGTTTTGTCGCACGACACATCCAATATTTTTTGTTTTGTTTCGTATATGAATACAATTTAACAGCAGTCGTACATTTCAATCAACGGTAACTGCTCAGAGATCTATTAACATGTGTTTATTCGTAGACCTTCAAAGTGTTTTGTGTTAGTGCACATGGGATTTTATCATTTAACCAATATGGGTATTACAGTGTAGAATTACCCGAGTTAAAATAGCAAACTTGTCTGAATTTTCTTTGTGTAGTATTGAGAAATTCACGCAGTACACACTTCAACACAATTTATTGTCATTGATATTAACCAATGGTCGTATCGGTTGTATATTCTCAAGTTGCACCAATCACATTCGTTGTTACAAATCGATTAACATATTAATACAAATCGATTAACATATTAAAGAACCCGGATATTGAATCACAAGCTGTTATGGTGTAAATCCATGTACATAGTGTCAAATGGGTAGGATTTTTGTGTGTTATTTTAACGTTTCATTATTAGCTGTGTATTTTTATAGAAGATATAATCTTCAGTCATTGTTTATTTGAAAGTATTTGTACAGTATTCACGTATATTGGGAAATCTTGTTTTCATTAATGATTTTTATTTATTTTAAAAAGTCACATTCATTCATGAATGTGATATTAAATCGATGGGCTACTGATTGAATGTATGATGCACTAGTGTTGTATGAACACCATAAGACAATCAGTGTTTATAAACACAACATTTTTTATAACTATTGCAGGCAAATAGAGTCTTCCCGAAATCTGTCTGTGACTGACATGACCAAAAATTTGGACTTCAACCTGTAGTTATATACCAAATGTCTGACAGCTTTTTTCAAGATATAAATTATAAATTTTCCAAATATCACAGTTATTTAACAAGTCTGTACTGTGTGTCGTAGCCACATTTGAAGCATTTGTTTCCTTTGGTGAATTTGGCTACAATAAGCAAATGGCTAAATATATTGCATGCGTTAACACCCTTAATGATTTTGACCCGGTCAAGAACTACTAAAATTCAGTACTAAGGTAAGTGGTTACAATACAGTATGATTAACACAAACGCTGTCAATGTCAGTAGTAAACTTTTGGCACCATTCCTATGGGCCATATTTTAATGCAGGCGTTTTTAACCTGGAATATTGCAATGTGTAAATAAAGCCGTTATCGATTTCTGTAAAATTATGCACTTTTCCTGAAAAGTTGACTACACCTGAAGTTTTGTTCCACTGTACCGAATTTGGTGCGAACATTATTTCTAAATTTCATGGACTGTGCCACATCCCCATTTTTTTTTCAATATGCCTCCCAATAACATAATTGGGATATTACTACAGATTTCCGTAATTCCTGATAGTCCTGATATTTGATTTTATTATATACCTATCGTTTTCTGACATTAATATATACTGTATTCAACAATCAAATACAGGAAACCGTACTTGCTACTATCGTTTTCTTTTTCCGTATCATACTAGTAGCCTGTAGTAGCCACAAACATTCTGTCTAATTCGGCAATTATCAAAATGGATATATATGTAACTTCAATATTGTTGGATATAGATTTCTAGTTTGGCATATACCTTTAATGGCTTTATCAAAGATATAGAACATAAATAAAATAAATTGCTTATCTCAACTCTGGTTTCTTCATCATATCCAGAAATAAACAAACCACAAATGTTTACTTCTGTTTTATCACCATCAACCATTATTAACCCTCATTAAACAAAAGGCCAATGAGAATAACAAACAGTGATAGCAATTTATGTGTATGTTATCCAACGCAATTAAAATGACTCAATATCTACTGAACGCAGCATCACATGTATATTCACGCTCAAATAATGTTTGACACAGTCTTTAAAGATGATTTCGGTAGTTCTTTCTGCGCATCTTTTCGCGCATCAGTGGAGTTTATTTAAATCTTCATAATGGGAAGTGTTTTGACATATAGTAATATTTATTTAATATTGTGTACACTTTAATTACCAACTAGAATCAAATATATTCATAATAATTGCCATGATCATAGTAGGAGTGTCTTGTGACTCGATTTTATTTGCAAAAGTTTGATAATACACTGAAAACGAAAGTAGGAACACACTGACTGAACATTGGACTCACATATAGCTGTGCACATGCTTGCGATTATTGTGAAAGTGTTTTGGCTGTAATAATGTTTTGTATATAGTCATAATCAACTGCTGTTACTACAATAATTATATATAATGTATCTATTTACTTTTGTAAGTGTATTGTTATAAATTATGACTGTCATTCCATCCTGTTTTTACAGAAAAATGTCCAATACGCACATGCAAACTACATACTATTTCTCGAAAACAAGCACGGTGATCCCCTGTTTTCTTTTTTGCAGTTTGTTAAGAATATAATTATGTAATAAATATCGAAAATTCAGGAATTTTCACGTAACAGATTTTTTTCTATAGTGAAAACCAAACTTTTATATGATTACAAAATGTAGAATTTTTTCTTTAAAAAAGGATGAAAAAGCATTTTTTGGCAAATATAATATTATTAGTTCTCTATGTAACGGATTGCTTTCTTACAATTACCCATTTCAACCAATAGGATGTCATTATTTTTTACCAATCAATGGTCAATACTATTTTTTTTTCTTAAAACAAAAACAGCATCAACATTTCCTAAAATGCATTCACGGGTTGGTCATTTACATGCATTTTCCAAAAACTCTAATGCGGGGTTCATTGTATTAGGCATTGAACGATCTGCAAAATATATAAAAAATGAAAATTTTTCACTGAATAAACTGTAGAAATCGTCTTTAAGCAGCATATAATGACGTCATCATTACACAACTCATTTCTGAGATACAGTTAACATAGTCTTCGTTAATAAAATAGTATGTAATTTGTTTTGGTATTTTAAAGAAGGTTATGCTGAAAAAGGTATATAATAAATGGAATATTACACTAGTGCGATACGACTTCACTCAACCACCTCGTCTGATTCAAGTTCTCAGAACACCATACTAGAGTTATATTCCATATGAAACATAGTATTTAATGTTTCAGGTCAGAAGATGGATGATTTGACACGGATCCCCGTGAGCCACTGTCCAAAGGTGTTTATGCAGCGAGACTACTCAAATGGAACTCAACTCTCCTTCTTGAACAAGTTCCCGCATGAACTGGAAGGAAAGGTTTGTAGATATCATTGTTATCAAGTTTTATTTGAGGCTAGGACAAATTTGGGATGTCACACATATTTTGGTGCTAAGCAATACAAATAGTAGCCAATTTTGAATAGAACAATCCGAACATATCTAAGTCTAAATAGTACACTGATATCCACATTTTATTTCATCTACATAATAAAATTATTTGGCCCTGTATAATAGAATACTTATAGAGTTGCTTGTAGCGCTGCAATATATGTCTGTGCATCATTACGGCTTATGCTTTTGAGTTTGAATTTTTTTACATTATATTTCAATGAATTTGATCATTTTTATGCACTTGCAGGCATATTCAAGGATACTTTTCAATTTTACATGACATTTTGTGGAAATTCCATGCTTTTTCCATGATAAAATCCAAATTATCTAGATTCGATGATTATTCCACTGACAGACTGTAAGACAAAGCCCATTTTCCATCAGTTGTCCGTGCGTACCCTGTATACCTACTTTCGGTAGCACTACTTAAGTTTGTACCATGGAAAACTGAGCTATGTCATGGAAAAATCATGGAATTTTGTTTTCAACAGTTTGTATGAACCCTGGGTATGCACTTTTATTTAAAATCCCTATTTGTTCCAAATATGATATCATTTGCATCAATTTGATATTTTGGATCAACATTGACTTGACATTTTTGATATCATTCCTGCAGATTGATGCACAGACATTCCAAACAACAATTTCAAAGTTGAATTCCATGTACGAAGAGGCAGAGACGCTTAGTGGGACAACATACTGCGAGAGTTGTCTGGCCTGCCTCACTGCGTACCTGTCCTACATCTGTGTGAAGACACACTATGAAAAGGTATGTACATGTACTTCACTGCATAACATACATCTGTGTGACGACACACTAGGAAAAGGTACGTACTGCACTGTGTACCTGTCCTACAACCTCGTGAAAAAGTACTTCAAAAATGTACTGACATAGCATGTCTTCCTGGCATGAAAAGCCATTGATACCTGTCTTATAAGATACCTTAAGTAGGGGTGTCAAATTTGGTATCTGGAATATGGCTATCTGAAACCAGTAAGTATCCAAAAATATTGTGATAACCAAAGCATGCCTGCAATAATGCTGCCTGAATTGATTCCTTTTTAAAACAAAGAAATTCCTTGGTAGACTGCCAGTTCTATGTTTCAGTCTGTCTGTGTTTTCAGATGCTGCAGAAGGTGAGTGTGTACATCAATGAGCAGAACCAGAACGTCTACATCCCAAGAGGGCTGATGTTGATAGATCCGGTCGAGAGGGGGCTTCGTGTTGTATCCTTAATGATCATCTAAGGGCAACGGGTCTGATGCTGAACACACATCATTTAAAAACAATTCTTCAAATATCTAAACATTATAAAAAAGTAAAACTCCATTGAGGCTTTAGCAGCATGGACAAATTTCTGGAGAATTAGTTAACATGCTCAACCGTTTTCATGAGTACGCATCATGCTTTGACTCGTATGCTCCTTATTAACAATGGCACATCATTTAAATGTAAAACAATTATAAGGATTTACTTGATATAAGATGAGTGGCCTATTAAAGCAGTGCTAACTTTGGTTGAACATGAAAACATTAAACTCAAGTCGCATTAACAGTTATGAACAGATGCTTAAATTTGTTTGATCTGTGTGGTAATAATAGGATTAGGTGAACGCATTAATAATGGTAAGTCCATTTTCCTCCCTGCAAGTTTGTTTGACATCACACTCCTGAGACTGAAGTTGGCAGAGTAGTCTTTAGTGTAAACCTATTTATTAAACTGCAGTTGCGTCGAAATTAGCTCATTGAGACACTTTTGATTCCATACCTTGGGTATACTAAAACCAGTACTTGGTGTTGTAAGAAAGATGATTAGAAAACTCCCCGAGTAGGGATTAAACTCACAATCAACTGTTTGCAAGGTAGACACCATATTCATTACACCACTGCAACTCAGCAAGTATTATTTACGTAACAAAGTTATCATAGACTCACATTGTGTAGGAAATTAGTAGTACATTGAAATTCTCAAACAAAGAGCTTCTTTAACCTTGAAATCAGCTTGAGATATGCGTGCTATCGGACTCCAGTGCTGGCAGATGAACAGGGTGTTGTTGGTCTTTAGAAAACGTCTGTATCCAGTCATCGCTCATCATCGCACAAATCATATTTTATCGCTGTCATCAGCAAAAATGACTTTGACAGATTGTCTTCGTGATTTCTATGGTAACTGCCAGTACCATCACTTCATTCTGCTTAAGATGACATTTTAATTTGAGGAGCTTGTGAAATTCACGTTTACCTCTTTGACCAATTTGTTAAATAGTACAAATTAAAATTTGAGGGCTGAGCGTGAAACTGTTGTATCTGCTTAACATTTCTATATCAGATACACTAGTTTCATGCTCAACCATCACAATGTTAAGCTGCTTGGCACATACTTTGTTTTTCAGGTGATCTGTAAATAATTATGTTATTAATCATATATTGGTTATTTCTTTTTTTTCACATTTTGCAATGTTTACTCGGTATAAAAAAATTTCTTTTTGAAAACTTACAGAGGAAATTATAAGGAATTTCTTAGGATATCAGTTAGGTAGTATTACATTTATTTTTGACAAAGTCAGTAGGTAGTTCATTTGAATACTAATTGTGTGATAATTTTTAGATGTATCATTGAAGTTTTTATTTATTTAGCGATTTATCATATAGATTTTTTTCTCTTCATGCAGTAAAATAACTTGTTAGGTGCATATATTCAGCTACTGTTTATAATGGCAATATCTGCCTGCAGCGCCTAACCGCAAAAGAACAATTTCTGTGGTGGAAAGTTTTCCTTCATTGTCTATGTTATTCCGACAGGATTTTAGATTGCAACAATAACCTCACAAAATTACATGGTTATTGTAAACGGTTTGCAATGAAATTTACATACTTGCGCAGAGAAAGTATTCCTCAATAATATTTCTTAAATATTTTTATGATGACCATTCATTTTGGATGCATTAGCTATGTTAACATACACACCGTTGCATTTTAAATGAAAACAGCTGCTGTTTAAAATTTTATCAATACTCTTTTATGCTGAAAGCATTGTGTCATTTCTATTGGTCATTTGCATACGATGATATGGAAGCGACTTTCTGATTGGTTGAAGTTGTAAACAAGGCTGTCAGTGTGGCAAACTGTGTGTGTACATTCAAGACATGTAGTAGTTTTATGCACACTTTTAAATCTGAATTGAATGCATGTAGTAGGTGATTTGAACCATGTTAAGCAGTTTACCGTAGGTGTTGTTTACATAAAGTGCTTTAATGGCTAACTTGATTTGTGCAAATAATGGGAGTTTATGAACATTTAAACTGTCAGTTTTCCACCTTTAAAATGATCTTAGAGCAATGTTATAGCGAACTAGGCCCTTTATATAAACAACACTCGATTAGTTTCATTGCTTATTAATAAGAGTATCTTGCAGCACAATTAATTTTAATTATTAATTATATTTGCCAGAGTTACATAGAAGTCCAGGATAGCACTTTTAAAGAACATGTATAGTTATTTTTGCATTAGAGTGATCCGTGTGAACAGCAAACACGATGTCTATAACATGCAAAGTATATATTTGGGTACAGATTTTTTTTTTTAACGCTAGTAGTTAACAAAGACTTTTATCTAAAATGTATCTGTGTCTTGTAAATGATGGAAATTGTCTACTGTATAAACATATTTGATAAACAGTTCTGTTTAGTTTCTTTGAAACCATTTTCCCATGGGGTGAGTTATTTCTCTGCAATAACATTACTTATATTTGCTTTTTCAGCATGTGTTGTATTACTTTTACATTAGTAGTTACATACATGTAGTAGTTCTGTACTTCTACTTACGATTTCTTCTCATTACCATTTCCTCCATGTTTCTATCATTTTGATTAATTGTATGAAAACTACCAGTTTATCTTCTCAAAAGCTCACTAAAAATTGACAGATAAACACTTAATGGCTCACCAGGTATTGTGGCATTCAGGAAGTCAGTACTTTATTTTTGTAGGAGAGGTTGGGCAACAAGCATTTTCTGGAAATATAGCTTGTTAAAGATATTAATAAACAGGCGTGTTTATAAAATGATCAAGATTTGTCAATTAAATTATTCTGCAGACACCAAGTGTCTACTCAATGTTAACAAAACAAATCCCAAGTGGTTTTTCAGTCTGCAATAAAATGACATTGTTGTTCCTGTAAATGAAATTGGTGTTTGTTTTTTTATTAAAATGTCTCTATGATTTCCATGCATAGAAGACATGTTGTTATTATATTATCAGAATTCATTACTATCATGTGTATTTATTCTGAAATATGTATCTGTATGTGTTTCATTTGATATTTTTTGATACATTGCTATATGAATTGTGTTTGTACTGTATTTCATATGTCAGACTGCAAGTTATTGTTTTCATTCAGTAACAGCTTTGATTTGTGCTTGTACATCGTGTTAATGATATATCTGTTTGCTGCTAAGTGTTGTTGGCCAAACCATCATCATCATCATAGTCATCTGTGTTCCTCAGTAGTTTGGTTACAATTGTTTTTTTTAATTATACATACTTCATTACTAGCAATCCGGGGAAATTCGGACAGTTTTACAAGGGCTCCCCTTGTCAATACGTTGCGCCAACCCTGTAGTATGTATCCATATGTGATGAGGTAATCGGGGAAACCTGTCTTCCTCGGATTTTATCGTTGATTTCATTGAGCTTTCTTTATTCAAAAATACTTCAGGTACGTCATATATGAGGCCACCCAAAACTGGGTAAATTCGGACAGAGTAGGGAAAATATGGACGGTACTAGTTTTGCAATTGCAAATTACATTGGGAAACTACGGACACTATTTTATTCCTAAAATTCAGGAAAACTCAGACAGAATCAGTAGGTTGCTCCCATCATGCAACATTTGCAGTAACCAATGCATTGTGTCACTCGCTATTTTTAGACATGTAAACCCCAAACAATACTCTTCTAAAATAAGTCAAAATCATTACAAGAAACTTGAAAACATGTAGAAAAGTCGGTCTACTAATGCGTTTTTCCGTAGTTACCCGCTGTCCGTATTTCCCAGGATTGCCCCTAGTACCTTCACATGATTTAAGAATGCTTCAGTAGCATCATATTTATTATTCTCACATGATATTCGTTAATTTCTCTGTAGGCAAGGAACAAAATTATCGTTGTTAAACTACCCAATAAACAACGCAAAAAGGAGTCCCAATTCTGAGCGGTGCATAGTAAAATGTAGTTTTTATTACAGTTACAAAAATATTTGTCAAATCATGTTAGAATCAAAATAATTTTCGATTTATCTTTGTTTATCTGCTAATAAACAACTCTTTGTCGTTCTGATGCGTGGCTATTAAACCACTCAGGATAACCCTCTCATGGTTTAATTCCACCACATCAGAACTCCAAATCGTGGCTTATTGGCCGATAAACAATGATAAATCGAAAATTATATATTAACAAACAGAAAATAACTATCCTGCCCAGGCTTTCCTTTCCAGGTATAAAATATCAAGATTCAGTCCAATTAAAGTGGCGGTTAGATATCTTCGATTTAGATTGGATTATTTTGGGTAAATGCTGTAGAAATTTTTGAAATTTTTCCATATACATGTATAGAGTTTATACTGAATTGTTCTCCATATTGTATCGGTATGTATTTTAGTAGCGAACGTTTCATAGCACATTATTGTTGCTTAAAAACTGAAAATCTTAACAAATGTATTTTTTGTCAAAATTTCAACAGTTTTCCTTCACTTTTAGCAAGCCATTACATACACATCTCTCCTATTTAAAATGTTTTCCTTTTCTTCTGTGCATTTGTTTCGACACATTTGTGTAATATTTTGTAAATTTTGAAGCTTCTGTGATTAAATAATCCTTATCCCTAAAACGTGTCGTCTTCGTTTAACCCTTAGTTGGGTTGTGATGATTTTGTTTAACCCTTAGTTGGGTTGTGATGATTTCGTTTAACCCTTAGTTGGGTTGGGATGATTTCGTTTAACCCTTAGTTGGGTTGGGATGATTTCGTTTAACCCTTAGTTGGGTTGGGATGATTTCGTTTAACCCTTAGTTGGGTTGGGATGATTTCGTTTTCATGTATTTTCCATGCAATACACGATTGTCTCTACAACAGACGTTATAAATTAATTGTCATTTCCATGTCAGTCATTTGCACAATAGCTCTGAGTTATTTATTCAGTTATTTCCCCTGATGACTGTGAATGGTTTATACAATGGAGCATGATAAATGATTATGATTTTGTCGGAGTCCATTTCTCAAAAACTATCGATGGTATCCGTTTGAAACTTTAAATACTTGTTCACTATCAAAAGCGTACTCCATTACAACAATGCAGGTAACCCTGTGATTTGTATTTCCAGAGTGATCTGCCGTTGTTTCGACTTGTAACTTAGCATATTTTGACATTCTTTTGGTAAAGATAAAATGTATATGAAGATATTAAATTGAAACTCGAGGTACTTGTTTATGGTGCTGACACCATTAGAGGATGTAAATCTTTCCAGGATTTTGTTGGAGTTATTACCCTTTTTCAACTTACAATTTTCCTTTTTGGTCAAATTTCTCAATACCTATATGAGGTATTGACTTGAAACTTGAAGTACTCGATCACTGTGATGAATTATTCTTTAGACAAGAGGAGGTAACAATATCAAGGCTTTTGTTTGAGTAATTGCCCCTTTGTTTAACTTAGAAATTACGCTTTAGGTCAAAGTTCACAATATCTATAAGAGGTATTGACTTGAAACACAAACTATGCTACTTGATCACAGTTATGAACCCATTCTGTAGACAAGATGAGGTAACTACATGTATATCAAATATTTTGGTGGAGTTATTGTCCTTTTTATACGCCCATTTGAAAAAGCCCAACCGTGCGGGCTGGCGTACGGACGGCGGGAGATCTTTGTCCGCAGCATAACTTTGTCCAGCACAGATGGATTTTTAAATAACATGGCAGAAGTGATAAGCATGGTGAGACGGAGTGTCGCGCGCAAAAACCAGGTCCAAGGTCAAAGTCAACGGTCGAATATAAGATATCAATCCTCATCACTTTGTCCGGAGCACATCTTTGACAAGCATTGATGGATTTTCAAATAACTTGGCAGAAGTGATAATTTAAGCATTCATGATTAGACGGAGTGTCGCGCACGCCCTCGTGGTTGAATTCCTACGCATCAGAACTACAAATCGTTGTTTATTAGCCGATAAACAACTATAAATCAAAAATTATTTCTTAATTGACATTGGATATCGTTTTATGATTCTGCAGGGCGATGTCCATTGAATAACCTAAATGCTGGGCTGCAGTGGTAACAACTGGACAGGTCTGCTGATACATAACTGTGCAACACTATGCTGGTCTGACCAGGCACCACGACTACCAAACCTCTCAATCTCAAACTTGGTCTGAACTTAAAATATTGTCCAAAGGGAATGCTTGCACCATTGGAACTTTGATTGTCATTGGTTCAATTGTTAAGATTAAGAGTTAGATTGAGCTTAAGAATGTTCATAGTCATAGGGCCAGGGCTCGTATTCCAGAAGCATCGTAAGTGCATCGTAAAATATTTTCACTTAAGTTGAAAATTTCAAACTGTTATGTTTTAAAAACTGTGCATCATTTTTGTGATTCTTATTATGTTTATTTGAACAAACATTAATGCTATAGGTGATAATGAATAATCGGTAAGCACAATGCACTGTACAACAGAAATAATGAGTTAAACAAAATGTTGATTTTAAGGTTTAGAATAAGATATTACTTCTTGAATACGGCCCCAGACCCCATGACTAATATATAACAATTGATCCATTTCAGTGATCAATACTTTCAAATTCAGATTACGTTAAAGATTGAGTATCTTCATGGTCACAGGTCCGATGCTCCCGATAGGTTTTGATATACATGGGCAATGTTCATTCAGACCAGAATAAATCGGGGTTAATGTACACTCACAGGGTTCGTACGCATCCGCATGGAAGTCATGGAAAATGGGCTTTGTCGGGAAAAATCATGGAATCTTGATAGTTTGGATTTTATTAGCTCACCTGAGCACGAAGTGCTATTGGTATAGGGGACCTCTCCGGCGTCGTCCATATGCCGTCAACAATTTGGATCGTTATTGCGTTAAAGACTACATTTATATTCAATCTTGACCTAACTTGCACAGTTTGTGTAAGACCATAAAATCTCGGTTGGTATTGATAATGGACCAAATTGGACCAGAAACCTTAGAGTTATGGCCCCTTGTTTGTCGGAAAAAATGCAAAAATTGCCTCTTTTGTTCATAGAGACTTCATTTTTTTAACAATCCTGACCAAACTTCCACAGTTTGTGTATTATTAAAAGTTCACAGTAGAAGTCAACATTGGGCCGGATTGAGCCACAAACACCAGAGTTATGCCCCCTTTTCTTGTTGAAAAAAGGCAAAAATTACCATTTTACCTCGATTAAGACAGTTTGTGTGTGACCAAATGATTTTAGCAGGAGCCAAAAAAGGGGAAGGTTAGGCCACAGGCACCGGAGTTATGCCCCCTTATATGTGCGAAAAAAATGCAAAAACTGCCTTTTTTGTTCATAGAGACTTCTTCCAATCTTGACCAAACATCCACAGTTTGTATGTGATCATACGACTGCAGCAGAAGCCAACAATGGGGGAGATTGGGCAACAAACTTCAAAGTTATGGCCCCTTTGTTAGTGAAAACAAAGGCAAAAATTGCCTTATTCGTGCATCGAAATTTCATTTTTCATTCAATCTTGATAAAACCTGTTTTAAACCACATGTTGTGTATGGCCATAAGATCTCAACACAAGCAGCAAATGAGACAGGCCACGAACACAGCAGTTATAACCCCTTAATTGTGAAAATTAATGCAAAAATGAATTTGTTGCAAGACGGGGGCTTCATTTTCAACCAGTCTGGACCAAACTTACACAATTTGTCTATGACCATAAAATCTTAAGCGAATTTTAATATAGGACGGATAAATGGCAATACACTATACTCTTTAAAACAAGCCGGCATGCATGACATGACCTTTGTGCAGTTGTAGCCATTATCTTTGAGAACTGCAGCATTAACACTATTCCTCTAAAATAGCCTGCGAAAAGTTGGATACCATAGTTGAGAAAATATATCCAGGTCCTTACTTGATCTATGAATGAGAGTAAATCAGCTAAACAAATTATTTAAGGACATTATGGCGTACATTCCCACAAGCCTTTAACGACAGTAAGGCTTTTATCTTGCAAGTACTCAGGTGAGCCCTTGGGGCCATCATGACCCTCTTGTCATGTAAATTCATGGAATTTTCAAAAGTTGTCATGGAAAGTTGAAAAGTATCCGTGATTATGCCTGTAAGTGCGTAAAAATGATCAAATCCATAGAAATACAATCGAACAAAAATCAAAATCATGAGCATAATGATGGACAGACATGTATTGCAGCACTACAAGCAATTCTAATGTATTCTACAGGGCACGAATCAGCCTAGATAAATGTAAATAATTTTATTATGTAGATGAAATAAAATGTTGATATCAGTTTACTATTTTGACTTTAATATGTTCGGATTGTATCATGCAAAACTAAGCTTTGCCATGAAAAAATCATGGAAACTTGGTTTCAACAGTTTGTATGAACCCCGACTCAGATTAAAATGAATGGGGATAGGTGTGCTTTCAGACGGAGGTTCATTGGTTAGCTTAAAGTACAAATGAATGCAAACGCGAAGATAATAAATGTTTTTAATAAGAAATTTCTACACAATCAAGCCTTGAACCATCATGTATGTCCGCTTTTACGCAAACATTTGGTATTTTGTACACCCTAACTTACTTTTCTGTACAAATTTTGAGATTTTCTGTGTGTAAACGTGTAAACGCCTTAGCCCAAAACCAAAAAATGTGTTTTGGCCAACCCGACCCTACCAAGCGAAAATACGCCAGCCTTAAATTTTTAGCGCCGATTGTTTCCCATGAAATACGTTTCGTCAGATTTTAGATAATTTTCAATGTTTTTTACCGAAATGTGTCGCTAACAAGAGAATAAAAAAAAACTCAATCCCGACCCTGCCGAACTTTTTTGAGACCGTTGCCCAAGACACACAACTTTTTGTTGACCTTATCTGTTCGTCTGCAGTATGGTGTTCTGGGAACGTGTATACGTTGGCTGGATCGAGTAGTGTGTGTTCAGTACATTTTTATCGAGTGAACCGGGATTCTCTCCCAAATGACCATACAATTACTTTAGTTTATAAAAGCCTTATATGTTAAAGGAACTTACAACGTTACAAAAATACATTATTTTTTGCAGTTTAATGACACACATAAAGATACAAAAATCTGTTAACAAACCCCTTTGACTTATACGTCTGTGTAGTACGACTAGCAGATCAATCGTATTTTCAAAGTTCAATAATTTTATTTTGCATAAAAATAGTCCCAACTTTGGTATTCAAACACCCACTCGTATATTAAACCAGGTCCACGAGATTTAACATAAATGGAAATATTAAACACGCATTGTTTCTTATTTTTGAATGGTTTATTTTTGGCCAAAAACAAATCCAGTTGCTGTGAATCATGATATCTTTGGTAATATCTGCAAAGACGCGAAAGGAAGTCAGTATCCAGTTGTATCGTGAATCATTTTTCAGTCTAGAACTTCTGAAAAAAAAAATGCATACGTTATAAACAACATCATAGTAGTGATACCTGTATTAAAAACTTACTTTTCAAACAAATGAATAAATATATCAACACTTAGCATCCGACCGATGTGCATGGGTAATACAGTTTGATTTCAAAGTCGTATTTGCGATTGCAGTCTAGTAACTGGTAACACAACTTACCTTTGGTTTGTAACGGCCACGGCCTCCGCCGATAATTCCACCTCCCCCGATGATTCCACCACCGCCGATTAGGCCACCTCCCCCGTTTATTCCACCGCCAATAATTCCACCTCCCCCGTGTAATCCACCTCCGCCAATAATACCACCGCCGTTGAATCCATCGCCACCGAAACCACCTCCTCCGTTGAATCCACCTCCACCAAACGCACCATCGTTGAATCCGCCGCCGCCGATACCACCTCCCCCGTTGAATCCTCCTCCAACAAACGCTCCATCGTTGAACCCGCCGCCGCCGATACCATCTCCCCCGTTGAATCCTCCTCCAACAAACGCTCCATCGTTGAATCTACCTCCTCCGTTTAGCCCACCGCCGTTGAATCCACCTCCCCCGTTCCATCCCCCGCCGTTAAATCGCCCGCCTCCGTTGTAAATACTATTTACTCCATGGACCCTGTTAAATCCACCACTACCCCCGTTGTATGGAATGCCTCCGATGCCACCGCCGTTGTAACCTTATAACCAACACACAAGTAAACAATTAATTGCATATATTTACTCGGCATATAGTAATGTGTACGTGTAAAAAAAAAATACAACACGGCTTTTTTTAAAGGCACTGTGTGAGGAAATTGCACGCGACATTCCCAAATCATGTAGCAGAAACAGAATCGAGTTATGACCGTTTAAAGTATTGCTCATGAGAAAAAGTTGTAGAGTTAATGGTTTTGTATCAACATTGCAACCATTTATAATACATATGCATACCTATTAAATTGTATTATTTCCTAAAATCTCTACAGTCACACAAAAATAAATTATGGTTTCATGAAAAAAGGCCGAGTGTCTGTCGTCTGCCTACCTCCGTTCCACCTGCCTCCTCCATAGCTACTCTTCCAGTTCAAACCGGAAGTCAGTGCTACCATGGAAACCAGGACGACAGCTACGAACTTCATCTAACAACAAAATACGACAATATGAGCAAATTTTCTTTTAAATATTATTCATTAAGGTTTGCTTTAAAATATCCATATATATATATTACAACTGCCCTATCTGCAAATTTCTAATAATAAATGTATATTAATTGTACATATATTGAATTAATATATTGAAAAGTAGCAAGATGTCGTGAAGTACACGGTTAAAGTTCACGCCGCAAATTCGTATATACGACATTTAACATTAAAGGATCTTACAATAGACATAGAAGCATGAATAAAAATTATATAAAAACCTTGCTTCAAAAACACGAAATTTTCTATTATTAACCGCATATTTTCCGTCTGTACTACCGAAAACTCCATTGCATACGTGCATACGTACGCTGATTGTTAAAGGGCTAAAAATCACCAATAAATGATACAAAAAAAAAATCGTAACAGATGTGTATTTAATCATTAAGTTAACGTTTCCTTTGTAATTTTTTAGTTTTTTTTTTCCTTTCGATTTCTACACAATCACGCAGGCACTAGCATTTTGTCATGTTCGTTTGTTACATTTTGAAAACCATTACATTTAGTATGAAAATTGTATATACCTTCTTTAAAAAGAATTGTGTACATCTAATTGCCATGAACAATTGTTAAAATGAAATTCTGAAGCCCGTCGCATGCATCACTATGATAATAATATTCCACCGTTTTCACAACTTACCTTTGTCCCTGTCCTGCTCACAAACCCTGGACAGGGCTTTATATGGCACGCATAGCCCCTCGCGTTCGGTCGCTGATTGGATGGCCGTGTCGAGCAAGCTTGTTCATGTTTCCTTAATGACCCTTGTTGACTGATTTGCGGAAGGGAAACAAGAACCAGTGGGTGATAAACATCGGTCAGGGATTGGAAATATGAACAACAAACATATTTCCTTTTGTTGTCCTATACCGAACATAGTTTTAATTGCTACCGTATACATGTGCTCTTTAGAGGGGTATAATATAGGTCGTGAGTTGATGACTTTACATAAAATACTGTTGACATTCTTCGTATCGAAATGAGAAATTAGTCATATGGCAGACACAACATAAGCAATTGAGGGTTTTTGCTATTTTGGTATACTTCTTCAAAAGATAACCAAATAATTTTCATGAAATGTTCACAAAATTTCACGAAAACTTTCGCGAAAACCTTTGTAAAGATAATTATTTTATATGTTGATTTTTCTGCCGTTTAAAAACGACTTAAAAGCATGCTATGTTTCTTGTAGTTAACATAATGTAGGAATTCTGAAATAAGACAGATAAGAAACATTAACAGTACACATTTGCGATACTAATGGTTTTTGTACATCAATGTCAATGATCGTAATGATCAAAACCTAAAAACTAAAACGCTTAGCTTCCGCTGTTTCACTAACCAAGATAAAAAAGTTTCCATTAGTCATATTACCGCTTGTGAATGATTAATTGATTATTCTTTGCTTACAACATAAGGTACCGAATATATTTGCTGTTACAACAAGAACTAGTGTAAACTTATATTGGTTAATTGCAGTTTGGTGTCCAATGTTTTGACAAATGTGCAAGCGCGTTAAACATGATATTTGCCCAACATGTTAGTAAGCATGCAATACTGTACACTTATTGGTGAGTAAGACACTGTGCTGATATAAAACGTACGCTCAGATTTTGATTTTTATTTCATGAATGAAAGGGGATCAAATGCAATTTATATTATTTCCTTTAGTATATTTTTCATGCATGACGAATTAGTAGAACGTATGTTTTCTGACTCATAAATAATTATTTTGGTCAGTGTCCTAAGTTTAAGAGGCAGAAAATACATACTGAGAATTTGTCCGAAAACATAGAAGACGATGTTCTTTTTCTTTCGATTATTTTGCTCGCTGAATTTCATGCAAATACGGTTAATATTGCAACTACATTCGGTTCATAATTGTAGCCTTGTAACCAGTTATTATTTGCATGTGATCGTACACTAAAATATACATGTATGTGAATCATCTAACACTGAACATTCACCTCCATATTAATCCGTTTATCTAAGTTTGCCGTATTCCTTAAAAACGCTGGCGCGAGCTCCTTCAGAAAATAAAAAAACCGTTTTGCTCAAACTGCAAATAAAATCCAAAAACAGGTTTTGAAAATTAAACGTTTTAATTACGATTGGTAAAATATAAATAACAACAATAACAATTAAATAACATCATATACATACTACTAGTATACAATCATTTTATTAATATCAATGGAATTTCTAACTTATTGCCATTAGTGGGGAAACTTGCAATAACTTTGTACGATACAAATTCCCCTAATGATACTTCCATGTGAGAACAACTGCTGTTAAGATGTGATTTTCTATAATTTAACAGTATCTGTCTTTGGTGTAGTGCATGTGTTATAAATCCAAGTAACTGTTTGAACATAAATTTATGAAGCCTTTTCACACTTCGCTTTCCTGGACTTCTTAAAATGCACTTCCCTGTGGCGCAGCATGTTACCAGACTGTGTGAACCCTTTCTTGCACACGTCACACGTGTACGGCCGCTCGCCCGTATGTATCCGCACGTGCTTGCGGAAGGTGCTGTAATCGCCGAAAGCCCGCGTACAGTGTTCACAAGAGTACGGCTTCTCCCCGGTATGCACGCGTATATGTGTCCGCAGCGTGGATTTCTGCGTGAACGACTTTTCGCAGTAAGGGCACCAGTGTGGCCTGTTACCTCTGTGAGTTCCCATGTGCATCTTTAGTGCAGATTTCGTCTGGAATGACTTTCCGCAGAGGACGCAGCAGGGGATGCTATTATTGGTGACAGCGACCGGTGGTTCTGTCATCATTGCATGGTTGTAGAATGCGTAGGAAGACATTGGAAGAACCTCGTTTGCGTAGCCCGGGTACGGACAGTACGGAATGTCTTTAGGATGGGAGACCACAATATTTGGACAGTACATGGGGCTGGGTTCAGGCTTCAGAGACGCCGCAGAGACGCTGGTAGGTGACGTCACTTCCAGTTTCGTGGTTTCTGTGGTACCCAGTACGTCATCGAAGATCCCATCAAACGACGTTGTGATGTCTTCGAAGAGGTCGTCAGAGTTCCCGGAGCAGTTTGTGATATCCGGCACTTCCGGAAACACCGTAATGTCGGAAAAGCTGGAGTACCCCAGGTCACACTCCTCGGACATCACGTTCGCCGCTACGTGCGTGGTCTTGATGGAAGGCAGGCGGAGTTGAAACTGCTGGTTCGGCGACTGAGGCGAGCACGCAGTGGCAGGCATTAGCGTCTCCCCTTTGTTTCCATGGCAAGCCGGGTGTTCCGGAACGCTGTGCAAGGCAGCGTTGATCGCAGACGACAGCAAATCGTGGTTGTCCTCAAAGACGCCCAGTACTTTATCGATATCGAGCTGCTCCATGGAAACGGTTCTCTTCAGCTGCTGGTGTAAGTTTGAGCACTCTTGCGACGTAGGAGCACTCTGGTACGCAGAACTGGTGAAACCGGATGTGACGTCACATTGCGTTGGGTGAAGTTGATGCGCATGCGCCCTATCATCCCGGTTCACAGGGCAAAACTGGTACCACTGCATATGACCGTATGTGAACATAGTGATCCGACTGGAAAAAAGAGAAGAAAATTAATTAATATTAATAAACTACAAGCAAACAATATTTTATCATCATTTTCACCATAATTACCAAAATAAAATGCAAAACTAACTTTTCCATCATAATATTGATTATAATTTTCATCATCGCTGTCGCCGTTGCCATCAGTCCAGGACGATCAAACTTATTTTAGTACTTTGTAATGAACTATATATTATCTCATCTTATTGATTTCTTTACACAATTCATTCGCCGGTGAATTTACTCTGAATTAAATCGTACATCCATATTTATTCATGATTTTTTTCAGTTTTCAGAACAATTCTCGAAGGCCTACTGGATCCATGCATTTTAAACTGCTAATTCATGGAAACCGTCTATTCTGATTGTTGTTTTTTAAAGTAACATGTATACAAATATTTATTTATATTAATGTATAAACGGTTATTTATTGAGTAATATTAATTCAAATACTTTTTTGTCATTTTTATGAAGTACCACACAAAAAGGAAATACAAAAGCAATAGTAATTTTATGCATATTGACTTTATTGAATAAAAATATACTTACAAATATTAAAGCCACAAACACCGAATCCGTACAGATATCAGATTACAAAATACACTCCACTTATGAGATCTGTCTTCAAGTTTGAAGATTATTACAAGAACAATACCTTTATATTTTACGTTCGAGTTAAATTCCATTTATTTACGCGTGCAACTTATCATAACCGACCAATGGAAATCGTTTGTTTTTGGGTGGCTTCACACAAATTTGAGCATAGGACAGTCGCATGGTGTTGTTTTAACACCTTCGTAAAAATGAGAAAAAATGCAATGGGTAGGCGGTTATCGGCTTAATTGATTTGAAAACAAAACAAAGTTGAGTAGAATAATTGTGATTAATATTTATCAGCGAAGATTGAGTAAAATAATTGTGATTAATATTTATCAGTGAAGAATGTCGGCGTTGTAGATATATCTGTTGTTGGCGCGAACTGTCATGCAAACACATTAAGCTAATTTCGAAATGTGTGAAACTAGTTTTTGAAAAGACAATGCGCACGTGTTTCTTATGTTGTTTTTTGAGGATTTTAATTTGCTCGTTATTAAAGCATTAAAATCGAAAATTAAAATTAAAAATAAAATTAAAATTTTTAAATTAAAATTACAAATTTAATTAAATTTAAATTAAATTTTTTTATTAGCGTACATAAATTTGTGTTGCTAAATAATGTTTGACCGTTATCCACAAAGCAGCTTTTAGGAAAACTTGAGTCACTGTCTGAAAATAATTTATTTCCTTAAAGGTTTAGCTGTTTCATGAAAAGCTGATTTTTTTCATTTATTACAAGTTTTAATTCTAGTAGCGCAATAACAGGTGCTTTTAATTTCATCATAATTAACACACAGCATATTACAATTATTTTTTCCCGCATGTAAACTTTATTTTAAATTTTTACTTGAATAAAACTTTAGTTTACATGGATATGACCCTTGGATTTTATTGAAAACATAATTATGCAGAGAGGAATTGCGCGTTTCAGCTCCAAATATTGCTAAATAAGCGTAAAGTTACTGGCAGGGTTCTTGAAAAATATACAATAACATGACTTTTTAGTTAGCTGGGACGGATATATATCCAGGGATGGAAAACGTCTGCCAACAAATTTCTTTTGATCCCTCTTTCATGCTGTGATAGATATCAAAATGGTGCGTTAATGCCTAAAAAGAACGTACCAAAGAACGGGTTTGATTACGTCAAAAAAATAATGTTGTTTTCCGCTTACTACTTATAAGTGTTACCTTCCTTTTATTGGTTTGAATACAGTTCATATGTATCAACAGTATTACAAGCATTGTACATTATATTATTGTAAATATATGTATTGTTGACGAAACTAAGGAATGATTTTTTATGTTGTATCTGTCTTCACTGTATGCCAAGTTTTCATATACTTTGTGTAAGCTCTCAAGTACAAGTGAGTTATTGCATATCTCACAATAAACAATTGGTTTGTCACATTTGTCAAAATGAGCTGTAAACAGCCATTATGGCTTGTGTTCAAATACACTTCTTAATTTCAAATTTGGGAATATTTTAGTAGTATGCTTTGAAAATAAAGTAAATTATATAAATAAATATTATTAAAAAATAAGTAACAAATTCAGCTCAATAAAAAGTACATAGTTGTAATAAAAAGTACATAGTTGTAAAACTAATTATATTTATTTATTATTTAAACAAAAGTTATTTGTTTATTATGTAAACCAAAGTTGACTATTTTATTGGTGTGAACATAGTTTTGTTAAACGTGAAGTTAGGACATTATTCAAAAAACAATCTTAACAAGGTATTTATTTGTATAGTACTGATTTTTTTTTCGATTGATATATAACTTGAGGCAATGCAAGAAAAAACAAATCGATCGTTTTCTATACAAATTTCTATCTTCTGTAGCACTAACATCTGGTGCACGCGTAAGTTGAAGGAGTTGCTTTAAGATTGAGTTAAATAGGCACTATTTAGAACTGGGCACATAAAAGCAAATACAGGTATTAAGGATTGTCATTTCTATTTTATGACAATGAATTATTTTCATTATGTTATTCTTTTGTTGCAGAAAGAAGTTAGTTTGACGAATGATGTATCTGTGTAACACGACTGAATTCTGCACCCATTTCAAGACTTACAATAAAATATACGCGCATCAAACAAATTTTGGATTCAATTTCTCAATTAATCTCAATCCAATAAAACACATTCATTGCGTGCCCAATTACGTTTAGTATATTCAAGTGTATTCAAGATACACAGCAATTATTGGGATAGTAAGTATAACATATTTTGTGTTAAATGAATTCATAAACAATAACAAAATGTGAATAAAATGAAACAAATGTGTGATGTTACATTGAGAATATTCGCTTCAGATTTTTAGATAATATTGTTTTGCCATTATGGCCAATATATCGCTTTATGCAACATAGACAGTATTTTTAACGAGTCATTGATATGAAATCCCATTCTGGATTGTTATGTCCGATATACACTTCACTTGTGTTTTTCTCTGTTTTAGCATCAACGTGTAGCGCATTGCACAAAAGCTTTATTTTTTGTAATCTAACATAAATTTGCTTCAACAATGGCGTGTGAATTATATATGGACTCATTTTTTATCAAAATTGCATAACTGCAGACAAACCACCACAGCCGACATTTTTAATCTGTTGGCGGAAGCCAACGGTCTATTGAGAGGGGAATTTCGAAAACAGGTATCGCGGAATATTACTTTTTTTCTTTGCAGGCTATTAGTCAGTAAATCGAAACCATAATGGGTCCTTCTTCAAAACAGCAAAATTTCACACTCGTTTTCTTACATTTTAATTATTTAAGATAATATGTATTATAATGTGTATATCATGTGATTTATTACAATTACAGTTTGTAAAAAGGTCAATTTATAACAAATTAACTTTAAACTCATGACATCCCTACTATGCTATTTACTTGTATGTAACCGAAATTTTTAGCGGTGTGTCCTGGAATAAGGCCACCAAATTAATGCGCTACATCGGTTATTTTTGACTCGTTACGAAAGTATTTTTTCTTGCTACCAATTCTCATTCTGAATATTTTGACAACAAATTACTGTAATTTATTAATTTTAAACTGTACTATGTACAATCGAGAGCTTTCATCGTATGATTTATTTTGACCCAGTAGACTACGAACAATTTTAAAGATCTATAAAAAAGAAATGTCTTTAAAAAAAAAGACAATCGGCGTTGAAATTAATATTGATATTTCATTTTTTGAACTAAATATAAAACAAAAGGGCCAAGATGATCGGTTACGTGACTTCTCGGACCCTAGATTTTTTGGTCGCTACTAAGGAGGCTTCTCGCACACTAGATTATTCGGACACCATAAGAAAACTTATCGGCCCCAAAATTAATTTGAGATAAACTCAATCATTATTAATATCTGTACCTTGAATAAACCAATCATAAACCGCCACATGTTTTCACCAGAGATACATGGATAAACTAAATACTAGTTACATAAACATAATATATACATGAATTTGTCAGGCAAATTTAACAAAATAACATTGTCAGAAAATATTAGCGGGAACGAATGAAAATTATAATATATATCAGACAAGTGTACATAGTTATGTTAAATAATATGCTATATGTATCATTAGTATTGCACAAAATGTATTTATGCAAATGAAGTTAAAGTAACATGAAAACATTTCGACGCATTTACAGGACTTCTTTTACCACATTTTACTTTTATAAAGATGTTGAACATTTTTTATAACTTGAATAGCATCTACTGGAGAAGGTGATAGAAAGTTGCAATTATAAATAATTCTTAATAAAACGCAACCTCAATTCAAATATAAATTAACATGCGCAGTAAGTTTATAAATATAAATTCCCCATTGAAATTCTCGGGTTTAGGATTCTCCTGACGCCAATTGATGCAATGTGTTAACACCGCTTTACCGCGCGTTATTTTCAGAATGATTCACTCTCCTGCTAGAGTGGGTTGTACTCGCTAGAATTAATTCATGGGCACGACAGTCGGTCTCAATAAGTTTTTACACAATGATAAAATAATACCTTAACACTATTGACAGGCAGACGTGACGCGAACTCAACAGGCAACATTGTACGTTGTGACCGACTGTCGCGCCCGTGAATTGTAGCGTTGTAATTGCTATTTATAGAGCGCGTCGATTATGTAGGCTAAACAAAATAGTTATTTCATTATGTGAATGAATATAACATTCTGATCAATGAGTAAAATTGTTCATAATTATGTTCAGTTCTAGAGTGTATGTCGAAGATATGTTTATAACTTAATTTTAACCGCTTATGTAAACAATTATGTAAATTGTAATCCTCAAAAGTATGCAACAATTATTGGTACACATTAAACCATTGTTGTATGTTTGCATTCCCTAAAATTATAAAATTTTCCCAATATTATTCGCATTCAATTATCGCAAGATATCTAGGTCAAAAGTGATCTTAGACAGCTACGCCGAATAAACATGTTTATTTATATCTTTGACAAAGAAGCACTAACAATCGGTGCGCCTAACTACTACGCTTCATCGGTTATTCTGGCCCTTGCAGATTGACTTGTTAACTGGCATATATATAATTCCGTTTGCATAAGATAATCAGCTCGAACAAAATAATTTTTCGTTACTTACACATTAGTTTTCATTAAACGGACCTGTTCACAGATTGACGAATTAACATTTTTTTAACTTTTTGTCACCGATTCCAAAACTAAAATAACACTGTATACAAGGGAGCAAAATAACACTTCGGACCTAGAAATGTAATGTAAAAGCCATTTCGTTCATGAGTAATCAACAGTTGAAATTAATAAATTATAAAGCATTTGTAACGCTAAACGATGGAATAATAAGTGTTTCTGTTGTTTTCGTTGAAATTGTTGACAACACATGGAGAACATAGATAAAGTAAATAATGCAGCCAAAGAATAGAAGTCGAATGGTCGAGTGGTTAAATCGTAAGCCTTTTAATCCGGAAGTCCCGGGTTTGAACCCCAGTAAGACCGACTTTTTTTGTTTTTTTTTCTTAATACTTTTATTGTTATTATACTTGAGCTTTTTAGTTCCGATGCTTAAACCCATAAAGTTATGACATTTAATGGCGCACTTCAAACAATGCGAAAATATATGAACAAGTCCCTTTAAGATGTCGAATACTATTGAATAAGAAGCCAAATTATAAAGTTTAAAGGTGGGACAATGAACGTCTTTCAAACAAATGTTTCCTTTTAGCAAAAATGCACTGATAATTCACATGCTTTTAGTTTCTTTTGTCGCCAACAGTCTTTCTACGCTGTCAGCGTTTTGATTTTAGTTTGTGCCAGGCGTACTATCTTCGTACGAACCGGGAACCAGGTTATTTCACAATCCCGAAATCGCGTACTAAGTGAGTTGTCTCCCTTGAGACAGTGAATCGGACGTCACAATAGATCTATACTAATTCCAATCCTTATGAAATTCAATGTAAAAGCGATAATTTTAACCCGAAATAAACGCAACATTTTGCACATAGGGACCCCCATAATCATCCCTTTCCTTAAAGAGCATTCCAAGCTGAATTGATTTAAACAAAAAAAGGTATACAATATGTAAGAAAGAACTCGAACTTAACAAAGTTGTGTGGAGCGGCGGGCTGACCCATGGGAATTTGACTAATTTTATTTTTAGGGGTCTAATTCCCCACCCATGAGTCAAGCATTTTTGCCTAAATCCCCACATTGGATGATGCTTGGTGTATCAAATAGCCCGGGATCCAATATTACCGGGATCTAAAATCTGACCATAATCTATATCCTGGGACCCTGAATCATTCGGCGTGTCGTATTCCTGCCGCCCCCGGAGTAAAATATTGATAGGTGCATAAAGGGAATATATCTTGATAAAGAATAGTTTAGTTTGTAAGTCCAGATGATTACGTTTTTAAAAATATAACAATCTGTGAATCTCAAATCTCTTACTATCGAATTGTCAACTGTAGCGGCCAAGTCTTATGTATGCAGCAGTCAAGAGATTGATCACTACTAGTTTCACAGACGTAATTATCATGTAGGCGAAAATAACCTACACAAAGCGGGATGCAAAAGAATTTATTACAAGTTAAATTACACAGAAGCAGTTGATCACCGGTGATTTCAGAAAAAGATCCGTTCCAATGGTAGTTAGTAGTAGCTCTTCTTTCCTGAAATGAGAAATTATCAAAAATGAGTAATAAAATATACTATCATATCTATTTATATTATTACTATTATTACTTTAATTATTACTATAATGAAATAACAATAATAATGATGATGATGATGACGACGATGATGATGATGATGATGATGACAACGACGACTATTATTATTAAAAAAATATTTGGTGGTAAAGGTGATAATGGTGGTGGTGGCAGTACCATCAAAACATACCCCATTTTCGTCCGTAGCCGCCTATCATGGGATATCCGCCCATTCCGTATCCACCGTAACCTCCCGTACCGTATCCTCCGTACATTGGATATCCACCGTAGCCGCCCATGCCATATCCACCGTATCCGCCTATGCCGCCCATGCCATATCCACCGTACCCGCCCGTGCCATATCCACCATATCCTCCGTACATTGGATATCCACCGTATCCACCCATCATTCCACCGTATCCTCCGTACATGGGATATCCACCGTATCCACCCATCATTCCACCGTATCCTCCGTATCCGCCCATCATTCCACCGTATCCGCCCATACCGTATCCACCATAGCCGCCGTACACTAAACGAAATTCAAAATGTGTTATTGCAATTTGTGCCTAGCAATGGTAAATGATTTTTATACATATATTTCCAAATTAAATGATTTATACATATATTTCCAAATTGCATAACTACACTCACCAAGACGACGCAATAGTATTGCCTTATAACAGTAGATTTTCACAAACGAAATTCACTGGCTACTATTTTATCAACTCACCCTCATAATAGGTGCTTTGAATTTATTTCTTCAATATCAGTTAAGACATTTTAAGACATTTCTTAAAAATACGAAATTCTTTGAATAAGTCTTCTTAATCTAGATTTTTAAATGTATCATAAATGTACATGTACCTAAAAAAATTTAATCCCTACACAGCAGGCGTCTCAAAATAGTTCCGAATGATACATCAATGTTAAACAGTAATAAGCATGAATGAACAATACACAGTTAATGAAAAAATCCTCTCATAATGATCAAAAAATCATTGACAGGTATTTACGCATAAATGCAATTTGATAAGATTTTTTATATTCTTACACCTGATGTAAACAATGTACATGGACATTGCTGCATCCATTTTGACAGTGCGGGAAATGTGCAATAATGGGCTATTCTATTAACAGTCAACGGTAATGGATTAAACAGGAGGTACATAAAAATATTTATTTTCACTAGAGTTTGATAGATAATAGCCTGTTCAAACAATGCATTTTATATACAAAGCAACTGCGAAAATTATGCTTGTACACTAATGTTTGGACGGCGAATGAATTCGGACTTTGAGAAACTTGTAATAAAAAATATTAAACATAATCACGTACCTTACAGTTTTGAAACTGATAGTAATATATCATTAATAAAATTTATAAAAATGCTTTATTATGTTTTGTAAATAATTATTTTTAATTGTCTGTTGGACACATAGCGTTAACAACATTTTAACGTGTGTTTCAATCGATGTTCTTGCAACGTTTAAATAAGTTATCTAAAGAAAAATGCGTTTAGGGTATGCACAAAAATTCAATACAAATGATATATGACTTCCAAGTTAATATATGTCAAGAGAAGAATTAGCATATACACAACTCAATATTACTGATGTAATGAAGGATCTTGAATAAAATTAATATGACTGTTACAATGACGAACAAAAGTGATCAAGCTTGTGATGAAAAAGCAGTAAATTATACTCACTAGGATACGTGGCGGTTGCCAAGGCGACGCAAAGGGCGACAATCAGAAGCTTCATGGTTGCTTGGGGACGCGTCTTGGCTAGAATAACATGATTAGAGTCAAGTCAAATTTATTTTGCAAATACTGTACATATCCAAAACAAACATTTACAAAACATAATGACTGTGTAAGTAAATATGATGCAAAGTAAACTACAATGCGGATATGAATACATATTTGTTATGTTATGCAAATTATGTCAATTGAACAAATCATACATAAAAAGTTATTGTTATGGAATCACCGTTTTCTATAATTATCTGTTGTTTTAATATTTAATAATTTATTAGTTATCTGTGTACAAGAAGAATGCTTTATTTATCTGCAATTATGTTCACATATCCCTCAAGACGAAACGAAATTATAGATTACATGTATCTGGAAATTCATACTCGTTGGCATTGAAATAAAATTAAAAGAAATAGCACCATACTGTGCATTTTTTAAAAGTTTCGAACGTACATATAAAATACACTATTCTTAATAAACTTGCAATACATTTTAGTATTTTGTGACTACGTCAACTGATAAAATAATGCATTAACCATATGAATGTAAATTGCCTAATTCGACACCATAATAGTAAAATTTCAGAAATATCACGGTGTTAAAATTGTGTTGATTTAAACGATTTTATAGCTACAAAATATTTTTATGTTATACAACTTACCTCGGAACAGATTGGTGTCGAAAGAATGTTTGGACTCTGAGCGAAAACAGCCGTATTTATATCCACCGTGTGCGTGAGTGCGTGTTTACTTACATGCCAAATTTACTGAATCAGCTTAATCAATTATTTTGATGAATCTTCTGTCCGTTTTTTAATATCTGTAAAAGTATTCAGTGATCGTTATGCTTTATGAGCATGACTTTTGCGCAGTTTTATACAGACCATGCGTTATTCGAAGTTTGTGGTTAAACTGTATGTTAAAATACCAACTGAAAATGATTGAATAAGAAAACCCAATTATATTCAATATCACACTAAATATTGCACTTTATTAATACAATATAAAACGTTTTAATTATCTGCTGTATATATACATGCAGAGTAAACAATATTCCGTTTTTCAAATATTATTTTTGTCAAGTTTAAATAAGTTAGCAGGAGAAAAAGGCGTAATAAGGAATTAGCATTACAAATCGAAAAGTTAAAATCAATGGTAGTTTCATATTTTATTTTAGAAACACATAGTACATACATATAATGACATCATATACGTAGATGTTGTTGTTGAAAAAATAGACGTAGATACCAAAATGAAATATAATTACGTGTAATTAGAACTGCTTATTAGTGATGATTGTAGTCCTAACCAACCATGCAAAATGGTTTACGAGTCACTAATCAAACATGGTTTAGTGTAGTAGTCTTTCATACGTTCTGGACATGAAATGACATATACCAGTAATGTAACAGTATTTCTCGTCTTTGGACATTACGATATTAATATCGATAGTGTAAAATGTTGCTGCAATGAGCGTGATTAAGTTATATTGTCACGTATAGCATGTTTGCTCGTATTGAGAAATAGTCCGTAATAAATAAAGCACATTTATTTTATCAATATTATTTGTGTATATAGCACTTTTATCATGAAATAACACATTCAAAAGTGCTTTATAATCACAATCATGATATTTTTAAATAACATAAGAAATGCATAAATGAACGCAATTCATATAAAATAGGTGCCTAATTACCATCATTTGGTGGGTTACCATAATTTCGTGGCCGTTTGAAACTAATCGAATTTTTGCTCGTGCATCCGAAAACATTATCCGAATTACTATAACTGGTAAGTGAATTGTACATTTTTGCAGTATCTGAAAAGGAAATCCTTTAAATGTCAACCATTAAGTGACTTGGTCATTTAAATCACCAATTAATGGCATTAAATACACAAATTATTCACTACCCTACTATTTTGGAATTAAATTCATGCAATTTCGTTCTAAAAAATCGTATATTTAGAACAGTTATCCAAGGATTATTGCCCATGTATGATTATCTCCCTTGTGTTTGTTTCTCACTGGAATTTTGCTATTTTTGGTAAAAAACAACAACATAAACAATCCCCCTTCCCTTAATTTGACTGACATTTTGAAACTTTTAACTTAAGTTAGCATTCCTACCCACGAATCGCTGCGTGCAATTTTATCATTTATTTAAAATTTAAGAACAATAACAATAGAACTATATATAGATTCATGACGCCTAAAGTTAAACCTGCACAAGGAAAATTGAACAAGTATGAAGTTATTCTCGTTTTGATAAATATGGTTTGTGTTTGTATTAAATGGTTATTTAACAGAGAGAATACGGTAATCGTTTAGCGCGAAAAATGCACGGGTTTCTCGTTTATGCATTTTTATGCGTTGTACAGGTATTGATTCGTCATTCGAGGTGTGTATTGGACGGGGTAAAGATATGGAGAAGGAGAAAGAAAGCACAGAGGGCAGCTGGGCGCTCATGGGCGATATACAGGGTCTTCTGGACAAGTTTTCTGCACTGAGGAAGGATTTTCAGTTAGAAGCGGAATGGGCTGCTGAAAATTCGAGAAAGAAGGTCAGACTTGATAATTCTGTTTCATTTAACAAGACTGGCAATAAAAGGCAGTTTGACTTTAATAACGAACTTTCTGACATTATAAACCTGTGTGATAGGGCTCTTACTCTGAGAGATGTCTCTAGGGCCAGAGAACATTCAACATCGCAATAAAATCATTCGTTGCTGACAATTCCTCGACAGGTTGGGGAACAGTTGATGAGTATGAAATAATGATGACAGAAAAATTCGTAAGGCTGAGAGAGCGGTAACAAAAATGGAGAAACGAAAGAAATCTCTGTCCAATGATAGCTCTAGTCTTTTTCGAGGCTCAAAATCTTTTAGTCAAGCAGATTTCGGCATCGATAGAGGCGTTTTCATGGGTCGGCGTTTCGTCCAGCTGGGAGACGTCGTGTGCTTCAAGTGCGGCAGCATCGGTCACCTCTACCGGCTGTGCCACCAACGTCGGAGCTTCCGGGACCGGCATCGGGCGAGGACGCAACGAACTGCTTCCGGCCACAGTTTTTTTTTGCCCAACAGCAACAAATGGGAAAACAGCAGCAGATCTAGTGACAAGCTTACCAGTCAGGATGAAACTGACAGTGATGATAAGTATTTGACGTATTGTGAATATGTTGATAGCTTAGAGACTCATTTAGCTTATGCTCTTGATTTCGAAAACAAATAATTTATTTCTGAAAATCCTGTTAAAAGTAGGTTAACAAATTATATTGAATTTTGGCGGAAAATCATTAATGCTAATTCGGACATTATTTATGTTATTGAGCATGGTTATGTGTTACCATTCATTGTTACACCTCCAAATTTTATAATGAAAAATAATAGATCAGCGTTAGACAATGCTGAATTTGTTGAAGCAGCTATTCATGATCTAGTGATGAAAAACTGTGCTTATGAGGTTCCTTTTATACCACATAATGTGAACCCGTTATCAGTGGCAAGACATTCATCTGGTAAGAAATGATTAATTCTTGATGTAAGTGTTTTAAATACTTTTATCAAGTATGAACGGAAGTTGCAAAAGAATTTTTGTAGATAAGGGTTTCATGATCAAATTTGATTTGATTAGCGGATATTATCATATTGATACTTCTCCAAGTCATCATACTATATTGGGGTTTTCTTGGAAGTTTGGCAATACTGTAAAATATTTTGTTTTTTCGGTGTTAGTATTTGGCATTAAATCTGCACCAAGAATTTTTACTAAGACCCTCCGACCGTTAATCAAGTATTGGAGACCAACTGGTTTACGAGTTGTTATATTTCTTGATGATGGTTGGTGCGTTAATGCAACATATGAGAAAACTGTACATGACGGTAAGATGATATTGGATACTTTGCAAAGATCTGGTTTTGTTTTAAACATGGAAAAATCTGTTTTTATTCCGGTACAGTGTTTAGAATGGGTTGGTTTTGTCTGGGATTTAAAAAGGGAGTGATAAAAATACCAGAACGGCGTATTCAGAATACTCTGAGGTGTTTAGATAAAGTTCAGTCTTCGCTGCCGTATCTTACAGCTAGGAATCTCGCCTGTCTAGCCGGCAAAATAATCTCTATGGCTCCTGTTTTAGGAAATGTATGTTTATTGCAAACGAAGATATTTTATAGATTAATTGAAAGTAGGCTCGGCTGGGATTCATATTTAAATGCGTCCGAGTGTAAGGTTACTTGAGATTTTTGGCGTAAAGTATTGACTGCTCCTTTTGAAAAAAACATAGTTTAGAGATTATGTTCCGGAAGTGTTTGTTCTCTCAGACGCTTCTGAAAAAGCGGGGGCAGCAATAATTCAACATGATGGTTCTGTGTCAAATAGGATGTGGTCTGAAGATGAACGGAGCCAAAGTTCTACTTACAGAGAGCTTAAAGCTATTCAGTTTAGTTTGGCCAGTTTTTTAACAAAATTAAAGGGTCAATGTGTTTTATGGCACACAGATAGTAAAAATTGCGCTAGCATAATTGAAAAAGGAGGCACTAACCAAACGCTTCATGAAATGGCTTTGGATGTATTTTCCTTATGTGCTGCTAATGCCATTTCTTTGAAAATTGTTTTGTTGAGCAGAAATGAAAACACGGTGGCTGATAGTCTTAGTAGAGTGGTTGATTATGATGATTATGGTGTTTCTAAACACTTTTTCTGTTATATTGATTCCATGTACGGGCCTCATGACGTAGATAGATTAGCTGATTCGTACAATAATGTGTTACCTAGGTACAATTCTTTATTTGGATACCGACAACGGACGCTGTTGACGCTTTTTCGGTAACCTGGAAACATGATAACAATTGGTTAGTTCCTGCAGTTTACCTTATCCCCAAAGTATTGAATTATTTAAATGCATGCAGAGGCCGTGGTACATTGGTTGCGCCATATTGGCCTTCTAGTCCATTTTAATGCATGCAGAGGCCGTGGTACATTGGTTGCGCCATATTGGCCTTCTAGTCCATTTTAATGCATGCAGAGGCCGTGGTACATTGGTTGCGCCATATTGGCCTTCTAGTCCATTTTAATGCATGCAGAGGCCGTGGTACATTGGTTGCGCCATATTGGCCTTCTAGTCCATTTTAATGCATGCAGAGGCCGTGGTACATTGGTTGCGCCATATTGGCCTTCTAGTCCATTTTAATGCATGCAGAGGCCGTGGTACATTGGTTGCGCCATATTGGCCTTCTAGTCCATGTTTGTCCAATGATTTTTGGGAAAGATTCTATGTTACTTAGTGTTATTAAAGATATGCTGATTTTTGATAGCTCAAAATATATTTATGTTCGTGGCAGAAATACTGAATCAATATTTGGTTCAGATCAATTTACAAGTAAAGTCATAGTTGTAAGGTTGCATTGTGACGAATGATATGATATTTTAATATTAAATGTATTTTTGTCTTTTTTGGCCGATATTATGCTATTTGGTAATTTATTACTACAGGTATTTTAAAATCGGACAGATGGACACAGGTTGCTGACGTGTGCAAAAAAGTCTCGGTCCACCCAGAGGACTTGTTCTCAAAGGTGAAAGGCCTTCTTTTTGGAGGAAAAGAAAGATCAACAGTGCATCAATACAGGTTGACTTTTGAAATGTTTTGTTTGTGGTGTAAAGTTCATAATGGGACAAGTTTGCCGGCAGACCCAGTTACAGTAGCTTTGTATTTGACTGAGTGTATTCATGATTGTCAAATTAGCAAATTAAAACTGAATATGATATTCTATTCCATTAACTGGGCACATGTTAATTCGATGGAAACTAACCCCTGTTCGGATCAATGGCGTACATTATGCAGTGTGAGATTTGACTTAATGACTTTTGCGTCTACAGATAAAAATGCCATTGCAAACTAGATATTTATTGGTCCGGGTGCATTCGGAAAATTGCCAGGCCAGTAGTTAAGAAAGAGCCTATTACACCAGATATATTAAAGAAATTATATTGTGCTATTGCTTCTGAGATCGACTGTTCTTTGGGGGATTTAAGAGACGTAACCATATTTTCCTTATCGTATGCTGGATTTTTTAGAATAAGTGAGATTTTGTCTGTAAAAAGATCAGATATTATGTTTGTAGATACGCATTGTGAGATTAAGGTTGAAAAATATAGAAAACGGATATTTTAAGAGAAGGAAATACAGTATTGATCGGAAGAACAGATACAGAAACGTATCCTGTAAAATGGTTTGAAAGATATTTGTGTGTTGCAGACATTGCATGTTCGTCTACTGAATATGTTTTTAGACCAGTTTATTTGTTAAAAATTGTTTGAAATTGATTTCGAATTGTAAGCACGTTAGTTATTCTACGTTAAATGATAGTTTTAAGAAGAAGTTAAGTTTTCTGGGTTATGATGCTGCAAAATATGGACTTCATTCATTCAGATCTGGTGGTGCATCTATAAGTGCTAATAACAAGACTGTGAATAGACTGTGGCAGAGACATGGCAGGTGGAAATGTGCATCTTTTAAAGACGGTTATGTCAAAGATTCGTTGAAAGACAGATTATCGGTTTCCTTAAATTTAGATTTGTGAGGAAAAAAATCATTATTTGTATAGAATGTGATAATAGTGACTTATATATATATATATGTTTGTTGTGAAATTTACACGTGAAAACATTTATTAATTAACATATAACAAAAAGAAATATTTTGTTTATTTGTGTTGGTTTGTTGAAGGCCAGTTGAAGTTAGCCTAATGTGGAAAATCCAGTTGGCTTGTGTGGTCAGTTGACCGTTTTGTTGAAGGCCAGTTGGCCAGATATTGATAAGCCAGTTGGCTGTGGTCACATGATTAGTTGACCGTTTACAGATTTTAGCCGAAAAGCATGTTGACATTGAATGTTCAAATGTTTGCAAGTTTAATTTTCAGTAACTGCATCTTCAAAGTTATATTAAAGATTAGGGAACATTAACAGAAAGTATGTTTTTCGTTTTTAACTTTTTAAAATGTTTCTCTCTTCGTTTTATTTAAAAAACCTGTCAAATACAAACATCTATGCCTAATTTATCTTTGTTTTTAAGTTAGTGTATTTTAATTTAAGATAAAGAAATTTTTATGCGATGCCCTATTGCGGTCGATCATCGATGCACATCAATACCCAATTGAGCGCCAGCAGAATATTTGCATTTATTTGTGAAAAAAAACCTGTCAAATACAAACACCTATGCCTAATTTATCTTTGTTTTTAAGTAAGTGTATTTTATTTTAAGATAAAGAAACTTTTTTAGATCTATGATGATGATGATGATGACTGTGATGATGATGATGATGATGATGAAGATGATGATGACGATGATGATGATGATGACGAGTATGATGACGAAGATAATGACGATGATTATGACGACGACGACGACGACGACGACGATGATGATGATGATGATGATGATGTAGAAATAATGATACAGTATTTTGAAAATAGAGAATAATAAATTTACTCATGACAATGAGTAAGTGTAGATTTCGTCAGGCCTATATTGTTACCTTTTAAATAATATGATCAGGATTGTATATTTATAATGATAAAATTTTCAAAAACACTAGTTTTCACCAAGATTTTCATTCTTTGATCAGCACAGGCTCCAGCACAAACAAAGTGAAACTAAATTTATGCTGTAAACACTCTTTCCCAACCAAAGTAGGTCAGCCAATCAGAACCCACGAAATTATGAGAAGCTTCCAGACGATACAGATCAGTAGGGTCAGGTAAAATAACATAACATATACATTAAATAACAAAAAAATCGGTCTTTTAATTACTTTGTTTGCAAAGAGCACATTGCAAATTGTGTTTTATCTAACTCAGTGGTGAGATAACTGAATGAATTAACGCGCATGCGCCACAATCGGGTGACACGGCATAAATAAAAAAATAAAATAAAAATGAAATCATAGATAATTACATTTAAATATTTAAGATCAAAACAGTGGTAGTATTATCGCAATATTATAATAAAAAGACATGCATCTAAGATTAATCACTAATAGTAAAAAATATTCAAACATAAAACATTATTACAATATCGAGTTGAATATATAATGAAACATAGACATTCATCTGAGGTTAAGCACTTATGTTAAAATAATAATAATAATAATACTTGTATGATGATGATTTCTACGTTTAAAACTAATGATGGTCATTTTGCTTGATTCAAACAGGTATATCTAATAGACATGTGCAGAACTGGTCATACTCATCACTCTAAATAAATGCTAATAAAATGGTGCGTTTTCAACGCTTTCTTGAATGACGGTAATGTTTTACAGTCTCTGAGTTCTGCGGGCAGTGCGTTCCAGAGCTTTGGTGCAGCAGCCACGAAACATCGATCACCGTACGTGACAGTCATAGTTCTTGGCACTACTAGAACAGAATCATTTTGAGACCTAAGATGACTTTGTGGAGTATAGATTTCCACAATGCTTCTGATGTAGGCAGGGGATCCATGCAGTGCTTTGTAGACACGAGTCAGAACCTTATACTCTACTTTCTATTGTACGGGTAGCCAGTGAAGTTTCTTCAACACAGGGGTGATGTGACTGGGACGTGCGTCCTGGTGATGAGACGAGCGGTCGTGTTTTGAACAGTTTGATGTTTGTTGAGAATTATCTTATAGATGTCATACAAAAGTGATTTACAGTAGTCGAATCTTGATGTTACTAAAGAGTTAATGAGAAATTTGGTAGCATAAAACTCGACCTGGAGACTGAGTTAACATGCTGTTCCATGTTCAGATGCTAATCCAGCATTGCACCTAGGATTCTCACGGTCGTTGAAGGTCTTATAACAGTGTCACCAACGTTCACTGTGAGATTTTCAACTACACTGGTATTCCGTTTTGGAACAAAAAGGATCACCTCCGTTTGTTAGCTTTTAGTTTCAACAAGTTATTGTTAATCCACTTTATAATATCCTTCAAACAAGTTTTTATTCGTTGCAGGGTCCCATCCATGACACGTGATCCTTCTGTTTGAACGCTATGTACAGTTGAGAGTTATCTGCATAGAAATGATGTTCCAGTTGATGCTTTCTGCTGATGGCACCTACAGGTTTTGTGTACATGATGTAGTTTTTCGGACCGAGTACCGAACCTTGTGGAACACTATTGTTCTTCATTACAGATTTTGAGAGTTCACCAGATTGGACCACAGCCACTCGAGTGGATTGCCTGCTATTCCGAAATGGTGTTCGAGTCGGTGTAGAAGAGTGGTGTGGTCAATGGAGATTATGGACTCTTAAGTGTTTTTCTAGTTGAGAATCAACTACTTTCTCGTCTTTACCTTTGAGAGATGAATGGTTAGTTTGACACTGGTCTGTAGTTTTAAGCACAGTTTGATCAAGGCCTGGTTTCTTTATCAGTGGTCTTATTCGGGAACTTTTCAATATATTGGGTACATATGCATTTTCAAGTGACGCGTTAACCAGTCTTGTCAATATTTGTTATTAATAAGTAGTTTAGACAATCTTTCAATAGCCATGTTGGGATTGGATCAAGTTCACACGATGTGCTAGGCGATTGTTGAATTATCATTTTGATTTCTTCTACAGAGGATAGAGAGAAGTCTATTATTTGCGCTTCACTGAACGATAGATATTTCGAGGTCATCACTGGCCACATGTTGGTATGACAGAGTACTGGAAGCTATTTCAGTTCTTATTCCTTCGATTTTGTTCATGAAGAAAATCACGTAAATCTTGTGCCAGCATCTTAGCAGATTTGTCAGATGGAAACACCACTTCATTTGCTTAACCCATCAACTATTTATTATTTTAAAACAATATTTATAAAACAATCATCGTGCATTTAAGCATGTCACCATAGTCCATGTGAATAGCGTCTGGTATACTCGTTATAATTTTATTGTACGAAGAAAGTCTTAAATTTACATAATAGAACCATTCAAATAAGAAGTGATTTTGTGCGTTGGGATTGATCTCGTTAATCTTCGATGGCATTCGAGCTGTGTTCGATAATTTTCGTAAGCTTAAACGAGGGCAGTTAAAATGTAACTTATTTTGCACTCCGACAACCGTACTGCGTGCCTCTGTGGCTCATGTTAGATGGAAATTCATCAAGGACGTAAACCCGGCATAACTGGTTCGAGTACTAACCTTTCGTATTTTTTGTCAGTTTTTGAATAGTTTTATTTAAGCAATGCTGTTTCTATCCCGTGTTTGATCATTGTGACAACTGTTTTGTTTTACAAAGTTATTTTTAGTTGTGTGTGTATTTATTATTCTTAACATTGCATAATAAGAAATGGAGCGAAGCAGTCATTCCTGTTCACTGGCTGTTTCTGTAGAATACCTTCCAAGTAGTGTCTGTTTCGCAGTGGTCCTCATTATACATTATATAGCCGAGTAATGATGACTATGTTCAATTCTTCACCGGCGTTGCTCTAGGCGTTAGTTAGACGTTAGTTTTCCCGTTATCTTTGGTTCTTGTTGACTTATCAGACTATTTGTTTTTCTGCAGACACTGGTAACGACAACTGTATGCTGAATATAAGGGCGTTCCTGTATTCCTTTAAATTTTTATTTAAGCGACCACCAACTTTAGGAAGGAGCTTCTGTGTTATTTAGTGCATTCGAATACATCTTATTTTTAAGCTTTTCAGCTAAACCGTGGTTTAGACGTGTTGCAAAACAATCATTTCAACATAAGTTTATAAACCATAAAAATCATGCATATCATAACGAGTTATCGACCAAAGTTAAAAAAAAAATCGATTCGAACCTACATCCTAAGGACTTTGCATGTGTGGTCAAAAGTAAATTATTGTGTTGTGTGATCAAAACACGAAAGTCAATTTTATTACATCAAAACAATTGTCCATAAAATTGCTTTAGCTAGAAAACATTGGTTCAACATCTCAAACCTGTACATGCTCGTATTTTTGTTGACGTCCTTTAGTTCGTTTTTCTACGTGGTTTCCAAAATCGGTTTACGGAAGTGTGTTTACAGCTCACATAGATTTCTTTATTCAATTTGTCTTAATGAGAATCAAAATTCCTAACATACACTACATTAAACTGAAAATATAATGTCGAAAACAATATTTTTATTATGATGAAGTCGTGTCTTAAAGTTGACTTCGTCGTGCTAAGTATGTGCCAAAACAAAGGGATACACACTCGAAGTAGAACAAAATCACTTATCAAAGAATACAAATAATAAGCACTCAAAGAAAAATTGCAATATAACTAAAATGGTGTTTATTTGAAAATGTAACAAAATTCATATAACTCTCACTATTAGTTATAAAAGCGAAACTACTTTTTATTATGTCTTAACAAGCTTTATAATTTAGGATCGTCGTGGGAAATCCGGGCCAAATGCATGTTCGTCAAGTTTCGTCCCGGATTGATGTGTGGTAATTGTAATTAATTTCGTCCCGCATCAGCCTGTGCAGTCTGTTTCAATGAATTATCGTTTAATAACAATGAGCACACATCAATTAATTATATAAATCACAATTAAAGCTATCAGAAGCAATGAATTACAGTAACTATAAAACGAAAAACCCCATTAAACATTGCCATGATATAAATGTTTAGTCAAGTCATAAACTAAAACCGCATTAAAACGTCGTATGCAAGGCGCCTCGTTTCGTTTCGACATTTGATCTAAATCAAGAAGTCTTAATTTTCTAGTTTAGTGCGCGCGCGCGCGCGTGTGTGTGGTGAATTGTTGGATTCTCTCACATGTGGCCATCGCCCTAGAATATAGGAATAATGAAACTCCAGAGATATCATCAGGAGAGAAACCATTATTACCGTCCGCTAGTCCTTTATTTAAGGCACGTGACGAACTGCCTATACAATACAGGACAATACATAAAACACAACACAAAACATAAAAATGATTAAAACTGGGGTCACCGCCTTGGAACGGTCCATGCAAGGCATTGGGGTTTTAAACCGGTTTAAAGGCATGCCAAAGTCACACTTAGAATACTTTTTAGTTTGGTTACTGGGGATAGTACAAGATTTAGGAGACGCCCGGTTTCAGATTCGACCCTGGGTCTTTTAGTGCCCGGCGCGAAGCACCTAGTATACTGCACCTCGGTTTAAAGTCCCATGCGAAAGACAAGTTACTAAAAGTAAATTATGGTGTTGCGTGGGCTCAAACCTGCGACCCCTGGATTGTGAAGCCAGTGCGTTACCACGGTTCCGCAAGTTTAATGTATATGTCCGTATTCTGTTAATAGCAGTGGTATGGAAGTGTCTAAGTGCCACTGTGTGCTTTAATTTGTATCCAATTATCTCATAATTAGGAGATACTAATTCTTAATAAGGAGATACAAAGTACTAATTATGTGATACTAAGTCCTAATTGTCTATCATTCATGGGTTAAATAATATGTTAAAACTTGTTAGATCACTTTATCAGTACTGAGTATTTGATAAACGATAGTTGTAATTGAAATTAAGGTTTTTTTTAGTTTAATGTGCTGCATATTAGAAACATACATATGTATCACGTTACAATGTGTTTATGGATATTTTAAACTATTTTACAAAGTTTGATTTATTTGAATATTATTAGATAAACAAAATTTACACTTTTAAATCTTTTAAATTCGTCACTAGCGCCAAATTATTATTATTATTATTATTATTAAAATATTAAGTTAATTATACTCTTAAATTGAGGTCACTTTGTACACTTTGTTCATTTCAACGCCGTCGTTAGATGCCCTTTCCACACTTAATTTCATATCGTGCATGCACATCTCACGTTTTTTTGATAAAAAAATATCATATATCATTTGTACGTGAGCTTTAATATATGGCGAATTTCACCTTTGAAAGTGCATGCACATCTCACGTTTATTTTGATAATTGTTATCATACATCAGTTGTACGTGAGCTTTACTAAATGGGGAATTTCACCTTTGAATAGATGTAGGTAGTCCGATATCACTGTATTTATTTTAATTGATCAACTTATAATCTGACAAATAATGCAAAAATATGTGATGTTAAAATGTTACCATAATTCCGTTCGGTTTTGAGCCATCTAAAACTGAGTATATATCTATCAAAATAATAAAAAATACTCCATCATCAAACAAACAAAGAAACCTTTAATTGCAATTTAAGTAATAAATCAAATGAAAGTTAAGTGCAAATATTTGACTGATTTATATTTTAAATATAACTCGTATGGGTTGATAGACGAGTCTGAAAATGTGGTTTGTACCGCACGTCACTCATTCCCACGCGTGAGTTCAGTTGCACTTTTAATTAGGCGTATAACAAATATGTTTGTTTCAGGTTACCCGACCTACCCCCCAAAAATGCCCCAACCCTACAAAATTGTATTGGGGTTGTCAGATATTGTTTGGTTTATTAATGTTTTTCAATAATTTAATGCTTTTTGTTGTTAAATAAGTATTAGTTTTGATAGAATCCACTTAAAAAAATGTTTAAGGATATTACAGATATGTTATGAATATTAATTCAGTTTTAGAATCTTTAAGTTGACCATTTACTAAATAAAAAAAGTTAATAAATCCCTACCTACCTACCCATATTTTTTTGGTCATGTAACCTGAAACAAACATATTTGTTTTCGTCTTACTTAACCTCTGTTCTAGGTATTGGCTAATCGTAAGGACGAAGATTTGTTTAATGTTACTTTCTCTGTCATTTTTTTTTAACCGTCCAGATCTAGGCGGAAATTAATGTAATAAAATTTTATATTATTATTTTATTATATTATTAACACATGTTTTCGCCATATGCGTCTCGCAGTAACCGTAATAATACGCTGCAACGTTTATTGTACATCATTTTATAAACATACATATAAATTCAACATGATTTACGTTATTATAATATATGTTTTACTGTGTTTTACCTTATACAACTGTCTGTTGAAAATTAATATCCATAAGAAATACGGTATTAATTAAAATAAACGATTTTTTTTTGTTTATTATTTTTACAATATTGATTGTATATAAATTTTTATTATTTTGTAATTTTGACAAAAATCTGGTCGGCGGGTCCGAGAAATAAAAAATAAAAAATAACACTGGCCTTATCTTCATTAAAACATTATTTAATTAGAAATTGAAGTGATTATAGTTTACTGTGTTGAAGCACTGTCGCAATTAAAGAAATACATATCTTTCAGCAAAAACATCTTATGTGACATCGACCATATTGTTCACATTATGTTTGTTTTTTTAATTCTGAACTACTTTGTAAAACTTTCAAAATGTTTGGAACACATGGATTTTGTCATTGCTACATTGTTGAAAAACTCAAATATTACATTGCACAAAAATACTCTGCATATTAGTATTAATTGTTATATGACACACTTGTTTGGTAATTGATTGCTGTCCTGAAGAAAGTTTTAATTGCGGGCAGATTTTTGTTTGATTGTATTTTTCCTGTGTACAATGCACTTGTTTAATCACTCTAAATGGTTCATGTTCCAGCTTTATAATAAACCGGAAAACAGTTAGGAACTATCGTCAAAATACTGTTTTTGTATTATAGTCAAATCATACTATATTACATACTATAATAAATCTGTAATAAATAGAGTTATAATACATAGCGTAGTAAGCTTATAAAGTTGCGTCTGTCATGAATAGTGGTAATCACTGTACATGTACTCTGTACACTGGACATAGTTGTTATTACAAATGTTTGATAATTGTAAGCACTGTTACAACATTTGGAGATAATTTTTACCGTTGGAAATTATGATATAAATTGTAAGTTCTTTATGCATTACTTTCCTTTGTCAACATCGCCTCAAAGGATAACTTTTTCCTTGTATTAAATCTTATTCAACCAGAATGTGGTCTTTAGCAGAAATGTCTAAGGAAATTGTAGAAACAATGGTTAATCTTCAACAACAATGTCTTACAGATCAAGCGTTTGGTCATGCAATGAAAACGCTTTATTTGTGGCGTGTCGTGGGGGAACCGGGCTGAATGCATATACGTAAAGTGTCGTCCCGGATTAGCCTGCGCAGTTCGCACAGGCTGATCCGGGACGACACTTTCCGCCTACAGTGGATTTACAGCGGAAAGTTTTTGAATTCAACTTCAAAATTATCATTGTGGTTACATTGGTTGGAAATACTGTTGCAATGCTTTCTAGAGCTTTGTCCAGTGTTTAACATCGTTCGGTTGTGTAATTTTCTTGTAAATAATGACTATCCGCACCGTGTTACTGGTTTTGATCGCCAGACATTTAAGAAATAATTTTCGATTTATCGTTATTTATCGGCCAGTAAACAATTTGGAGTTCTGATGCGTAGGAATTCAACCACGAGGGCGTCAGCCCATGTTGTTTAATAGCCACGCGTCAGAACGACAAAGAGTTGTTTATTGGCCGATAAACAACGATAATGCGAAATTATTTCGATTCTAACATGATTTGACATCTATTTTTGCATTTGTAATCGGAACTACTTTTTAGTATGCTCCGCTCAGAATCGGCACTTCTTTTTGCGTTGTTTATTAGGTAGTTTAATTACGACAATTTTGTTCTGTGTCTATAGAACAAGTATCATGATAGAATGATTCATTCAAGATCGTAATCCAAATTCACTTCATATACATACAAGTATCAAGTACTTTTTAATGTGTGTTCAATTATAAAAACAGAATAGACGTTGGATTAATATTTTAGCAGTCGGACACTCATTTAAATAATATATAAAACAAGATATAATTTGTGGCATATATTATACACTATGCATTGTTGATAACATATACAAAATGTGATAGCTGCTATACAACTTCTGATGTTATAAATATTTCTAAACAATGATAAATATCCATTTAAAATAAAGACAACACATTGTTTGCATGCGTTCTGATACATTTATCATATTTACAATTGTTCAGTACACATCCATATCAACATTGTCAGATCAAGGTGCCTCCGAATCGCTGGTTGTCAGTAGACTCAATAGTAGCTCTTCTTGCCTGAAATAAATATAATACTTGACAACCAAATGGATTGAATCAATCATGCATAGGTTCACTAACATGTTAAACATGTAAAATCACTTTACCATTTCTAAGTCTTTGATAAACAGTAATTTAATAAATTGAAATTAAGATTTTTTTTTTTCGTTTGTAGTTTGTTCAACACGTCCCCCTAAACGACTGTATTGGATGTCATTTCAACAGTATGATGATTTTAATTAATAATTTTTAAATATGGTACAAGTATTAAAATTTTGATATAAAACTAATTTGATATACCGGTAGTCGCATGGACTTTATATTAAATGCATACCCCATATGCGTCTGTACATTGGGTATCCATAGCTGTAACCTCCCATGGGGTAACCACCGTAGCCGCCCATGCCATATCCGTCGTACATTGGATAACCACCGTAACCGCCCAAGCCATATCCGCCGTACATGGGATAAAAACCGTAGCCGCCCATGCCATATCCGCCGTACATTGGATAACCACCGTAGCCACCCATGCCATATCCGCCATACATTGGATAACCACCGTATCCACCATACATGCCATACACTGAAAGAAGAAACTCTATATTAGTAGTATTCAATTTTGACAATCCTACACATGTTTGTATTATAATATGGTAGCTAGGTCGCTAAATTAATGTAGTGCTATATAATTTTTGGCGTCAAATCATTATCATAGATGCATTATGCCAGACCAGAAAGTCAAATATTACTGTAGAAAATAATATACAAATTTAAATTTAAGAAGATTAGTAAAGAAACGATCGGAATGTTTGAAATGCTGTTATTATTGTTAAATTTAATTTAAGTATTAAAAATAGCCTGTTTTAAAATAACTCAAGACTTTAGTAACGTGTTGACTTTACAGCTACGTTGGTATGCCTTTGAATGCACTGAATAGATTAAAAGAAGTGATTGCCAAAACAAATACAGTCATAAATTTAGGAAACTAATGCTAAAGCCGATAAATGAGTGCAACAATTACTGCAAATTGCAAAAGCAGTATAAATAATGCCAATTGTTTTAAGCTAGAAGGTTAGCTTACTGGGGTATGTGGCAGTGGCGACCGCAACGCAAAGGGCGAGAACTAGGAACTTCATGGTTGCCTGGTGACGAGTACCTGCCCACTCAGTACTGAAATAAGAGTCGCTTATTTTTTATCCCATCATCACGCCGTTATTAACGAAATATAACCCTGTGGGATAAACTTGGCTTTATTTCAACACTGAGGAATAAAGCAAACACGCGCAGACTAATGACGTCATCTTGTTGATTTTCGTGACGTCATCTTATGTTTTCGTGTAATTTAGTATTTTTTATTCGTTTACATTTCAAAATAAAAGACAGAAAATAATAGGATAGATAGAATACTAAGTAAGTATTGAATAATGATAATTTTATTTGCTCGGCACGAATACGTGAACAAATTAACTTGCCAAGGCTCGTGGTTTTAGGTTTTCTTTGTCTCGCTAAATAAACTTATCTTTATTCAACACTAACCTCACAAACGCCTGTTGTAAATAGTCTAATAGAACAGATAAGCTTGAATATCGCGCACTCTTTTTGTACATTTAAAAACAAAACACAGATGAAAATTATGCCTACCATTTACAAAAGTAAAAATAATCATATAAATTAAGTGAAAAAGATAACCTGTATGTTTTTTTTAATTGATAATTGTTGGATAACACTGATACAAAAATCAATAAAATGTGAATTGAGATGTAACTAGGACAACTAAATGCATCGAAATAAAATCTATAAAAGAAATACATAAATGATAGTTTAGATAATTTTATGTTATAAAAATAGTACTGGTTTACCTTGCAGACGATTGGTGTCTTCGAATAATCTGTCAAACCGCTCGGATTGGAGAGGTATATATACACGCGGCCTTTGCGCTTAATTGCCCATGCAATTAAGAAAATCAGTCAATAAAATAATACTGATTTATCGCGGTTTTTTGTTTGGCATTTTTATGTTTATGCATTGCATTTTTAAACCGCGTGTTAACGTCTTTGTCAATATAATTTATCAACTTTTATTTTGAACGGACAGTCTGTAGACCATTGCGTTGCTTTGTTGTTTTTTTTTTGTCAGTATATAATACATCTTTAGAAAGTTCTTTGCATGAGACGGAAACGACTTTCTTTACTCATATTATTCTTGCAACTTCTGCAACGAATTGTATAGAAAGAAAATAATTTTACGTACTGGATACTTATAGCCTAAACACGGACTTATGCACAAAGCTCCTAAAACAGCTATTCATTTCTTACAACCATTAACGTCCCTGGCTATTCAATTTTAATTGTATTGTTATAATAAAGGCACGTGTATTTGTATTTATTCCGGTAAATAATCAACAGAAGTTTCTCATTGTAACATATTTCACATGTTAATTTGATTTTCACTTAGCAATTAAAAAAAATTCACGTAACTGATAACTTAAACTATTATAGGAATTTTTTTTGGCATTGCTCCAGCTGACAGTGAAGATGTCCAGCTGGGCTTAGTCTTATGGCCACAGCTGACAATGAAAGTGTTCAGCTGGGAATAAACTTATGGTCACAGCTGACAATGAAGACTTTATAAATATGGGACAGCGAAGACGTTATAGATATCGTCCTTTGAAAGCTATCAGCATATGGGCAAAAAGGCTAGTAGCCCCTTTTGGATTTCAAAGGACGACATGTCCCCAGCTGACAGGAAGACTTTATAGATATGTCCCCAGCTGACAGGAAGACTTTATAGATATGGCCTCAGCTGACAAGGAAGACTTTATAGATTTGTCCGCAGCTGACAGGAAGACTTTATAGATATGGCCCCAGCTGACAAGGAAGACTTTATAGATATGGCCCCAGCTGACAGGAAAACTTTATAGATATGGCCCCAGCAGACAATGACGACTTTATGGCTCTAACTGCCAACGAATCAAAATAAAATTAGGAATTTTAGGTTAAGGATACAATATATCCTTACGATGCTTCTAAATACGTCCCCTAGATGTACAATGGGCGCACTGTATTATAATAATGTCCAATTCGTTAGTCTTAGTTATCTCGTATGTTTATGTCAAAGTGGTTACGAGTTCAAACATAGCCTATTGCAGTTAAACCATCGCCACGAATGTTTTCAAATATACATGCACTAACAAGTTGATGTTGTTATATGTTGTTATTGTATTTCGGTTAAAATATGTACCCATATACCGTTTTATGCTGATATTGAGTTAATACCTGTACGGGTAAACGTGTAGACAAATTTATATTTGTAAAGTGTTGTTCAGTAAGACGAAGTGCGGTTTGTATTAACCATTTCCTGCTAAAACATGATTGATACATATAACAAATAACTGCATATATTAATAAAGTGCGTTACATAATACCTATTTTTATTGGCTAAATCACGTTTCAAGATAACTGCGTTTAAACAAAAAGCACCATAAAAATAAACGTTGCTAATTGGAGATGATGGATGACTGAAAAATAAGTTTTTATTGCTTAATGCGCCTTAAATTTATAGGAAATATCTGTCAGGCCGTATGTTTGACAAAAATCGAATGTCATTATATAAAGTATTTAAACATTGCCAACGATTGTACACAAAGCAATAAATGGACCACAAACACGACAGTTACATTTGTAACGTCGTCTTAAAACAAGTAAATGTCAAGTGCTGATTAAATGTTGTAATACAAATGTTCACTCTTATTTTACCAAGTCAACGAACTCCATTTGCACGAACAATGTCATATTAAAACTAGCATAATGAGATTAGGCTTATTATATTTTTACGCTTTGGTATAAATTTGTTATAAGTAAAATACATTTTTCTAAATGTGTCTTTCTAAAGGAGTCTTTTTTCTTCCAGAGTTCTCTTCACCTTTTTCGTTTCATGTGAATAAATTTCTATGTCATTTTTTTATTTTTATTTTTTGTTCGTGGAATTAGCACTACTACGCAGATTTTACAATTGTACATAGGTTGTGTAATAATACAAGTAATTTTTTAATAATGCAATGGTTTTAAAAACTGTACATAGTCTTTCGGATTGTGCATATATAGTTTTAATATTGTACATAGTCGTTTTCTGATGGTATACAGGTTTTGCAATTGTGTGTATACTTTTTAAATCAAACGTTACTAAGACCTTGATTAACTTCGTACTGACAGCTTTAATTTGTTTAGTTTCATAGCTAGATAGTGTGCATGCTTGTATATGTTTAGTATTTTCAGTTCGAATTCATCAACAATACTGTTAAGACTGCCAATGTATTACAGACATGGCAAAATAACACCAGTTCAGTCCTTGATAATATTAATAATAAATTATAATACAAATAATACAAATTATATTACAATGTACATCTAATAAATACACATGCAATTCAATAAAGTATATACTTTATTGAATTGCATGTGTATTTGTTAGATGTACATTGTACTTTATTGAATTGCATGTGTATTTGTTAGATGTACATTGTACTTTATTGAATTGCATGTGTATTTATTAGATGTACATTGTACTTTATTGAATTGCATGTGTATTTATTAGATGTACATTGTACTTTATTGAATTGCATGTGTATTTGTTAGATGTACATTGTACTTTATTGAATTGCGTGTGTATTTATTAGATGTACATTGTACTTTATTGAATTGCATGTGTATTTATTAGATGTACATTGTACTTTATTGAATTGCGTGTGTATTTGTTAGATGTACATTGTACTTTATTGAATTGCATGTGTATTTATTAGATGTACATTGTACTTTATTGAATTGCGTGTGTATTTGTTAGATGTACATTGTACTTTATTGAATTGCATGTGTATTTATTAGATGTACATTGTACTTTATTGAATTGCATGTGTATTTGTTAGATGTACATTGTACTTTATTGAATTGCATGTGTATTTGTTAGATGTACATTGTACTTTATTGAATTGCATGTATATTTGTTAGATGTACATTGTACTTTATTGAATTTCACGTGTATTTGTTAGATGTACATTGTACTTTATTGAATTGCGTGTGTATTTGTTAGATGTACATTGTACTTTATTGAATTGCATGTGTATTTGTTAGATGTACATTGTACTTTATTGAATTGCATGTGTATTTATTAGATGTACATTGTACTTTATTGAATTGCATGTGTATTTGTTAGATGTACATTGTACTTTATTGAATTGCATGTGTATTTATTAGATGTACATTGTACTTTATTGAATTGCATGTGTATTTGTTAGATGTACATTGTACTTTATTGAATTGCATGTGTATTTGTTAGATGTACATTGTACTTTATTGAATTGCATGTGTATTTGTTAGATGTACATTGTACTTTATTGAATTGCATGTGTATTTGTTAGATGTACATTGTACTTTATTGAATTGCATGTGTATTTATTAGATGTACATTGTACTTTATTGAATTGCGTGTGTATTTGTTAGATGTACATTGTACTTTATTGAATTGCATGTGTATTTGTTAGATGTACATTGTACTTTATTGAATTGCATGTGTATTTGTTAGATGTACATTGTACTTTATTGAATTGCATGTGTATTTGTTAGATGTACATTGTACTTTATTAAATTGCATGTGTATTTATTAGATGTACATTGTACTTTATTGAATTGCGTGCGTATTTATTAGATGTACATTGTACTTTATTGAATTGCATGCGTATTTATTAGATGTACATTGTACTTTATTGAATTGCATGTGTATTTGTTAGATGTACATTGTACTTTATTGAATTGCATGTGTATTTATTAGATGTACATTGTACTTTATTGAATTGCATGTGTATTTATTAGATGTACATTGTACTTTATTGAATTGCATGTGTATTTGTTAGATGTACATTGTACTTTATTGAATTGCATGTGTATTTGTTAGATGTACATTGTACTTTATTGAATTGCATGTGTATTTATTAGATGTACATTGTACTTTATTGAATTGCATGTGTATTTCTTAGATGTACATTGTACTTTATTGAATTGCATGTGTATTTATTAGATGTACATTGTACTTTATTGAATTTGTAATAGAATTTTTTTTAAACCTGGGTTGTCCAGTTGTCAGTCGGTTTCTAGAGTTTAACTGTACAATAAACAGAATACAGTTCTAGCATAGGCGTTTTTGGAACAGTAAAAACTGATTTTAAAATTCGCATTAATATCATTCCTTACAGGGAAGGACAACCGTTTAAGTGTTCGCAAAACGTCTATGGAAAAACTTATAAATTACCTAACTTCTTTACCTAACGTGTTTGTTTTATTATATGAATGTCATGTATATATAATCCAAATAATAGTAAGTTATAATTTACATGACAAAAAATACTATATTTTAACACTTTACCCGGCATTATTTTACGAATACAGGTTAGATACCAGAAAAGCATTGTGAATCCCTCCGTGGTCCATTCGAAAGTAGTGCCTATTACTGAATAGTTCCTTTTCTCTTCTGGTATAAAAGCCAATTTGCAATCTCAGACACGCCTTTTGTGGTTATTTCTTATACCCCATTTGTGTCTGAAACATTTTGGTGTATTTCATTGGAGGCTAACTTGAAAGGTGAACTTTTGGGATGTGTTTACTGTGGAATGGGGCTTTTGTCGAAATATGACTGCCGAAACCCTGTTTTCTGCCGGTGTCTGTATTCATGGATTTTATTATAAGTAACAAGACACATCTTTTTTTGCAATTTTTGGAAGAGGAAAGATTCATCTTTAAATTGATACCATGCTTGCACAATCTGAAATAAAGAAAAGGCTATACAAATGATTGGCAAGTTCGCCGTTTTATAATGGGACCCTATGGGAATTGGAATTACTGGTATCTAACCTACAGCACGCGACAATGACGTCACGTCACAAACTCAGGCTAGCATTTGTGCGCATTATTCTGCGCATGAAACAGTTCGTTCGTCGGACCGGGCAACAATCGGAAATGTTTCACATCTGCATTCAAACAAAATTATATACTTTATGCGAAACAGTAAAAAATATTTGTTATTCATTTATATAGAGAGTTAGGTTATAATATTGTCTGACAACATAGACCTGTCACATTGGAATATTCAATGACCTTTAACATCATTAAACATGTATGTTAAACATTAATACACCATGTAGCGGATAAACAATGTAGAAACTATATGTTTGATGGGGAAATGATTGCCAGTTTTCTTATAAAGGAAGCGATCAGTGACTGTTTCCACAAACGATCATTCCAAAATTGAACAGTCAAAGAACTATGATCCTAACAGCTTTAGGCCAGTCGACTACGCGAAAGTAAGAAGTGCCGTTTTGAATATCGTTTACTTTGACTGTCAAATGGTAATCATTAGCATAATGAATTTGATTAGAATATGAAATTTGGGAAAACTTAAGCCAACAACTTGTAGGATCATATATGACTGTACTCGCGGATGAAAAAATATTACATGTAGTACGTACGTTATGCGACGTCTTAATTCATTAATGAATTAAAATCTTGGGTCACGAGGCGAACCGAATAGAAAAAAATCTAACCCTTATTTCATCTCGTTATCGCCGACATATGTAAAGACTATTTGTTGAGTATTGAATTTGTTTAGTAGGGAATGTTTATTGCTCATTTTATTATTTACGTGGCCATCATTATAACGATAACGTGTTCGTTATCGTTATAATGATGGCCACGTAAATACGTTTAGCGGTTATTATACTGTAGCGGACGATTTTTACGGATCATTCCGGATATTGTCAATGTATCAAGATTGAGGTCGGATACACTAATCATATCAGAAACTACAATAGGCAGAAGTTTTAACGCGGAAAGTCGCAGCGGCAAAAGCCTAGTGGTTAGCATGTCGGACTCGCATGCTGAAGCTCCCGGTTTCGATTCCCGGCAGTGGTTGAGAATCTTTTCATATAGTTTTTTGACAGTTTTGCTACTCCAGATCCTTAATTAATTAAAAGGGAATACATTTTGAGACATTTCCAAAACAGACCAATACAATTTTGATAGTAACTTCCTTTAAGGAACTTAAAACTCTTGCTAATATGGTTGAAAAGCTTGTAGCACAGTTTTTGCATTCATATAATGTTTAATATTTTTAATATTCTGCATCGTGTTTGTTTTTCAGGTTACTATTGAGTTTTGTTCAACTCCACAGCTTTTGATCTTCGACAGCGTAATCATCTGTCTTTCACTGAGAGTGTCCGGTTATGAAACTTATAATGGTCGTTTTTCACTATTTACATGTATATCCAGATAATGGTCGTTTTTCACTATTTACATGTATATCCAGATAATGGTCGTTTTTCACTATTTACATGTATATCCAGATAATGGTCGTTTTTCACTATTTACATGTATATCCAGATAATGGTCGTTTTTCACTATTTACATGTATATCCAGATAATGGTAGTTTTTCACTATTTACATGTATATCCAGATAATGGTCGTTTTTCACTATTTACATGTATATCCAGATAATGGTCGTTTTTCACTATTTACATGTATATCCAGATAATGTGTGTAAGTAATGAACATTTATTGTGGTAATGTCAAGTAGGAATGCCATTAAATTGATACGATATGTAAATATTTTACTGGTATAGAGTTTTAAGCTGCTGAATGTGACTTTATCTAGTGTTTACACCTGATTACGTTTTAATTAGTGGCGTACGTTTTACGATGGACCTAAATTCATCAGTTACACATTTGACGCAATAAATTCAAAACGGCATGTTTGAGAGAAAAAATAACATAATTACACAATGACGATATATTTATTCCAAAATTTGATTTACATGTTTACGATGTTCAAGTCATATTTATAATATTGAACAAATGTTACACGAACGTACGTAAATGAATATTTTCGTTTAAACATTTACAACAAACTGTATATCATCCCTATCTAATTGTACAGACTGTCCATGATGTGCCCAGTGTTAATGTAATAGCAAACAACTGCAGTGGCTTCAGCGCTTTGATTATGTTTTGTGTTGTGTTGTATGTAGCAGTTCCTCAGACTCAGAACAAATATCATCAAAAAGACATACAGACGACTATCTAATAAACACTTCAATCAGTGAGTCACTGGCAGAAGCGAACTCTGTATTATATGAAGACGTTTCGTTACATGACGTCGCTATGGCCTCAACCAAGAGTAGTTCCGATCCGTCGGATTCAAAAGTGATGGATCTCAATGACAAATTTGAACAAGTACTGTCCATTGTGAAAGACATTAAGGCTAACCAAGACAGTCTTAGTAGGAAAATTGACAGCAAGCTAGACAAACTGAAAAACGACCTCACCGCCTTAATTGACGGTAAAATCAGTAAACTTCGGGAAGATATTGTCCTTGACATTGGCCGTGAGAGCTCGCGCATCGATCAGCTGTTCATAACTCTACAGTCCATGCAGGGCCGACTGGATACAATGGAAAGAGACATTCCCACAATTAAAAACTGATCATTTCCGGCGGTTGACTCAATATTTCGCGGACAAGGTAACGCAACAAGACCGGGCCTTGCGGACCCTGATTTGTGTGTCATCACGTCAGGAATGAAAGAGGAAGCAGGCGAAGATATTTTGCAAAGAGCCAAAGAACTTATCGCCGCTCTTGGTCATGAAGTCGTATCACAAGTTCAGGTTACAGGAGCGACGCGCATAAAGTCGAAAATACCGGGACGCCCAGGGCCGGTCAAAATCAGCTTCCGGTCTCTACAAGAAAAAATACTTGTACTGCGAAAGAAGGCGTTCTGAAGGACTCTGAACAGTACAGCAATGTGTACATAAAAAGCAGTAAATCACATGCTGAGCGCATCATAGAATTAAATGCAAGAACACTACTAAGTCAACTTCCTCAAGGAAAGAACTTCCGTGTAGATGCCAATGGACGGATCAGAGAACGCCAGGATGGGCATAACCCGCGACAAGCCTCTCAAGAAATGCACTAGGAGGAACCCCGTCCCCATGGGTCACTCAAAATTGCTCATCTAAATGTATGTGGCTGGACTAAAGAAAATCACAATCTGCGTGAACAATTAGTACTAAATATTGACGCTGATATTATTTCTATATGTGAAACACATCTGATAGGAAATGGACAAATTTCTGTAGAATCTTACACGTGGTACGGATATAATAGACAGCAAATACACATAAATGCCCCTAAAGGCTCCGGGGGTGTTGGAATTTTGGTCCGAAACTCAATGCTCGAAACATATAGCGTTGAAGTCGTTGACAAGTCTTACGATGGAATTCTGGGTGTGAAATTTAACAATAAAGCAACTGAAAATGAATTTTTAATACTTGCATGTTACCTACCGCCGGAAAACTCTACACGGGGAAGAAACGCACAATCGTTCTTTGCTCATTTGTTATCTCTCGTCTATGCACATAGTAAATGTGATAGTATGTTTATCTTGGGTGACTTTAACTCCAGAATTGGACTATTATCGGAAACATTAGATCAATGTGATGAGCTGCCTGCACGGATACCTATCGATAGAAGTATTAACCAGCACGGACATGATTTCATAGAATTTTTGAACGATGCAAAATTGTGTTGCCTAAACGGACGATTTGATGAACTGAATGATAATTTTACCTCAGTGTCGAAGAAAGGCCGATCAATGGTCGACTATATCTGCGTGCCACATGATGTATTTAGCTCGTGCAAAGACTTTAAAGTGCTACCGCCACAATCTATTATTGATCAGTACTCACTGCACGGGCTTATGGGAGAACGATCAAGGATACCTGATCACTCTGTGTTGATAACCACATTTGAAACAGACTATAATCACTGTTTACAAAACAATGAGGCCAATCCTAGTGGCGTACGCTACAACTTAAAGAGACTCCCCCAGAATTTTATGACAAGCGAAACCTCACGACTAGCCATCGCACATCTGATTGCAAAAATAGAGAGGGCGCGTGAAACGCAGTCGGAAATAGATTCAATCTATGACAATCTGTGTGACATCATCAAAACGGAAATGCGGAACACAGTACCAGTACTTGGTGCAACCAAATCAACAAATAGACGTCTTAAGTTACGTAAACCTTTTTGGGATGACAATCTCCAGCGATTGTGGGACACAATGCGAAGCAAAGAAAATGACTATCTGAAGTGCAGAGACAGCAAGCAGAAGCGTGCACGACTCCGGTCCGAATATATCATGTCAAGAAATGAGTTCGATAGACATCTTCGCAGAAGTGAGCGTTCTTATAAGATGTCATGTTCCGTTGAAATTGAAGAAATGACAACTACAAACCCGAATCAATTCTGGAAAAAGATACAAAAGCTAGGCCCCAGACGCGACAGAACCATTCCACTTGAAATTGTAGACGAAAATGGCAGCGCCCACAATGACGAAAACACAGTCTTTCAAAAATGGAAGAATGACTTTTATACGCTGTATAACTGCGAAGAAAATGGTGAATTTGACAACGTTCATTATCAAAGATCAGTGTCACACAAAGTGTTACTAGAACAGATAATGGAAGACCCTCTGTACGAATCAAACCCCGAGCTGAACTCAAATGTATCAGTTGAAGAGATAGTCTTAGTAGTACAAAAATCTAAAAGTGGCTCAGCATGCGGAATCGACGAACTACCATACGACGTGGTTAAAAACCAGGCGGTAATCATCATTCTGCAACATCTGTTTCAATTCATATTTGATACAAGTACCATCCCGTCAATTTGGCGTAAATCAATAATTTGTCCTATCCTCAAAGACCCCAACTCGGATAAACGAGTACCGATGAACTACAGGGGAATAAGCCTGTTATCGTGCATAAGTAAACTGTACACGTCACTCCTGAATAAACGTGTGACCGCATATCTGGAACATAACGAGATCCTAGCAGACGAACAGAACGGTTTCCGGTCGGACAGATCCTGCGAGGATCACATCTTCACGCTGAATAGCATCGTCATGAACAACAGCCAGGTATTCACTGCATACATCGATCTCAAACGTTGCTTCGATTATATAAACAGGGACATGCTACTATACAAACTGTTGGTTAATGGTATAGATGGTAAACTGTACAACTCAATAAAGAACATATATACAAGTACTTTTTCAGCTGTCCGTTTAAATAACAAATTAAGTGAATGGTTTAGCGGTTTTACTGGTGTGAAACAGGGCTGCAATTTATCGCCGACACTGTTTGCCGTCTTCGCTAATGACCTCGTCCAGGAGGTCAATGACCTTGACCTTGGATTCCAGATAGGCGACCGGAAGCTCTCCATGCTCTTATATGCCGACGATATTGTACTAATGGCCAAGTCTGAAGCTGATCTACAAACAATGCTAAACCAAGTGAACGACTGGTGTAAACGGTGGCGAGTACTTATTAACGCCAATAAATCGAAATGCATGCATTTCCGGAAGGGTCGCGCGCAGCGTAGCAATTTTGAATTCAGAATTGGAAACGACGTCCTAGAAACTGTAGACCAGTATCGATACCTGGGCGTGTTACTCCACGAAAAAAGTGACTTTAGTTACAATAGTGACTCCCTAGGGAAAGCAGCTGGTCGTGCCCTGGGTTCAGTTATCAGCAAAATACACAACATGAAAGACTTCGGGTTCAAATCCTTCGAAAAATTGTTCATCTCTTGCGTAACGCCCGTCATGGACTATTGCTCTGCCGTGTGGGGTTTCAAGAAGTACCAGAGTATCGATAATGTTCAACATAGAGCGATGCGCTACTTTCTGGGTGTCCACAGATTCACACCCATCCTGGCAATGACTGGAGACACCGGTTGGCTACCTAGCACATATCGACATTGGCACTCAATGATACGCTTGTGGAACCGGCTCATCCGCATGGACGATCACAGGATTACGAAGCAAGTGTTTAATATTGACTTCATCAACCACAACAACGTGAATAACTGGTCAAGTGAACTCAAACAAGTAATGAACACGTTAAATATAAATGGTTACTTTGAAAACAAATCTATTGTGGCTGCGTCAATGGTCCAACAACACCTCCATTCATTCTATGAAAACAAATGGAAAACGGATGTGCAAAATGTTCCGAAACTGCGGACATATATACTATTCAAGGAAAATTTCTGTTGTGAATCATACGTCAACATGAATTTGTGTAAAAGTGAACGATCTGCGATATGCCAATTCAGAAGCGGAATCCTGCCCCTAAGAATAGAAACAGGCCGATATGTCGGTGAACCAGTGGAGCAACGACTGTGCAAGTTCTGTGAGAACGCGCACGTTGAGGACGAAGTACATTTTGTATTTGACTGTCATCTGTACAATGATATAAGGACTACTCTTTACCACCATATGTTTTTCATAGAGGGAGATTTCAACAGTGCTGATAAACTTAAATATATAATGTCGAACTTTCCACGCAAATTTGCTAAATTTCTTGTTCAAGCTCTTTTGTTAAGAAAACAGAAGATGTACCAGACATAGAGGGACTATCTATCAGTAATGTTTAAGAAAGAAAAGTAAATACACTTGATAACAATGGATATAACTTATTTGTATTCTATTGCATTAAACACATTTACTCAAACATATATACGACTTCCGTTTGCTTAACTAATAACTTGCACTGAACTGTCTGAACGTTCCCAAGATGTATATATCAGTATCCGTTTACTATACAGATAATTATATTATATTATGTCATTTCAATAGATGTCTTTCTTTGGTGACATATAGGCCCATTGGGCCGGGTGTTATTTGTTTTGTTTACGAAATACCATGTACTCTTGTATTGTTAAAACACATGTCACAATAATAAACAATTACTTACTTACTTACTTACTTATTGTCCTGTATTATATGGGCAACTGATCACTTGCCTTAAATAAAGGACCAGCGGATGGTAATAGAGGTTTCTTTCCGGGTGATGTCTCTGGAGTTTCATTATTCCTATATTTAAAACTTAAATGCATCGGTCAGAAGTATGACATTTATGAGTATGATTTAGCCATTCGGAAATTTAAGACTTCGTTGATTTATGGCGATTCTTGTAAAACAACCCCATTATATGAACAGTTTTTATCGACGAGCAAACTGAGTGACGTGGTTATAAAACTTAAAGGGACGAACGAAAAATTGGCTTCCTGTTGCACTATAAATTATATTATATAATAGAAATGCGCTTTGCTAAGACATGTGCACGAAATAAATAAATAAATAATATAATACACAATAAGATATTTGATACAAACACATAAGCAAAACAAAACTGAAAAGATTAAAACCCCAAGCGGGTATCGAACTCACGACTTACGAAGAAATTATAGTAGACAGCGCTTTAACCAACAGCGCTGTTATGCTTGTTAAGAAGTCGCGTGTAAACTATCGTTATACAAAATGCTCACAATTCTAACGTCAAAATGTAAACAGGAAAAGTGCCAAACAAACACAATCCGTATTATAAATTGACTTTTATCTCAGAATGCGTACACTCTTTGTCCATAATATATAACCTGCTTTAACCGTTATTATATGCCAGTATTAATATCTACATTTCAGATTTTTTTAAAAGAAATTGCCCCCTTGAGGCCCTTTTTGATGACATAGTTCCTTTGAAGCCATCTATTCGAAATTAACAAATGTGTGGTTACACTATTTGTTACGTCTTCTCAATCGACATTACGCCGAGATTTGATTGACAATGTGTTTAGGCATTCAGAAAGCAAGGATTTAATATTTTGACGTGTCTTATAAAAAAAATCGTATACTGTCAACGGTGTTTGTCAGATTGATTTGATCTAAGTAGGCTTGTTTATAAATCTCATCGCGTTTCGTCAGTTGTGTTATTTTTGTATAATCATTGCGCATGCAGACGTGTCACAAAATAAAAAACAACAACAACATAAGACCTGTTTAACAAAAACAGTAGCAATGTCTTGTGTTTTTGTTCGATATTGCAGATACTATACTAATTTATGCTTGTTTTTGGCGTTTTTCCTGACATGTATGTAATATCGGTGCAGTTTGTCACATCAGTGAACTGCCTTAAATACATGAATGTGTTTGTTCTTAACATGTTCATGGAGTTCCATTTAATTTCACATTTTACTATTACATTTTATCATGACTATCATAAAATACTCCAATATATTTCATCACTGTTTCATTGCAATTATTCATTATAGTCAATATAGATATTGCTTATAATAAGTAAGAGCATATTACAAGGTGTAAACTTTGCTTTTTCATGAAATCCATATTTGTTTAGAGTTTAATAACTTATGTTAAATATAAAATATTGGCGAAACGAACATTCCTAAAATCAGGAATATTCATAATACGTGCTGCACATATTTACTTTTACAAGTACAAGTACAATTTTAAAGACATTAGGCGAAAGGTGCCATTCGGATTCATTTCTTGAAGATCGTCACTGCATACCGCTAATTTAAGAATAGTAGCCATTTTTGCCTGCAAAAAGACAAACACATTACTATGAACACAACTTGCAGATACTTTGCATATTATAAGCCATGTTTGGCATGAGTAAATGGTTAAATAATCTTTTCATATATTATTATAATGTCACATGTACATCGTAAATCTAAATGTATACAGTAGAACTGTACTCCTGTTAAAGAAATTCAATTTGTTAAAATCGCATACTAATTTTAACGGCATGCACTCTTAGTTCAACCGTTGCACTTACATAAATGAAACCATTTATTTTTAAATTAGTTTTTGAAGTTCCCACTTACTTCTGAAGCCTCCGTACATCGGGTATCCATAGCCACCAAAGACTCCACCAAAGCCGCCGATCATGGGATATCCACCGTATCCACCCATACCGTAGCCACCATAACCACCGTACATTGGATAACCACCGTACATGCCCATACCTCCCATACCGTAATCCCCGTATCCTCCGTACATTGGGAATCCGCCATAACCCATCATTTTAATTCCGTCGTCAAAATCGTACCCACCTCCTCCGAATCCGCCTCCGAATCCACCATACACTGGAAAAGGGTAATAATAATTACTTCTGTATTAACCACCATATGTTACTTATTGTAAATTGGTTTATTGGACGTACACTTTGCATATAGATGTATATTACATATCGTTACTATAAATAGTAACAAATTGACGTCACGAGCGGGCCGATATTCGTATCCGCCGGGCCAATATAATCATATTGGCCCCGGGCCGATTTTCTATATCTGAAAAGAATCAGATCGCGCGACGTCAACGTCAATTTGTTACTATTTATAGTAACGATATGTAATATAAACGATAACATACGGCAGAGCCGGGCCGGACGTCTATAATCGGCCCTAGCCGAATAACGGCCCTCGGGCCGTTATAGCGGCAGCGGGCCGATATATAGACGTCCGGCCCGGCCCTGTCGTATGTTATTGTCTAAATATTACATATCGTTACTATAAATAGTAACAAACTGACGTCACGAGCGGGCCGATATTCGTATCCGCCGGGCCAATATAATCATATTGGCCCCGGGCCGATTTTCTATATCTGAAAAGAATCAGATCGCGCGTCGTCAACGTCAATTTGTTACTATTTATAGTAACGATAATGTAATATAAACGATAACATACGGCAGAGCCGGGCCGGACGTCTATAATCGGCCCTAGCCGAATAACGGCCCTCGGGCCAAAGGCCCTCGGGCAGTTATAGCGGCAGCGGGCCGATATATAGACGTCCGGCCCGGCCCTGCCGTATGTTATTGTCTAAATACCAAAATTAATTATTGTGAGTTACAATATTGCTAATAATTACTTTGTATTTCCTCAACTTCCTGTTAATTTTGTTCTGTTCTGTTCTATTAATTGCACATGTTCAAATTTTGTTGCCACTAGCAATGTAATGTTTTGTGCGGATTAATTTACATTCTATGCTTTGGCAAGTTCACGAGCATTTTCACGAGCTCATTTGTGCTAACTATGTGATATACATACCCAATGCTCTGATATATCACCCAGTACATTTGAATATGATTGTAATTAGTGATTGAAATCTCAATAGAAGATCATGGGTTGAAGTTTATACTTACTCGGGGTGGCAGCTGCGACAGCCATGCAAATGGCGAGGGCTAAAAGCTGCATCTTGCTTGGTTGAGGGGGGAAGCTTCAGTACTGAAATTATACAACCATAGCTATGCCTAGTTCTAAAGGAATAAACCTAATGGAGATTCGAATAACTAAATGTATAACTACATGTATTCAAATATTGAACATGTCGAACAATAACATTGAATAGCAATTGGTCATCAAAGTAGGAACCACTAATAATTGTATATTCACACAAAAAACAGCAACATCATATCGTCCTCTGTCTGAAAGCCATCATATCGTCCTCTGAAAGCAATCATATCGTCCTCTGAAAGCCATCATATCGTCCTCTGAAAGCAATCATATCGTCCTCTGAAAGCAATCATATCGTCCTCTGAAAGCCATCATATCGTCCTCTGAAAGCAATCATATCGTCCTCTGAAAGCAATCATATCGTCCTCTGAAAGCCATCATATCGTCCTCTGAAAGCCATCATATGCAAAGAAGATTGCTAAATTTCATTTTATGTTAAATCTGCATTTAATTAAGTACACTTTCAGAACTGATTTCTTAGAAAAAAGCGAAGGTTATCTTCAGACTCCGTTGTTGGAAGGACTAGAGTCTAGTATGTGCGGACAGTATTTATACTCCTAGTGGTCATAAAAGTTGACAGGTTGCTTTAAGGTCATCAGTCAAACTATTAAGAAACCTTACATTTGTCTTCATTTCCATTGTTTTCGTGGTTTAGTGTTATTGTTTTTTTGTATCTATTTTTAACGGAGTTACGAAATCTCCTTCGTTATGAAACCATGATAGACCGGTTTTAACCTGATCAGTAATGAATGATATTGTTGAAGATAACAAAGATCTATCAAATATCTATCAATAAATGCTTGTTAATAGATATCTGAAGTTAATGACTGTGATTGAATGTTTCAATTAATTGATTCAATTTGCTTTAATTACCGGTTTAACTATTTTATATCAACTGCTTACGTAGCATCAGCATTAGATACATAGTTATGATATTTATGAGTAAATGATATTACAAAATGCTTATTCTCAAGTGTATACACGTAGACGTGACATAAATTACAATCTGATTTGCGAATAAAATGTCAAAAAAAATCATTAAACATTTCATTTTTAAGGACATTATTATTCGTTACAGTTCTAACGTTGTTTTGAACTGTACTATGTATTTGTTAATATAGTACATGCTTTTCGTGAAAAGAAAAATAAGGCTGTTGACATTTTTAATTGTATTTGGTTGTATTATGATTACTGTAAACTGTCTTAGGAAATCGTATTTTGTGATTTGTTAGAATTTAGTCAGAACCATCAGGAATTGGCTTCCTATCGAGTGCCGGTATGTGAGCCATTACTGTTGATAAAAGCCTGGCATTGTCTCCTTATGCAAGTTACTGATGGAGCGTTGTGGAACATTTTGCCAGGCTCCTGGACAATCCTCGGCTGAACTGGACGACTGAAATCGCTAGCTGTAACTTAATTCAGAATGTTCAAATGGATTAAAGGGGGTATGTACGATTTCAATAACAACATTTCATTTTCTCATAATTTGAACAACACAAATGAGAGGACGAATATAATCAAGGGAATTTAAAATCAAAATAAATATACAGATATTTGTACCATACTTCATATGTTGTTTTTTTAAGTGAACTTCATGATAACGACAAATTTATTCCTAGTGCTGTGCCGATACCGACACATTTAGTCGTTTTTGTGAGAGAAAAAAAAACGTGTCCATGTGTCGTATGAACAATCTGAACAGAACTTAAGTCAACACGCAACAAATATTGGGGATTGTAAAAATTGTACATGTCTGATGCACATGAATGAGTTTTCGACTGGAAGACGAAAAGTATTTTAAAGTGTTTCGAAGATTTTCGAATATCAATTCTTCCGAACTTTTATTCTAGTTTGTTATTTATCAGTTTTTTATAGGTTTTATTTTACTTTCATATTTTTCTTTGAAAATTTGATGAGATCGTACATACCCTCTTGAAGGTCCGGAGATTTTACCGGCGAATCCAGATCCCACCCCTTCCTATGCACTATTTGACCACAAGTGACTTCGGGACGGGTATTATCGTCCATCAAAATGAACACATCGCCTTGAATACATTCAATAGGACTGTATAAATGTTGTGAATGTAGCGGTAGTGAGTGAGAGTACCGCTGTTAAGGAAACAAAGGTTAGAGCATCAGTCCTAGCAGATTCAACTTGCACTACTCGAGAACTGTTGTTTAGTGGTGTTAGCCCAATGGAACACTTCTGGTTGCCTTCACACTCTGGCTCGCCTGTCTATACACTCTAGGCAATACCCATATTTGTCAGTGAACAGGGAGGGTTGCTTATCCTCACTGATCCAGTCAGTATGGTCCATGGCCGATTCGTATCGCGTCCGGCGGTGATTCTGTGCTACATGTAATGGAATCCGAATACACGGTTCTCTCATCGGATGGTCTGCGCAGAAACCAGTCCCACATGCAATTTGTAGGTCACAACGTAAATGGATGGTTGTTGTAAAACAGCTCCTTCGGGCCTGCATGGCAGAGGCTGATATAGCCCTCTAAGTGCCTCCCCCATGCCGCCTCTCCGGTGTATTGGACTGATGGAACCTTTCCCATGATATGATGACTAATGGGTGGTCCATGTCATAAGCTTATCCAACATTGCTACACCATACCACCTTTTCAGAAAGTTGCCAAGTATATATCTGCTTCAGACAGATGTCTTCTAGCATTGCGTTCCTCATTATAGCCAAAATTAACTAGGTTATATTAAAAGTAAATGATAATGTCTTAGATACGTCATCAACTTGTAGACAATTCCACCAAATGTCATGAAAATCATTGGATGCATGCTTTCTATAACTACTTCGCAGTCTACCTGTTAAAGCTACACATATACACACTGAGACTATCTGTATATATTCTGTAATATTATACACAAAACTAATATATATTATAATCATGACATGATTATGTTATGTATTTGTAGGCATTTGTAGGTACTTCTCAAACTTTGAGTTATACATGTATACGATTGACACATTAACTTACTTAATGACATTTGTATATGACCAGCACAGACGATTCATGGCATAAATGTAAACTTTGTTAATAAATAATAATAGCATTATTAAATCATTGAAAGTGTAAGTATTACAGAAACTGTAATTGCAATGCCATTGAGGTTTTTCAAAATGAATTTGTCTAAAAGCTTCTTATATTTCTAGCTATGCATCGTAAACGACATAATTATTTACATATTTACAGGTATGTATTGCGATTATTTCTTTGCTAAGTTTAAACCGCCAATTTTAACCGGTACAAGGGTTTTACTTCAGTTTTCGTCAGTGTGTGTGTTTTGTTTTGTGCTTCTTTCGTGTTGTTCGTATTGTATTATTCTGTTTTGGCTAATAGTCATTTTCCTTATATAAAGAACCACTTCTTGCAGCTGGAATACTTATATTTTACATTATGTTCAAATAATTAACATGAAATTCATTCCGAAGACAAGACCTGGTGACCATCTTAGACTAATTTGTATCTAAATACCATATAAATTAATATTATTTTGTTGGTTGTGTCGTTTGTCCTCAACGGAGTAAGCACATTAAAGGGCCCATGTCCTCAAAAAGTGCCAAACGGTGCAAAATCATTTAAACAAATCTTAACATTACTATTAATATTTGGTATATTAGAACGTTTAAAATCATGTTCATATATTGGAAAACAGATTACGCATTCTGAGAAAAAAGTACAAGTCCTGGTTGTTTGGTCCTTTTTGTTTACTTTTTAACGTTAGAATTGTGAGTATAATGTATGATCGTTGTTTGCACGTATGTTTCTTACAAGCAATAATAGCTCAGACGGTAAGAACGATTGTTCTTACGACTCCGCCGCTGTGTGTTCGATATCCACTCGGGTTTTTTTCCCAAGCCTTTTGTTAATTTGTTTCTATGAAAATACCTCATAAATGTAGTAAAATATTCATACTTTATTTAATCATTATATCCTTGTCTACGGGGCCTATCAACGGCTAGTACGACAGCGAAAAAATTAATAGTAGTAGTAGTAAATAAGATATGAAAGAACTGTAGATATAGTACCCCTACACGCATGCGCACTATTGATAAATGTATTCTAGCGTAGGAAAGTTTCCATTGGAGTGCACGATTTTGTAGGCTTGAGTTTGAATCCTGCTGAAACAGTGTATCGAAAAACATTTTTTAGCGTTGTATATTTTTTCTTAATGATTCCATCAATATTTTATTGCTACTAGAAAAATATATATATTATAAATGGGAATGTGTGTTGCTTAATATGTGTCTATATTTATAGACACCATGTACTGGTTCTACCCAGGAACGGACTCGAGAGTGTCTCTATAAGCCTAAGGCTTTCGATGCAATCGAGCTTAAATAAATAGGTTTACACTATATTTATATAATATATAATACCGTCGATATGCCTTTTAAGCATTCACACTTAAATGTGTTCCGTTTTATTCCTCAATTTGCTTTATTTATATCAAGTTTGATGCGAGAACATAACTGAATTCTAGAAATCAATGTTTTCTTTTTATCATCTTTGCTAAAGGTAAAAGTTTCTTTTAGACTATATCTATTTTAAACTAAAAACAACATCAAACTGGGATGCAGTGGTTTGTTAACGAGTAATCAAATTACAAACGTACCTATAATAACAAAACTTCCAGTTGACCGTTGTCTGTGGCGTACAGCTGATCCGTGTGGTCACGTAGATCCTAATAGTATCCCCTCTTGCTTTCTGAAAAAAAAGAGAAAAATATAATAATTTATTTTGATAATTTATTTATATAATATAATAAATCTGCATGTGTTGACACCTTACTATATTTAAAGTGTATTCAGTGAATAAATACTTACTTTTTTTTCTCATTCCGCCCATCATGGGATAACCACCGTATCGCCCCATACTACCACCGTATCCGCCCATCATGGGATAACCACCGTATCCCCCCATACTTCCACCATATCCGCCTATCATGGGATAACCACCGTATCCTCCCATACTAACACCGTATCCGCCCATCATGGGATAACCACCGTATCCTCCCATATCCATGCCGCCATATCCGCCCATATCACCGTATCCACCCATGCCACATCCCCCAATCATTGGATAACCACCATATCCACCCATGCCGTATCCGCCCAACATTGGATATCCTCCCATTCCGCCACCCATTCCATATCCGCCCATCATTGGATAACTATCGTATCCGCCCATACCACCCATCATTCCTCCGTACATGGGATAGAATCCACTCATCATGCCACCATACACTGTAACGAAAATTATTTTAAAAAAAAACTATAATAAATTACAGTATTATGATATTTTCGCAGATTTTCACAATTCTGCAATTGCAACGGTAAGATACGATATGGTATAATTATAAATGATTTTATTATTTGTAACGTACATTTAAAGCAATGTCATTTAAAATGGGATTATAATAATCTTTTTACAAAATATCTGAAACATTAGAAATAAAAATATGTGTTTTGTTGTGATTTAACGATAAATTAAAACAAATATTTGTCTTTAATTTAACGAATCAATTGCAACTGAATCAAGCTTACTGGGGTACGTGGCAGTGGCGGCCACTATACAAAGGGCGATAACGAAGAACTGCATGGTTGCTAAATGAAGGTAACATATACTGTTAATCCTGCAAATAGTAAAGAACTGCATGGTTGCTTAGCGACGGTAACGGATACTGTTTATCCTGCAAAATGATAAGGTACTGCATAAAGTAACCAAAGCGACGTTATCATTGTTGGTACGAACAGCAGTGTCAATAACTGTATTAGCCATGCGTATTATGTAATTGTTCAAACTTCTTGTTTTAATCTGACTATGATATAAGTCACAGACATTCCGTAAGGCATTATTACGTTCAGCGAGATTTTTTTAATGAAATGGTTCAGGCGAAATACCATTTGCAAACACTTATGTTAGCTCGTTAAACGAGTGTTGTTATCACAATATGAACTATACTTTGAAAGGCCGATCCAAGTAAGGACAGGCAATTGTCTCTTATTTTGACTTTATTGTTGTCCAGAAATTTTTTCGAAATACTATTCATACTTTTGCCAATATTAACGACGTCAATAGTAAGTATATCTATATCATTAGCGTTATTTACAAGATTGTAACCTCCAATTACTTTAGAATGTTATTTATAAGATATTTTGAAATATAACATTTAACATTGTACTTATTATAAGAATTCTACTCATACCAAAATGTGCATTATTCACATTTATTTTTATCTATCACTTACCTTGTCAAACCAAGGTTTACTGATGGTGTTTTCAATACAAGTAACGCTAGGTCTATTTATACAATATTTAAAGCCCAATCTAACAAAGGAAGATGCATGTTTCATAAAAGATATCGTCAAAGAAACAATTGAACAATTAAAAGAAAAACTGCTAGGAAATGTTCTCCGTCGCATTGAAATCTTAGAGGGAAACGCTTTCGAACATAAAAATGACATTGAGCTTTTAAAAAAGGAAATTACAGCGAAAAATAAACAAATTGAAGAACTCAAAAACCAAAACGCAATCTTACAAGCCGAAAAAAGTGGCATTTCTGATCATCACGAGGAATTTGCAAATAACACTGAGCAATACAGTCGACGCAATAACCTGAGAATGACCGGTGTTCAAGACGATCAAGAACGACAATCCTCAGAAATTGTAACACAGAAAATAGTCACGCTAGTGAACGAAAAGCTCGGCATACCAATTACACCCTGCGACATAGACATCGCCCACCGGCTGGGAAAATTTAAACCAACAGAAAACAGACCCGTCATTATTAAATTCGTCAGGCGACAAACAAAAATTGACATATTAAAAAAAGCAAAGCTGTTCAAGGGCTCCGGCGTCTTCGTCAATGAGGACCTAACAAAGCTTAACGCAAGTGTGTTGGCATCAGTGCGACTGAAAGATCCAAAAAATGTAGAAAAATGCTGGTCCTTTGAGGGCAAAATTTACGCCGTTTTCAAAGGAAACCAGCATGCTACTCATATAACATTTGAGGACTACAAAAACTGGATAGCAAAGCCGTGGCCACGAAAATCCTACTCTGAGTCTCTCGGGGCCTCGTCCCAGACGAACCGCAAACGTGTCACCAACAAAAATTAAGCCATATACGCTAAGATAGCTGTGCATAATATGTAAGCGCCTCTAGATCTCATTTAGCCGTTAAAATTTCTTTGTAGTTAGTTTACATAAATAAACGTAATATAAATTATATACTAAATATATTAAATAATATTACATATTTGAGTAACTAAAAATTGTTGTACGTAAAATTTGCATACATAATGAGATGTCTTTGTAAAATAAAAATCTATTTTCGCTATTAAGACACCCAAGTGTTAAATGACATAGCTACGCCCGCGCAATACTTTTAATACTTATCGGCGAAGTTATTTCCCTTTCAAACAAACTTGCCACTGCGAGTAGTAAAAACATACATGTCAAAATAGTAAATAGAAGGTCAGCTAGTTGTTTTTAAACATTTATTACAACAAAATAGTCAGACTCAGGTATATTCATGACAGTTAATGCACTAATTTAACTTTACTGTGCACTTCCAGCTATTTATGTAAGAGGCTGTATGTAAATAGTGTACATTTTTTGTTGCTTATGACACTCTAGAATAGACTTTTTGGCTCGATGCATTATTACCTTTTTGTGCATGGATAAGTCGCTTGTATTTTTGTTGCATACTTCTATATAGGACCACAATGCATCATCCTTAAAAAACTAATATAGCCACCGATCTTCTGTTGTTGTCTTTTCAGCCCTTAAACATGTCAAATGTTTATTTTAAGCATTATTTGTCATGTCAACAGACAGTGATAATGTAGTCTATATAGATGTTTTTATGTCGTCATCTTTCTTTATTTATTTGCACGCCTTCAGCCTTTTTGTTTAGTGCTTTATATGACTGTTAACACTACAAATGCCTTCTTTACAAAATATGTTGTTGTTTTTACACAGTGTTTGTTCATACTTAAGAAGGTATTAAATGTAGTGAAGTGAGAATAATATAATTCTCCACTTAACAAATACAAGCTGTTTTTCCAATAACATCTTCTCACCCAAATTGCTTCATTTTCGCTTTCATACGAAGCTCTTTAAAATGTTAAGTGAATGATTATGCTAAAAGCAATAAAATTTCAGATATTATTCAAAAAGTTGAAAAGGCGCATAAATCTTGTGTGATAGTTGACCTGCATTGAAAGTCTTATAATGCTAGTTCTTTTGGTCTTAGTCTTTATCCGTCCTGAGTCAAAATTATTTATCAACTCTAATTTTATAGCCATAATGTACTCATTATGTAACAAAACATGACACTCAAATTTTTGGTATTTTCTGTAAATATATAGCAACACATACACAATTATAAAACTCCTTTTCCCTTTTCAAACATAATGTTAATAAAATGATGGCATCTCGTAAGTGGATAACACTGTTAAGTGTAATAAATCATATGGTTGTGCATAATGTTCCAGTGTTTAAGGCTACTAAAGTGGTTGTGTGTTGATAATTGTTTGTTGTTTTAATTTTCAACAAAATATCTGATAATACATCATTGAACAAAATGCAGTATCAGTATGAACTTTAACCGTGTTAAATGTATATAAATAATATGGTACTGCTACTACACTGCATCTTTCTGTATTTTCTTTTTCGTTTAAAAAATAAACATGGACTATTGTTGTTACCACTATTTGCTATGGCCTCCTTCTGTTTCCACTTTTTGTTTATAAAATAAACATGGACAAATGTAATAATGTAAATTTGTTAATATATAGTATATAAAATAAATATAAATATATATATATTGTATATACCCAGTATGTACTATAGAAAATTATATAACATTATTCTGTTTAAATATATATATTGATAAAATTTACACTTGTTGATATGTGGATGGTGTTCAATTTATGTCAGAAATTACTTGAATTACTATTTACATTTAGATACATATTAAACTTTGTAGTATTGACAATTTTATAAAATAATGCTGTTAAAATGTAAATTCAAATAAAACTCCACTTTTTGATCTATAGATAGTGTTCAATTTATATCAGAACTTAGTTAAATTACTTTTTTACATTAGATATATATTAAACTTTGTATTACTGAAAATTATATAAAATAATGCTGTTATATTGTAAAATTAGATAAAACTCCTCTTTTTGAAATGTAGATAGTGTTCAGCTGATATCTGAAATTAGTTAAATTAATATTTACATTAGATATATATGTCACCTTGTATTAGTGAAAATTAAATAAATAATGCTGTTAAAATGTAAATTTAGATAAAACTCCACTTCTGAGAAGTAGATATCTTTCAAGTTATCTCTGATTTTGGTTGAATTACTACTTACATTAGAATAAATACATATAGTAATTCAGTATGAAGTACCACTGTGCTCCATTTTGTTTCCTCTTTTTATTTATTAAATAAACATGGACAAATACAACTATTTATACTTGTTAAAATTTATAATATAAACATATATAATATTTTTAATATTGAAAATTATAGTAACCTATATTGTTAAAATGTAGATATAGATAAAACTTTTTTAGTAAATATTTGTCAATTTATCTCTGACTTTGAATGATTATTTAAACTAGTAAAAACACTTATAGTAAATCAGTATAAAAAAATGATGATTAAAGTCTAGCAGTTTCTGTAATAGACCACCATTGTGTTGCTACCACCCAGCTTTTTGCTTACTCCTTTTTTATATAAAATAAACGTACACAAAAACAAAAAATATACTTGTAAATATGTGCATATTGGTAAAACTTTGTATCTATTCAGAGTAAATACATATAAAAATCCTGTATGTAAATATTGATATTGTTAAGGATCAATTTCTTGTAAAAATACAGCATTTGTTGCCTCAAGTCTGCTTCTTTTTTTTTCTCCTCTTGTCTATAAAGTAAACAGGGACAAATACAACATTTTTACTAGTTAATATATAATATATAATGTTGATTTATTCTGTAAAATCCTGTATGTAAATATTGATGTTTTTAAGTATCAAAAAATACAGCACCTGTTGACACAAGTCTGCATCTTTTTGCTTCCTCTTATTGTTTATAAAGTAAACAGGGACAAATACACACTGTTCTCTAGTTAATATACAATATATAATATAGATTATGTTCAATATATATTTTTAAGTATCAATCTCTTGTAAAAAAAATACAACACTTGTTGCCACAAGTCTGCATCTTTTTGTTTCCTCTTATTGTTTATAAAGTAAACAGGGACAAATACACAATTTTTTTTTTTTTTTTTTTTTTTTTTTTTCTATTTAATATACAATATATAATATAGATTATGTTCAATATATCTCTAAACTTAGACAAATTATAATTTACACTAGAGCAAATACATACAGTTATTAAAGCTCTACATATTATTAAATACTGATAGCTATTTATTGATATCTTCAGATGTTGCCATTGTTCATTAATCCTAGTGATAAGCTTATTAATGAAAACATTTACCGATTTGTATATGCTATTTTGACTCGGTTCTAATTTTCCTAACAAAAAGATACCTTATTATGTTCACTTATTTTTTTTCCTTTCATGTTAGTTTTTTTTTTTTTTTTTTTTCCTATTATTATTTTGTACTTTTTCCGTTCTGTACTACAAGGTATGTTGTGTTGTTACTATGCATGCAAGTGCTACATTTTATATGTTCCTTAGTTTTGCTTATCTATGAACGAGCTTAAAATTTTATCTGTCAACTGCAGAGGCATTCAGGGGAAAAAGAAGCGATTACAAGTTTTTCAATACTTAAAAGAAACAAAATGTGATATTTACTGCCTTCAAGATACACACTTTATTAACGAACAGATTAAAACCATTTACTCAGAATGGGGATCAGAGTGTTTCCTAAGTTATGGCTCTTCTAATTCGCGTGGTGTAGCAATACTTTTGTCGAAAATACTTGAGTATAAAATACATAATGTACAATATGATGAATTTGGTAACTATATTATTTTGGATATAAATATTGGTGAAACTAGACTCACACTTGCCTCTATATACGGACCGAACTCTGACAGTCCCGAATTTTTCACCAATATTTTTGATATTATTGACAATATTGGGAATGACTCCTACTTAATTTGTGGCGACTTTAATTTGGTTCTAGACCCAAATATAGATTATCAAAACTACAAATCAATAAATAATAAAAATGCAAGAGAATTTATTTTAAAAAATATGGAAGATCGTGTTCTTACAGATCCTTTTAGGATATTATATCCTAACTCTAGACGATATACATGGAGAAGAACAAATCCAATACAACAAGCCCGGCTTGATTTTTATCTTTTATCGTCATTTTTGTCACCGTTTTTTCACGACATTAATATATTGCCCAGTTACCAATCTGATCATTCGAGTGTAACGTTGACATTAAAATTTACTGATTTTAAACACGGAAAAGGTCTGTGGAAACATAATAACATGCTTCTTAGCGACATCAACTACATTAACACAATAAATGATACAATTACCGAAATAAAGAAACAATATATGTTACCTGTATACAATAAAGATAACATTGATACAATACCTGACCAAGACATACAGTTTTTAATAAACGACCAACTTTTTTTAGATACAGTTTTAATGGAAATAAGAGGTAAAGCTATTTCATATAGTTCGTATAAAACAAAATCGCGTAACAAGCGCGAAAACCAATTAAAAGCTGAAATTGAACAACACGAGAAATTGTTGACCGAGAGTAACGTGCAAATTATACTTGAATTAAAAGATGAACTAATGAAAATACAAGAAGAGAAATTAAAAGGTGCCTTAATAAGATCGCGAGCCGAATGGATACAATTTGGAGAAAAACCATCAAAACTTTTTTGTAACCTCGAAAAATATAACTATACAACAAAAACTATCACTAGCCTAACAACTGATGACGGACTTGTTTTAGACAAGCAGGTTGATATCTTGAACGAAACCGCTTTGTTTTATAAAACATTGTATCAAAATAACGACAATACCAACATTGATGATGATTTTAATAGCTTTTTTTTTATAGCAAATATTGACATACCTAAACTGTCGTATGAAGAGTCAAAACTATTAGAAGGGCCAATAACACTAAGTGAGGCCTCTTTTGTCTTAAAAAACATGGCAAACAACAAAAGCCCTGGGTCGTCTGGTTTTAGTATTGATTTCTTCAAAGTCTTTTGGCCCAAATTAGGTACGTTTGTTTGTAGAGCGTTAAATCACGCATTCGATAGCGGCATTTTGTCTATAACACAACGACAGGGGATAATTACTTGCATACCTAAGGGTGAAAAACCCAGACAATTTTTAAAAAACTGGCGTCCAATAACATTGTTAAACACTGTATATAAAATTGGTTCTGGAAGTATTGCTAATAGATTAAAAAAATACATTAACAAACTTATAAATAATGATCAAACTGGTTTTATCAAAGGCAGGTTCATAGGTGAAAACACTCGACTAATCTACGACATTTTGAAATACACTGAGGAAAATAATATTCCCGGACTTCTCCTACTTATAGATTTTGAAAAGGCTTTTGATTCCTTGTCATGGAGGTTTGTAAACAAAACACTCTCCTTGTTTAATTTCGGTCCTGACATGAAAAAATGGTTTAACGTTTTATATAAGGATGGCATTTCAGCAGTAACGCAGTGTGGGTTGTTATCTGAGTTTTTTCAAATACAACGTGGTTGTCGTCAAGGTGATCCCCTCAGTTGTTATATTTTTATTTTATGCGCTGAAATTTTGTCTCTTAAACTCAGGGCAAATCCCAAAATCAAAGGAATCAAAATCGATAATACTGAATATAAGTTATCGCAATTTGCTGATGATACGTCTATACTCCTGGATGGCTCTGCAGAATCCCTTAATGAAACCTTAGATGATTTGTCGCATTTCACATTGTGCTCTGGCTTAAAGGTAAATTTCGACAAAACCAAAGTAGTTTGGATAGGGAAGCATAAATTCAGTTCCGAAAGCATAAAAACTAGATGGAAGTTAAAATGGAACCAGCATACTTTTGATATGCTTGGTTTAACATTTCATGTCGATCTTGATAAGATGATAGATCGTAATTATATGGATAAATTGTATAGAATTAGAACGCTGCTTAAAAACTGGTCCAGAAGGATATTAACTCCCATTGGAAGGATACAAGTAATAAAAACGATTGCTTTGCCAGTGCTTAACCATTTATTTGTTTCACTTCCCAATCCACCACATAGAATATTGGTTGAACTTAATGATCTCTTTTTAAACTTTGTGTGGAATGGGAGTTCAAAAATTAACAAAAATGTACTTATTAAAGAATATACTGAAGGAGGTCTTAATATGGTCGACATCTTTTCATTTATAATAGCGTTGAAATGTTCTTGGATACGAAGGATCATCACAGGAAATGGTAAATGGATTAATATTGTAAAAATGATAATAGACACCCAAAAACTTTACAACTGTGGTGTTCACTATCCAGAAAACCTTATAAATAAAACAGGCAATGCTTTTTGGAAAGACACTTTAAAATCGTTTGTTGATTTCCGCAAAGCAGAATCATTAAATATAAAATACATATTACAAACCCCAATATTCTATAATCCTGATATAACGATGGGTAATAAAAGTGTATTCCTCAAAACATGGTTTGAAAATGGCGTGCATTTTATCTGCGATTTGATCAAAAACAACGATGGGTTAGAATTATATAGCTATGAAGAACTGTGTAACAGATATAATTTCTATCCAAACTACTTGCATTACATAGGTATTACTAATGTAGTTACTAAATACTTGAAGAAATATGGTTTGTTCGATAAAACATCTGCTCTGAATACGATTGCAGATTTTGACTTTGTTAAGCCTTTTGTTCCCCTTCAAGTGATATCCATTTTAAAATATCAAAAAGGTACCCAACCCATGTATAATATTGTTAAAACAAATGACACTTTACCAGTCTGTATGTCAAAATGGACGAGCATTTTTGAAAATATTGAATTAAAAGACTGGAACCATATCTTTAGTATGCCATTTTGTATAACCAAAGATTCTACGCTACAATGGTTCCAGTATAGAATTATACACCGAATTATTGGTACCAACTATTTTTTGTATAAAATCAATTATAAATCGTCAGCAGAATGCTCTTTCTGTCATGATATGTCGGAAACAATTGAGCACATTTTTTGGGAATGTAAATACGTTAAAAAATTTATTGCTGATTTGTTTGAAGGTTTTGAGGTATTCGCTGACTTGATAAATGCACCCTCTTTCATGTTAGGACATAAAAACACAAGTAGTCCTCTTAATCTAACATTCCTTCTCACTAAAAGGTTTATTTATAATTGTAAAATGAATCAAACATTACCTACCGTTATCGCGGCAAGATCATTCTTTTCTATCCAGTATCATATTTTGAAGGAAATGAACTTCTTCTGCAATTTAGATTCTAACTTAATAACTACATGGGACATTTTGTTAAATCTGTATCGTTAAGAACATTGTGACTTGCATATTTTATCCGTATATTCAAAATTTCAATATGTGTATCAATTTGTATATTGCTGTTTAAGCAATTATGATATTATTGTTAATATGCAATTGTGAGCACTTGTCTTCATTGTAATATTATATATCATGCATGTTGAACTATTATCAATACTCATGATGTACGGTGTGGAGGGGGATGCCCTCGACCCTCACACACCTATTGACGAGGAAAATAAAATATATAGAACGGAAAAAAAAAAAAAAAAAAAAAAAAAAAAAAAAATATTTAAAGCCCAATCAATTGCTATCAAATTTTGCAGCCAATCAACTAAAATGGACCGATGAATCATAGTATATACAAGTTTTTCATCTATCTGGTAAATCAATTATTTTGAAGACAGTGATTTGATTGATACACATGTGGACATTTGGGTTAATAGTAATGCATTTCATATGTACCTTTTACATTTGTTTTAGATTTCACTTTTGTGATATAACGATGATTGATTCAATCTAAATGTCATTGACACACACAAGACGAAAGGAACATAATCAGGCTGAAGGTCTTCGCTTAGATATACGCGTGTTTCTGTCTATACTGAAAACGTAGATCACGTATGGACTACTTTATGGACAGAGCACTGCTTTGGACAGCTGCCTCAGTATAGCATTACTAACGGACAGTCAGTGTTCTTGTGGTAGTTTCTCAAACTGAATTTATCCTAACCCTGATTAGGCACAGATTTAATCCATTCTTAAAGGGGCATATCGAATGTATGTTCCATAAATATAAACGCATATTAAACCAAGACATATTCGCATTTTCTACAATACATTTTGTGTATTACCAATAATATTTTGATGGAATCCTTAAGAAAAAGCTCCCCAAAATTGGATACACGGTTCCTGCAGGATTCGAACACATGCCCACAGAAAAGCGCATATCAATTACAAATATTCCTACGCTTTGTTATCAATGTTGTTAATTCGAGTAACGGTACTTATGTACAGTTTATTCATATCGATTTTACTCCTACTACTTATATTTTCCAGCGCCCGCGAAAGCGTCATTGATGACCACTGTTTATATATTAAAATTATATAGATGTGTCCACTGTTTATATATTAAAATTATATAGATGTGTCCACTGTTTATAGAAACAAGGCCATCCTATTTGAAAATGCTTCTATGTTAATTCTCTGTAAATGAACTTTATTTTTGCAAATGTTATAGTCGACCTACCGTCGATACGCCCCTTTAAACTTAGAGCAGAACTTGTAAAAAAATAAGGAAATATTTTGTAGTAATTTATTAATTGCTGCAGGGTAACATTTAATGCAGAACAATATAATCTGAACATATTATATGTATACCTTCTTATTAGTTTGAAATACATAGCCCAAACACCGAAAATCGGTCAGGTATTTGATATTTCATTCCTTCGAAACAATGTCCAGATTATCTTGCTTTTCCATCCCGGAACACTATACTGCATTTCTATTAAATGATTGATTGTTAAGGAAATGTTGTTTACAATATTGTTGACACACGGTGTAATCACATGCAGGTGGTTTGAGTGTTCTTATTGGAGTGGAACATGGAAATTACGATTAATGTTTTAATGGGTTATGCATATCCATTATGAGCTTACATAAATTAAATTCTTTATGTTTTATGTTAAAGATATAATGATAGATATTTATTATTTGATTTCCGGTACAAAAAAATCATAATTGTATGTCATAGGGTGTTGTCGAATACCCAACGGTAAGGAGTATAGATGCGAAATCACAAGTGTTAACAAGAGCAAACAAAAGCATATTAAAAATGTCACGCTTTTTGTCAACATAATGATCAAATATCTAATAAAATATGGTTTATTGAGCTGCATAATGTAGAAATGATTTGTTCGTTACAAATTTGCTATCACGCGTTATGCACGTGAATGTCAATGACCTATATTCAAAACATTAGACTCCGCCCATAATTTGTAGCAGACTTATCTGTACTTTATTTCTTTCTTTGTCTACGGAAAACTTGCAGCGTGTCGTGTTAGAATCCAGAAACACTGTGGTCAGATATGAATCATGTTTTTTATTATATAAATTCATCGACATTTCACTTTATGCGATAGTTTATGGGTACTGCAATTCCGTGAGAACTTCGGTCCCGGCATTTGTTCATACATTTTAAATATCTGACAGACCGTTGAATAAAACTCACAAGCACAGTCGAATGACGTCAAATTGTTGATTTTCCTCGTGTACTAATATGAATTTTAAATTATATGGTTTGTGTTATTTTATTTTTAATTTATGCTTTCTTATGTGTGTTTATTATTTAAAGGACCATCTTTCCAACAGCAGATGGTACTGATTGCACATAAGCATTTGCTAATCGCCCGACCACACTATAAACGATACATTTTAATACACGGAGAATATTCCAGAACGTCATGTACATTTCAGACATTGTACGTATTTTCGAGCAGACTGGATAAGTAGCATTTGTATTGGTTTTCGTTGAATAAACATGCATGACAACTCCAACGAATGAGTTTCCTGTGTGATTATGATTGCTTAAGAATATTTGTAACTTTAATTACACAAGCAAGCACTCTTTCCTTATAAATGGAAATAAGAATGTTTAATCAGACTAAATTGCACGATCGCCCTAGCTGTAGAGTACGATTAGGGTCTTTAATATCTTTAACAGCATCATGCTCATAGAAACGAGCATCATGCTCGTAAGGTGGAGCATCATGCTCAATGAACGGCCTAGCATCAAGCTCACACGATCGAGAATCCTGCGCGTCACTGTTACTAAAATAGAAACAACGGTTTCAGCTCAATAGCTTGAGAATGCATTGAAATATTGTAATGAAACTTAATACATAGATACCTTATATCAAGACCTCGCTTGAGATTGCATATGGGGAGGGTGGGGTAAAAGTCAAAGTCACTGTAACTAGAAAAACAGTTTCAGCTCAATAACTTGAGAACGCATTGATATATATTTTAATGAAACTTAATACATAGATACGTTATATCAAGACCTCGCTTGAGATTGCATCTGGAGAGGGTGGGGTCAAGGTCAATTTCACTGTTACTAAAAATAGAAAAACGGTTTCCGCTCAATAACTTGAGAACACATTGAGATATTTTAATGAAACTTAATACATATATAATTAAGGCCTCGCTTAAGATTGTGTATAGAGTGTGTGGGTCATGGTCAAGGTCACTGTTACTAAAATAGAAAAACGGTTTCCCGACAATAACTTGAGAACGAATTCAGATATTTCAATGAAACTGCATACATATATACCTTATATCAATACTTCGCTTGAGATTGCGTATGGATTTGGTAGGGTCAAGGTCCCTGTAACTAAAAATAGAAAAAAGCGTTCCGCTCAATAAGTTGAGAACACATTGAGATATTTATTTTAATGAAACTTCATACATAATATCGAGACGTCGCTTGGGATTGCGTATATGGTGGGTAGGGTCATGGTCGAGGTCACCGTTACTAAAAATAAAAAACGGTTTCCTCTCAATAGCTCGAGAATACATTGACATATTTAAATGAAACTTCATATGTAGATACCTTATGTCTAGAACTTGCTAGGGATTGCATATGGGGCTGGTGGGGTCAAAGTCAAGGTCACCATTACTAAAACAATTATTTTTGTGCTGACTTTCGTTCGAAAAAATTGGTTTTCGTGGAATTTACACGTTTTGTGTTTACTAAATAATTTCCGTACATATCGACTACGTGTGTAATGTATAGCCGCCCCTTTAAATCCGGTGTTGTGCCTGTGTTGTAAAAGAAATTGATCACTTGTTTGAATAAAGGACATTTTGTGTTTTTTTGTTAAATGTTTCCCTTCTCTTAATGCAGCTGGAAGGTCTCAATCTTTTCCAAAAATGCGTGGTAAGGTACTTCCTCACAATTATTACGTATTATGGTATAATCTGTCACATTTGCCCATTTATTGCAGTTAAACCAATTGCGTTTGTTTTTAATCTTTTTTTAAGGTTTAGCTTTTGGCGATTTGAAACAGTGTAAGTTTACCTTTGCATATCAAGTAAATGACACTCGCTTTTTGCTAAACAATCTATCCTGGCTTTTTAAGGTCGAAGATGGGGTTTTATTTTATGCTTTCCTGTGGTTTATAGGAAATATCAGTGATAATTGTCACTGTTTCACACTGGTTTCAGATTTATTACAGTAAACGGACCGCCAACGATGCCGGACTAAAAAAGTATTAAATTTTGACGTCATAATTTAGTGATTCTCGCGAAATTTTCAAAAACACAAATAGATATTGCACTAAAATGTAACTAAACGGCATAAAAAGGCATAAAAACAAAAACAAGGAAATTAGTTTTAGGTAGAATATCGATTTTTGTATTTTGGAGTCTCCAGACGGGATGAGTAGCATTTGTATTGGTTTTCGTTGAATAAACATGCATGTTCTTATTTAACGGTTGTTATTTTGTTGGCGTGTAGTTTTAATTCTTCTCTTAATAAGATTTGTTTCATGTAAACTTTCGGAATTAAAAGTAAAATTTTCAATTGTCTTAACCTTGAAGGAAACAAATAGTTCTTACTGATCTTAAGTAAACATGCTTTAAAAACAGCAACACATTTTTAATAAAATGAAACAAGAACTTAAGTTTTTATCGTACATGTATTAGTAACGATACTTAACCGTTAGCAACATTCGATATGATGCGTAGTTTTGCAGTTCGACAATATAAGATAAGGACATCAATTCTATGGTATGTATGCATATTCTGTTCTTAGTAATGAACTTTATTTATTTAAAGTATTATTACAAACAATACGTGTCTATGACATATTGACGATAATGAGTGTATAGACTGGTTGAGAACAAGCCTGTGCAGTTTAGATAATAATAAGAATTCTTGACGAATGTAACAGAAACTGAATGGGTTATACACCTATAAAACAGTAAGCGCTACGCTATTACTATTTTGCAATAGGAAAAACACAATACTGATAATATATATCGCGTGTGAGTTTTACTGGTCACTCCAAGCCGCATCGTCGGAACCCACGTTCGCTCAAATACGCTATGCTTCATGACCAGATGTTTAAGTATCGGTAAGTACATGTATACCGTGGGTTTTGACGATGTCCAAGCCGGTGAGTCAAGGCATTAGTGTGTATGTTTAATATATATTTTATTCAAATTGTTGTATCTACTATTATACGCTGTATTGTGTAGGCAAGCGGTCAGTTGCATTAATAGACGTCAATTCTGTTATAGTTATTGCTTGTACTAGTTGCTGATGCCGCGGTTTTTCATTACCGTCGGCAGTTAGATCTTTATTATAGGCCTATGTCATGCGTGGTTACGAGGTATTGACATCACATGTATTTTTATAAATAAAAGTAATTTGTTAATAGTGTATTTCCAATGTAAACGTGTATTTATCGATAGGATTGTGCTAATATATATATATATATATATATTACTTTATAATATGTCTACTTGTCTGTGCAAAAAAAACAGCCTGTTCTAACATGTACTTCGTAAACCCCGGTTTACAAAACAAATCAATTTTTTGTGTGCAATTGTTTGTAAATAATACCATGATATGCCATTGAAAATTTATTTTAGAAAACAGAAGTAAATACTTTTCAAGGTACGGTAGACATTAAGCCGCAATGATTCAGTAGTAATACATTGATTATCAGATTAATCAGTATATTATTAGAATGTGTATGATTGCAGTGACAACATATGGTAACAAATAGTGGAAAATTTAAGCATTCGGCATTTTTACGCCACTGCCACTGATTCGACCAAAAAGAACCTATTTAATGCACAAAGTTTTTATTCGTAGGTTTGCGCCCCGGTGAAGGTACACTTGGTGTTTATTAACTAATACAAATGCCATTTTCATGTCTTTGACGTAGAATACAATCCATAACGTCTGAACAATAACTATTAGAAAATAAAATGGGATGCAACTGTTTATATTGAAATGTACATGTACAACTATTTCACCAGAACAAATTCAGCAGTATATTCATGGTGTCGAGAAGTTTCAAACGGCCTTCATCTGACTAACCGTAGTATCCTTTCTTACTCCCTGCAAGGAAAACGTTAAAGGTATTTACAAGTTTAATATTTACTATACTTATATTGTATTTAATTTTACACGAAATCCTTTATTTGCAAATATTGAGGTAAATAATATAATTATTGCTTGATGTTAAGATCCTTTGTGGTACTTACTGTATCCTCCTCCCATACCGCCCATCATTCCACCGTATCCGCCCATAGCGCCCATTCCACCGTATCCGCCCATACCGCCCATTCCACCGTATCCTCCCATCATTGGATAACCGCCATATCCTCCCATACCGCCCATTCCACCGTATCCTCCCATCATTGGATAACCACCGTATCCTCCCATGCCACCAGAGCCTCCATATCCTCCAATACCGCCCATCATGCCTCCGTATCCTCCAATACCGTCCATCATGCCTCCGTATCCTCCCATACCGCCCATTATTGGATAACCACCGTATCCACTCATGCCTCCATAACCGCCGTATCCTCCCATACCGCCCATCATGCCTCCAGATCCTCCCATACCGCCCATCATGCCACCATACACTGCAACAGTTGAAAATCAATCTTTGAGTATGCGTGCTTTTTACAATAGATCACCAATAAGTATTTACTAGTAAACTACATTCAATAACATCACTCTTTTTTCGAATATTACTAGAATCATCATTGAAACATGATCATTTCATGACAAATCATATTTTTGAAACTTAAAACTTTGTTTTTCTAGTATAAAAATATCAAAACGATGTCATATAAAATAGAAAGATGGAGCAAACACTTACTGGGATATGTGGCAGTGGCGGCCACAATACAAAGGGCGAGAACGAAGAACTGCATAGTTGTTAAGCGACGGTAACAGTTGCTTTTAATCCTGCAAATAGTCAAGAACTGAATGGTTAAGCAACACTAACAGATACTGTTTATCCTGCGCATGAGGTACTGCAGTATTATAATGTGAATCAGATATATTTTACCTGCATATAAATAACGACGTATAAACGTGCTATACAGTTCTAGCTGAGACCTATATGAACCTGACAATAAGAACTCATGATTAGTGTCATGTTAATTTGTCCGAGCTATGGTTATACTGGAAGTTCATGACATGCATACACCTTACGACTGCAATGAAGACAATACAGAATAAACCGTTCCACCCACCGAACAGCCTACTGTGCAGTTCGTATATAAACCTACTGTGATTACAATATCCGTTATTTCGTATTTTGAAACTCCCTAAGAATTTCTCTTGAAGATTGTGTTCTGTGTTTAAATGTATTGAATGATACATTTATACCAGAGTTTCATGACAAGCAATTAGTTCATTTACATACATGTCGATATAACAAAACTTACACATGTTCGACAAAAATAGTAAATTTGTTAAAAAATTGTGAAACAAAATATAACAATGATAAGCAAACAGTTTCAAAAATACGGATCCTACGTGTCATTTCAACATTGTATATTTACGCCATACGACGTTCCTGTTATCAAAGTATTACAAACAATATTCAGTTCTACAACTAATTTACCTGGTAGGTCTGGTGTTCTGTGAAGGCCTGGTAAATGCAACGAATGATGGCGATATTTATACAAAAATTTTTGGTTTCGATTCAAATTAAACTTTGCAACCGATCCATTAAATGGACATATGAATCATGGTTTTTTCGCCTCTTAGGTAAACAACCGATGATGGGCATGTTCCTGATTGATCGGATTGCCAACCCAGACTCAAGTACCTTTGTATATTTTTAATGTAATTGTTGTACACTAAATACAATGGAACGACTGATACTTTTAACGATGACAGATCCAACCTCAGAAACACCCATATGTAACATCTAATATAATGTAATTGTGTTGTTGAGGTTGTACGTGTGATGGTTATGATATATTGGTCCATGAAAGGACCACTGTCCGCTTACAAAAACATTTTTTAATTATTTAATATAAAATAATGAAACTCCAGTGACATCACCAGGAGAGAATCCGTTGATCAGTATTTGAATTGCCTATACAATTAGGACAATACGCATAACACAACACAAAACATACAAAAAAATGTAACACAAAGTTTCAAGATACAAATTCTAACGGTATGCAATATTTTTTCTATACTTCATAATAGCTTAATAGTGATTTACGCATCAAGGTATGGCTGATATCGTGAACAATTGACTCTTTTTAACTGAACTACAGAGGCTATACAACATCACAGTTAGGTCAAATTTAAAGCATCAAATTGATGGAATTACGGGAAAAAACTTAATAAAAAAGAAAGTTTGTTTTATTTGGTACATAAGATTTATTTCAAAAAGCCTATTATGTGTTTTTCATAAATTGGTGAGACACAGGTTTAAGTATCGGTAATTATATGACAATGAACACTTACATTCAGGTTTGATTCCTTACTTCCCAAAAATCGGTTATCTTTATTTGCATCTATGTTTGATGACAAGAAAATAATTGTGTATGTTTGTTTGTTTTGTTTCAATAAGTTTGTATTAATAAGTTGATGAAGATGTGGGCGAATCCAATAATGTGATAATAGCAAACATATAAATGATTGACAAATAAGTACTTATATTCAAATTAATTCCATGTCATGGTGGTTTAACCAGGAATTGTTAAACATGTTTACAATAATTGACCAAATATATTTATAATACTGTAGTTAAATGTCAAACTCAAGACATTGATAATTTATAATATGATTCTTCGAACAAGACTGTAACATCAACTTTGTACTGTTATCAATAATATTTTTCCAGCTACTGGCATTTGAAACGTTCAATGTACTTTCATGCAGGAAATACTAAGGTTCATAATATTTGATTAATAATTCTCAGAATCGATGTCTGGTGTGAGGGATAATTATCGTAATATTATGAGGTCACCAATACGTCCTTTTGTACTTCTAACTGTTGTTCAAAAGCATGTATTTGAGATTGATTGTACCTCCGTTTCATCTGCCATGCAATACGGTCGCATTAATCAGTTATGTTTTACAGTCGCACTTTTTGCATGTTGAACAAATATGACATTTCCATTTCATATGTTAGAACATTTGAATTTTTTATAAACATAGTTTGCTCTTTTTGTACTGGTGTTAACTTAAGTCAGTATCGCAAATAATAAAAATAATGAAAAGGCTGATATTCAAAAATCTCCAAAGTTAAGTAAATTTCTTACAATCAATTACTTTCAGTTAGATCTTCTTTAAGTCTAAAACTGTTTTATAAAGCCATACAAATTTGATTCTTTGTTTAGCATGATTTTTCGAAACCTACCAAAGAAGCAGAAAAAAAAAACAATGAGTCAATAAACACAAATTTTTCGCAACTTGTTCATGGCAGTGGTACAGTGCTAAAGGAAATGTTTGCTTGTAAAACTATTATACATCATCTTCATATTGGGATACCTACTTTAATACACTATTTAACTATGTAAATTCAATAGCTACATACTATTTTTTTTACAAATATTGGCAAAAATACCTACAAGTCATCCCCCCCCCCTCTAATATTTAATACGCTTTCAATTCGATTTTTCACATTGTCAAAATAATTATCCGAAACCTACCAGCCAGAGGGCGCTAGACATAGAATCAAATTGGCATGGCCTTAATTGCGCAATTGATTATAGTTTATTTGCATAGAGGTTTTTTCTGGTAAAACGAGGGCAGTGACTTCTTATTTTTCAAAATTTGATTGTAAATAAAGAAAGTTCATACTGGAATTGTGATCTGAATTCTTTCGTGTAACTTGTGTAATTAAGGATTTCCCTAGGAGTTATTTTAATGCCAGTCCTTGCATAAAATAAAATATTATTGGTTTCTCCTACATAGAACCAAGCAAACCAAGTGGGTGGTAGGTAGGGAAATGCCCACGAAGCATATAATCACAGGTAACATCTCTATGCAACATAACTCGGACTGAAAAACATTTATACATGAGTATAAACATCGACAAACCAATTTAATAGTATGCAAAAATATAACGTCCGAGGAAAATGTATAATAAACTAGATAAAACAGAGACATGTTTGTATTAATCAATGTATATAGCAATGTTCATTTACAAATTGTACGTTTCATTCATTTTTTATAATAAGAAAATAGCATTGAGCTTGTTTTCAATTAGAATTTTTTCCAGACTGTCTTGGCGATCTTTTCTGGTCCGTCACCGGTGAATTACGCAAAATGTTACTTGTGGCTTATGATGAACACAAACACTTTTTTGTGTAACTTTCTTGGTACACCCACAACAAAGCACATACGAGCACGAAGTTTATGTGTTTTAAATTGTTTGGCATTGTAATTGATTTTGAATCTGTAACTGCCTCAGCAATACAGACACTTTTTAACAATTAATGGTTCGTCATTTAAAGACACACAACCCTTCAACATTAAGAATGAAATGTATAATACTAATCAAATATATGTCAAACGCTTTTTTACGTATAGGATTTGAAAATCAATCAAATATATTACTTAAATACTGTGAAAACAATTTGTAATAAATATATATGAACATTGTAAACAAAAAACTTGAAATGCTGTTGTCGCTTTTTATACAAACATTTGTTCATATTTTAAAACAATTTATGCGATTTGTTTATAACTTTGCTTATGGTATATTTATTAATTTGTTTACGTTATTACTTTAAACGATACTTCCTAATTATCAAACATTTATTTCCTAATTGTAACATGTTTTTTGAAGGGCAATTCATCTTTACATCAATGTTCCAGTTGCCTATGCCAACGTGGCAAGGAATACACCAGAATTATGCACCCGTCACTGGTATGGTTAATCCAACCTGTGTTGCTATGCATATTTGCTAATGGCAATGTATCAGATTGTACACGTGGTGTTGACAAATCACTTCGTTTGAAGTTTTGGGCTTAACTGTCTAAGATCACTTTCGACATACGTCTTAGATTTCTTGTAATTGTGTATCGATGAAAAGATAGAAATTTGGCGCGATAAGTTAATTATGAGCAGTAAATTGAATACCATTATTCTATTGAGGTATTTTTTGCGCGGGAAAAATTTAGGAAATGCAAACTTACAACTATGGTTTAATGTCTACGAATAAATTGCTGGATGTGTTTGCATAAGCGGTTAAAATAAAGCTATTAACATATACTCGACATACACTCTAGAACTGAGCATAGTTATGAAAAAAATGTCTCATTGTATATCATGAACAGAATGTTATATTCATTCACAGAATGAAATAACCATTGTGTTGAGCCTACGACAGCTCTATAGATAACAATTGTACAATGCTCCCACAACTGGGGCATGTAACAACATATGTTTATGTTCATATACGTATATATACACTTTTTACAGTGAATATGTCTACGAACAGTTAATAAAGATTGTAACAGGCACCTATGGCCCCCACAGCATGAACGGCGTGTATTTCAATGGTTTTTTGGTTCTTCGATGACGGATCGTGAATGATTTATTATCTGCTTAACGACAGTGTAAAGTCTTTCTGAGCAATAAACTATTCCAATGAATAGGCATGAAACTTGACAAAATTATCGTTGTTGACATTATATTTTCTAATTAAATATATGTATAGCCATAAAAACTCTTAAACATTTAAATGCATGTGCATGCTTCGGAAAAAAAAGCCACTAGTAGCTTGCCGTATATGAACCGATTACCGTACTCGATGCATTATTTTATGTGTTGCTCTCTTTACCCCGAATTTTTTTCTTAGATAATCCTTATTTAAAAATCCTTAAGAAACCGAAAAGCACAAATATGTATTTAACATGTTTCCAAAGAAATATATCATAATATAACGATAGGCTCTTAAAGGGTTAAGTATGATTTAGTATGTAGTGTAGTGTATGCCGTACCGATCTAGTCTTTTATGCGATAGATAAGTAAATTATAAGTTACACATATATCAGTTTTGAATATTTATGTAGAAAGTTCAATTGACATTCCTTATTTGCAAACTTACCATAGACGCCGAATATCTTTTATAAGATATTTATTGTTCCATATGTCCGCATGCGTATACGTGAACGTATCCGAACCCGCATTCATTATAAAACTAAAGGCGCTTTTTAATGAATCCGCTTCAATGTCGAATATTTTACGTTTTTTTCTTATTTTCAAAGGGTTAAGGTGTCTGGTTTAGATGAATTTAAACATTTTTCATGTTGTTGGTTGTGAATATGTTATGCGAGTATGATAATACATTAATAGATGGTGGATTTGAAACAAAATTATTAACCACTTATAGCTACGGCCATTCACCTACACACGCACCCGAGTGTTACCGAAATATTGCACGGGGAATTATTAAGGTTGCGCTATTCTTTTGTCCCTGGATACTTTTTGCTACTTGTTCAATGTTAAATGTCGAAACGTATTTCGTTTAAATTGCTAAGTAAGGTACTTTGTCTTCAGCATCTGCATAAAATCGCTCAATAAGCGATCTTTGCGAACGGCTTTTGCGGATGCGCTATGCGGATACAGAATAAGGACATGTAGAAATACTTCAACTGTATTTAACTTCTTCGGATTTTTTTCGAATGTGGATTTGTGCGGATTAGATAGGAATTCGGACATATGGACAAGAATTTTGAGCATGATTTTATGAATTAATCAGCATTAAAACACTTACACTACGTGTATGCTTGAGACATAATTGCAACCAAACCCAACCAAATAGTTGCAAGCCCTTTGTAAAACATGTCATAATTGCAATGATTACCTCTTGTTTACGGCTATTTGCATGTACATTATTAAGGTGACCAGTGTCCATTGATAAAACTGGTTGTTTAATTATTCGAAATTGTGTAGTGGTGAAGTGGTTTGTTTGTTTGTTTGGATTTTTCGCCGTATTGAACAGTATTTCAGTCATATAACGGCGGTCAGTAAACCTGCTTTCACTTTTCTTGGGCAAGCTTAGCCGACCTAAGTGGTGAAGTGGGTAAATAAGAAAATGATTGGGTAAACAATTTCTGTTATTTACACATATTTTAATAAGTATAAAACCATAAGCTTACTGAGCCGGTCTCCAACCATTTGCATTGTTACAATTGTGCACCTGTGTCCGTGTTATAGTACCTTGTGTCTATGCGACAGAGCATCTCAATTCTACATCTGTAAGGATCGAATTAAATCACTACCTGTTTGATTGGAATGATGACACGATATCTGTTACAACGCGGAGATTTCTATTTGTTGCGTGTTGTCAAGCAAATAGTCTTGGATGATGGAGGCACTGTATACTCGTATATTTGCACAGATCATTGCGTCTCCATTTTGTTTTGCCCGTTGTATGGCACGCCATGGATCGTCTTTTCGTTATAAAATAAGGTCATGAAAGTATGTTTACTCATTGGTTTCCTGTAAATTCATAATTTGTATAAAACAAACCTTTTTTTTCGAGTCTTCGCGATCGATGTCAGTTATTACATTGTTGCTTTTTTTTTTTTATAATGCGCAACCAGATGTTGTTCATTAATTCCAAACTCTATGCAAATATTGATCGTTTTTTGGCAATATACTGTCATACTGGAGATGCTTGTATTTGTAAAATGTCAGAAACAAACATGATAGTGTCAACCCATAAGTGTTTTGGTATGTAAATTATTCTGACAGTTTGGACAGCTTTTCTTGATTAATAATAGAAAGCCTATATAAAAAAGTAAGGTGCACTCTAAATTGATTTGTCAGTTTTACGCTGGTTGATTATTAATCAGTTTGGCAAATAATTACCAATGTTTCATATTGATTTTTGTTCAAAATGAAAAGTACTCGTATCAAAATATATCTCTTAGCAGCGTTTGTAAAATAGGGTTAGAGTGAGGGTTATACATATGAAACATTAACATGTTAGACACCGATAAGTATAAATAAGTGATTAATAATGGATTAGAATACAACCGTATACCTTGAATTAACTGGCGATGTCAATGTCACTTATCGCTTCATCCAATGCGTTATCTAATAGTATTATAGCCAAGCGGAATAGCTATTGCAAACACTATAATGCTAAATCGTAATGCACGTAATAATTGTTTTGATTGAGTGAAACATGCCATAGTAATATATGTTTTAATTAAGAAATATTGTCCATACAAGTATTCTGGACATCTAAGACGCTGACATATCGAATTATAGAACTTGTCATCATAAAGACTGCTGATAGGTGCCAAGCTTTCATGTCTTGGGTAAGTTTTTGATTCTGTTTCTGCAGTATGTTTAATGGAGAGACGACAATACCAAACCATAATAACAACGACACAGTTGTTACAATGCTGATCTTTAATTATACTTATATACAGAAAGTATAAAGTGTCATGTGTGACTCTCGTGTCAATTTGGTGTCCGATATTGCCCGGCTTTGCGTACGTACTTTAACAGTATCATTTCTTGCCACCTGCAAAGACAGATAACATCAAAGGTATGTTACATTATAGATACTATACCTTACAATTTAATACAATTAAAGGAATTAATTTAACTCAATATTTTATATAACTTCATAATTCAATCAACTATCGCCATATACCTTTGGAGTCTTTTCTGCCGTATCCGCCGATTCCTCTGAAGTTGCCGTACCCCAAACTACCGTACATTGGATAGCCAGTGTCTACCATGCTGCCGTATCTATCGTTCCGGTCCCAGTTCATTCCACCCTTGGGACCCATCGTAGGATACCCACCGTAGCCTCCCATTTAACTGTAGCCTCGCATTCCACCGTTTCCGCCCATACCACCATACCCACTAATTCAACAGTATCCACCCATACCACCGTATCCACCGATTCCACCGTAGCTTCTAATACCACCGTATCCACCCATACCACCCTTTCCTCCCATTCCACCGTAGCTTCAAATACCACCGTATCCATCCATACCACCATATCCATCCATTCATCCGTAGCCTCCCATCTTTGTATAACCATCTTGTCCTTCCATACCTTCGCATCTTCCCATATAACCTCCGTATCCTCCCATACCACCAGCGTATCTACCCATTCCACCGTATCCACCCATAACACCGTTTCCTCTAATTCCGACGTATCCACCGTATCCATCCATACCTCCGTAGCCTACTTTCATAGGATAACCAATGTATCCGCCCATACTACCGTATCCACCCATACCTCCGTAGCCTCCTGTCATAGGATAACCACCGTACCCGCCAATACTACCGTATCAATTCATACCACCACCATAACTGCCCATACTACCGTAGTCTCCCATAACACTGTATCCATCATATCCGTCATTGTCGTCGGACCCATACATATCATCGTTCCCTCCCATACCACCGTATTCACCCTTTAATGGATAGCCGCCTTTTTCTACCATCGTTGGCATTTCCTCAAATGATTGCATAACCCCCGTATCCTCCCTTACTTCCGAATCCAATCATATAATTAATTTGCCCAATACTACCGTAATTTCCGTCATAATATAAAGCAAATATACAATGTAGACAGCCGATTGCATAAAATGATATTTATACCTACGCATATGTATTTTCAAGAAACGGAAAACAGTTTATAAGTATACAGGGAAGTGACTTATCCATCTGGGAAGATTTCCAAAACGATGCAATGTGCTCTTTACCAAGTAGCCTACACATAATAGTCGTATCCACCATCATACACTTATAACACTTAATATGTATCTTCTTCAAAAATATTCTAAATATTACATTGTGTCATAATAAGAAGTGACACGCTTCAAATGTACTTTAGGAAACGAAAGCAAATACTTTAAAGTTACGGTAGACATTACTTAAATATTTACTAGTAATATATTGATCATCAGTATTTTATTAGGATTTTAATATTTGCAGTGATACGTGAAGTAACAAACATTGGCAAATATAATCATTTCAGATTTTATGCCACTGGTTGCAAAAAAAAACCTCTTTAAGATTGGTAGGTTAGCGCCAGTGAAGATATCTCGTTTGTTAATTAATTATTATAAAGACCATTATCATTACTTGGCGTAACATTCAATACATTACCCTTGAATAACTGGACATACACAGAGATGCAATTGTTCTTATAGAATTGTACACGTGCAACAAGATCACCAGAACAAATTCAGCAGTATCTTCATGGTGTCAAGTAGTTCACTGCAAATGGCCTTCATCTGACTAATAGTATCCTCCTTTCTTGCTCGCTGCAACGAATTAGTAGAAGTTATCGACAAGTTCAATTATGACTATACTTACATTCTATTTAATTTTACACAAATCTTAAATCTTGCGCTAAATATTAAATTTATTTCTTAATGTTAAGATCCTATGTAGTACTTACTATATCCTCCCATACCGCCCATCATTCCACCGTATCCGCCCATACCACCCATCATGCCACCGTATCCGCCCATCATTGGATATCCACCGTATCCACCCATGCCACCCATCATGCCACCATATCCGCCATAACCACCATTTCCGCCCATCATTGGATAACCGCCGTATCCGCCCATACCACCCATCATGCCACCATATCCTCCCATCATTGGATAACCACCGTATCCGCCCATACCACCCATCATGCCACCATATCCGCCATAACCACCGTATCCGCCCATACCGCCGCCCATCATGCCACCATACACTGTAAAAAATGATAATGACAATATGTGTATGTGTCCATAGTACAATAAATAACAAGTGCGTTACTTAGGGAAAATGTGGTGTTTTTCTCGAATATTACCAGAAAGTGTATCTGTTAAACATATAGCTCATTTCCTTTGAAATCATATTTATTTATTGCTGTTGTTGTTTTTTATAGTATTTTCCACTGATCATCATAAAAATATAATCGAAAACAGGCGTTCAAATAAAGATAATAATTCCTAATAACCTAGAAAACTTACTGGGATATGTGGCAGTGGCGGCCACAATACAAAGGGCGAGAACGAAGAACTGCATGGTTGCTAAGCGACGGTAACAGATCCTGCAAATAATTTAGAACAACGCTTTTACCATAGCGACGGCAACAGTTTATCCTGCAAATAATAAAGAACTGCACGGTTGCTAAGCGACGGTAATATGTACTATAAATCCTGTAAATAATTAAGACCTGCATAGTTGCCATAGCGACGGTAACAGTTTATCCTGCAAATAATAAAGAACTGCATGGTTGCTAAGCGACGGTAAAATACACTGGCAATCCTGAAAATAATAAGGTCCTGCAAGATTGCCGCGCGACGCAGATGCATATACGCAGATGTGATATACTTTTTACAGTACTGGGAGTTCGTGACAGCCACCCACCGTCCGATTCGTAATAAAGAACTAACCGTCCCACCAATCGGACAGCTTATCTAAGTCTTCTATGATATCAATATACATTACTGAGTAGTCAGAAACCCTATGGCTTGAAGATTTTATCATTTATATTTTTTTTAAATCAAGGATTATCTGCAAACTCTCGCAATGACTACGTTAATTGCTAACCACGCGGAAACGTCAGAACAATATGGTTTAAGATTGAATATTATTTTATAAAACCATGTAATAGACCTTTACAAGTTTTCCCACGAATAATTCAAACTCTTCCAAAGGTTTTGTTAAAGAATAATTTCCATTCGTCAAATATGACAAACATTACAACGTGCTTTTTTGTGTGAAAAAGTTACACACGTGATAATCAAGCGCAATGATGAGTCAAAAAATGCAAATTTATGAAGATAAAAGCGTTCCGCAATATCAAGCTATATGTTAATTTATCAAGAAACGTTTTAGCACATAGAGCGGTGCAAATCGTTAGACCTCTCTTTGATTTTTGCTATACAAAGATGTGAAAATATTTTACTACAAACTAATAGTAGAGTTCTAAATTATAATGAAAATTATTATTTTGTCAAAAGCAAATGAAGTTTCAGAATACGGATCCTGTTTATTATTTTTAATGTTTATGTTAATTTATCAAGAAAGGTTTTAGCACACAGACCGGTGCAAATCGTTATAACTTTCTTTCAGTTTTGCTTTACAATGGTATGAATCCTGTTAATTATTGTTAACTTTTACGTTCCGTCATTGTTTCCAAAGCATAACAAACGAAATTAGGTTCTATAGCTAATTTACCTGGTAGGTATGGTGTCCTGTGAAGGGCTGTTGGCTGTAATGACTGATGGCGATATTTATACCAAAAAATCTGGTTCCGAATCAAATTAACCTTTGCAACCGATCCATTTAAATGGTCCGATGAATTATTATTTACTCGCCTATTCGATTAACAACCAATTACGGGCATGTTCCTGATTGATCTGATTGCCAATCTCCAGAATTGAGTACCTGTATGTTTTTTTACACGAAATACGATGGAACGACTGATATTTTAACTATGACAGATCCGAACTCAGTAGCATCCATATGTAACATGTAACAATTGGTCAAACTGTATTGTATTGTTTTTGAATGCTTGTTATGATGTTTTGGTTTATGACAGGTCCGCTGACAGAAACAATTGAAAAGAGGTTAATGATCCTAATGCAAACGGTATGCAATAGTGTTTCTACAATTCAGTAAAGATCAATAATGCATTACACGTAACAGAATGGCAGATGTCGTGAACAGTTTACTCACTTTTATTGGGCTAAAGAAGCTACAAGTTAGGTCATTTTAAACATCAAAAAGACGCAACAACTGGAACAAACAGGCTAATTAACATATTTTTATGCACATATTGGTTGTATAATTTAACCTAGCAGATTTGAAATATCATCTTAATAAAAAAAAATCGTGATGAAAAGGTAAAAGTTTATTTAATAAAAAAGACAGTGTGTTTTATGTGCTACATAAAAAGCATTATTTCGAAACGCCTGAACCTTATGGGTTGTTCATTAATGGGCAAGGCAAAGAAAACTTAAACGAAATCGTGACTTTTAAATTTTAAGTACCGGTAAACAGATGACAATAAGCAATAACATTCTTAGGTTGATTCGTTCTTTCCAATATCTTCATTTACATCCGTGTTACTTATCTGTGTTACTTGTTTATTTTAACTAGCTTTTATTATAAGTTGACACATGTGTATGCATTTGCACAAACAAATTGCATGTACAACCTAAATACGTTCCTCATTATAAATGAAAAGAGCTACAATATATATATAAATATTTGTTTGGAAACTGTACTATAGTGCAAAATTATTAACCTGACACTCATTAATCTTCGTGTCAAACCGTAAGTGTATTCGATTGATTGCGTTGTTTTGGACGAGTTTCTGTTATTGGAATGTATGTTGATATAGATTTTAATACGGGGTAGCGAGAGTGGTTAATTAATGGTCGTGTGGTGTATGTGCCCGCGCCGCACGCCATCGAACCGAGTTCAATTCCGTCTCACAGCGACCTTTTGTAAAAAAAAATTGAATTATTCTAAAATATGCAGACCATGAAATATTAATTTAAAAAATGAAGAATGTTTTAGTGTGTTAGTATTATTTTGAATTATTTTTATAGTACATTTAACATATTAGCAAAATGTTTCAATTACAATCACACACTCAATGCGTAAATCGTGAAAAACTTTATAAAATGTCGATTCCGAGACTCGAACTAAAAACTTCGCATCGCAAGCGCGGCATCTGTTCCACTACACCATTCGCGCTATCTAACCCAATACGATATCAGTTTACGTTGTAGTATTGCCTATGATACGCTCGATACTCGTCGTGGTATCTATAAATAAATCCCGATTTCATACGGAATATTCATGAGTGTCAGGTTAGTAATTTCGCACTACAATAAAGACACGCGAAAGAGAAAAGCAACAAATGGGATACGTTATAATTTTGATTCAAAAGGGCGAATCAAATAATGTGATAATGAAACACTGAGGAATATTTATAACAAGGTAATTGTACTCGTATTACCGGTAATTCCAGATCGTAGTGGTTTAATGAGGAATTAAGTAGTAGACGAACAAAGATCGCTCCGCCTTTCTGTTTGTCCAAGGTTGTTTGTCCAAGGAGTTTAAGTAAATCAATTGGATAATCCAACAACGTGCTATTATTTACCACTGAAATATAAACTCATAATTGGTCAACTCAGTCCTTGATTGACAAGTATCTACTAGTCAATTGTTAAACATGTACATCTATCTATACAGTGTATGACCAAAATATATTTAATATACTGTACTTAAATGTAAAACTTAAGACATTGAGGAATTAAAATATGATTATTTGAACAAGAGCGTAACAGCAACTTTTAGTCATGCACGTTTGTCTGACATTTGACTATACGCAATTAATAGACTGACATTGTACTTTTAAGGTAATAGATGTACCATTATTCATCATATTTGATTAATAACTCTCCGAAACGATGTCCGGTGTAATCGTACGAAAATCGTATTTGTTTTCAGGTCAACAATACATTGTTATTTTTTTTGTACTTCTTAGTGCTATACAGTTCAAATATAATTAATTGTGTTAAATATTGATAGCTGCGTGTCATCTGTCAGGTAATCCCGGCTTATTAATTAGTTATGATTTATAATCGCACTTTTTGCGTGTTGAACAATGATGACATTTTCAGTACATATGTTGGTACATTTGTATTTTATATAAAAATAGTTTGCTCTTTTTGTACTGGTATTCACTTGAGTCAGTCTAGCAAATAATAAAAATGAGCGGCGTCGTGGGAAAACCGGACTTAATGCATGCATGTGCGTAAAGTGTCATCCGGGATTAGCCTGTGCAGTCCGCACAGGCTAATCCATGACGGCACGTTCCGCTTTTATGGTATTTTCTGTTTCAAGGAAGTCTCTTCTAATCATAAATCCACTGTAGGCGGAAAGTTCCGTCCCGGATTAGCCTGTGCGGACTGCACAGGCTAATCCGGGACGACACTTTATGCACATGCATCAAGTCCGGTTTTCCCACGACACGCCACAAATAACGTCAGGGTTGATATTCAGAAATCTCCCAAGTTGTATATTTTTCTTGGAATTATTAACTTAAAGGCACCAACAAGGTGATACACGTTAAACCAAACATATAAAGGTTAATGTTGAGATATAAAATATATAAACTAATGCATTATGAGCTAAAAACGTATACACATTTGCATAAAATAAATGGAATTTGAACAGCTTGAAGTTAAGTTTGGTGTTTATATTTTCAGCACTACGAATCTACCCGAAGTTCCTCGTGGTTTATGTAGAATATCGTGCAGCTCGCCGAATGTTAACGGTGAAAAGTTGGATTTAATCCATAAGGCCACAAAATTCGGCAGTAAATAAAGTTAGTGTATGTACCGGTAAACAGTTTTACTTGAAGGATAAGTGTTTTTGCAATAAACAGTATCCAGCTAACCAAATGTTCCAGACGTAGGTTATTTACTAACGTAACAATCGCACAGACAGACAATAAGATAACCATTTTATTGTAGAGTCGGAATTTGGCCATGTTCACTTTTTGTGCGTCTTTAATTTAAGTATATGGATTTTTCATTAATGACGCAAATTACATAATAGTTTATTTGCCTAGTGGTTTTATTCTGGTTAAAGGTGAACAGTTGCTTCATATTTTTTCAAAATTCAATTGTTAATAATTAAATTTCACACTTGAAATGTGATCTGAATGTTCACTTTATTGTAGTTTATATTAACGATTTTCTTAGAATACCAGTCCTGCATAAAACAATATTGTATTTGTTTACATACAGAGAACCAAACAAACCAAGCCAATACCTATTCAACCAGTGTTGCTATGCAATTTTGGATAGAACATATAATTTATCAGATAACACGCGTGGTATCCACAAAACAATCCGTAAGGTCGCGTTTCCATGTCAGCATCCGTGTCCTTGAACCTATCCGAATACGCATTATTAATGGAAGGCGCTTTAGATATCTGGGTTCAACGGATAGAAAATCCATGTCGTCGGCTGTGAATATTTTAAGTGAGTATGCTAAAACATTAACAAATTGTGGATAAGAAACAAGATTAAGCATCAACTACATATATCTACGGCCATTCACCTAAACATGTGGCCGATTGTTACCGAGATATTACACTGGGAAGTACTAAGGGTGCGTTATTCGGTTGCTAATGGACATTTTCTGCTGCTTGTTTAATGTTAAATTTCTAAAAGGCTTTCGTTTTACTTGCCAAGTATTATAAAAGGTACTATGTCGACCACATCCGCATAAAATGGCCCAAAGAGCGTCTTTGAGAAAAGTTGTGCGGATACAGAATAAGGACATACGGAAAAGGTTGAAGAAATTTTAACTTCTTCGGGGTTTTGCGGATGCGAATTTGCGCGGATGCGGATATAAATACGGACATATGGAAAAGCGGACTGAGAACTTTGAATGTGATTTTTATGGATTAATCGGCATTACTAAATATTAAAGCACTTATTATCTGTGTTTGCTTGAGACATAATGTGCAACCACACCCGACCAACAACGCAAATTGTTTTAAGCCCTCTGTAAAACATGTTACACTTTCAATGTTTAACTGCTGTCACCGGCTATTCGCTTGCACATTTTATAGGTGACCCATGTCCATTGACAAAACTGGTTATATTACTATTCCAAATTGTGAAGTCGTGAAGTGGATTAATAAGTAAATGATTTAGTAAACAATTTATGTTATTTCCGCTTATTTTGATAAGCCGAAAACCATTAGCCTACTGAGCCGGTCTCCAACCATTTGCATTCTTACACTTGTGCACCTGTGTCCGTGTTATAGTACCTTGTATCTATGCGAAAGAGCATCTGTATTCTGCAATTCTGCAGCTCTAGGGATCGAATTAAATCACGACTTGTTTGATCGTAGTGATGACACGATATCTGTTGCACGGCTATAATTTCAGTCAGTTGCATATGATCAAGCAAATGGTCTTAATGAATGATGGAGGCACTGTATATTCGTTTATTTGCACAGACCATTGGATTTCCATTTTGTTTTGCTCGTGGTGTGGCACGCCATGGTTCGTCCTTTTGTTGAAATATCAGGTCATGACATTATTTTTACTCATAGGTTGACTTTCCCTTACATTCAAAATTGGCATGGAACAAACCTTTTTGTCGCGTCTTAGGGATCAATGTTCGCTAAAGAATTGTTGCTGATGTTTGTTTTCAAAATAAATCCTGCTGTACTTAATGTTGCTTATTATTTCCATAAGATTATTTGCAAATAATGAACGTTGTTCGGCAACATACAGGCATTTGTGAAGTTGCTTGTAATAATAAAATGTAAGGATCAAGCACGACGATGTGAACGCATAAGTGTTTAATAGGTAGGTAAATTATCCTGGCAGTCTGGACGGTTTTGTTGTTTAATTATAGAATTCCTGTGGCAGAAAGTGCTCTTTAAATTGATAAATCAGTTGTTCTTTCGCTGGTTGATAATTAATCGGTTTGACAAATAATTGACAATATGTCTTTTTGATTTCGTTCAAAACATATAGTAATAAAATATACAAGTAAAAAGTAAGTAAAACCGGCGGGTTAACATACGGTTTAAACATGTTAAACCTTAACATGTAGGACAACGACAATAATTAATAAATAAGGAATTATGGGCAAGAATACAACCATATACCATGAATTAACGAGCGGTGTCAATGTCATTGCGCGCTTCATTAAATGCGTTACTAGATGTAGTATAGCTAAGTGGTTATTGCAGCTATTGCAAACCCCTTCATTGCACATTCGTAATGCATGTAATTTATATATTGATTGGGAGCAATATGTCATAGAAATTTAAGTTTTTATTAGAAATAATGTTCATACTAGTATCACATATAACGTATCTACGTAAACGACGCTGATATGTCGAATTATAGAACAGATCTACATAAAGACTGCTAATATGTGTCGAGCCTTATTGCCTATATGTAAAGTGTTGATTCTGTTTCTGCAGTAGTTCTAATATAAAGAACGACACACTCACTGTGACACACTTCATACAATGCTGATTTTTAATTATATTTATGTACATAAAGTACGAATAAGTGTCATGTACATGATACAGTATACGAATGGTTTTAACAATTTAACAAGATATGTCCGTATAACAAGTAAGACAATATTAAACGCTCGATTAACTATCGTCGTTCGCATGCGGCATGAGACGTTAAACCGAGGTGCAGTGTACTAGGTGCTTCACACCTGGCACTAAAACCCAGGGTCGCCTCTGGAACGGGGTGCCTTCTATATCTCTTGCACTAGTTTTCTTGGGGCGATTGTCAAATGGGGAAGAATGCCGATGCACTCGTAAACAAATGAACCACCCACTCCATTAACTACATCGAACGCCATAGCATGTATTTCGCAATGTTTTATATATTTATCTAAAATAAAGAAATAACTGGCTATAATACATTTCACAACACATAATTGTGTTCAGTAATTTAATGTGGAATATATAGTATTACATCAAACTCTAGAACACATTAGAAAGTAAATCCATATGTGGCGTTCCTTGCGTGCGTCCTTCAAAACATCTTCCTTTCTGAAGTAAATAAAAATAACAGCATACATAATAATCAAGATGCCATATTATCTGTAATATTATTTGTGTTAATAAATGTCATGACTGTTATAAATGGTAAAACTTAACCATAAATTGAAAAAAAGATACACAATCAGTTAAACAATAAAAATATATTAACACCGATAAATTTAAAGTTTTTTAAATCCACAGCCTCTTGATATATTACATAATGACGTACCGTATTCACCCGTACCGCCGTATCCTTCCATACCACCGTATCCATTCATGCCACCGTATCCACCCATACCACCGTATCTTCTCATCATTGGATAACCACCGTGCCCTCCCATGCCGCCGTATCCTTCTATACCACCGTATCCTCCCATACCACCGTATCCACCCATACCACCGTATCCTCCCATACCACCGTATCCACCCATGCCATCGTATCCGCCCATACCACCGTATCTTCCCATCATTGGATAACCACCGTGTCCTCCCATACCGCCGTATCCTCCCATACCTCCGTATCCGCCCATACCACCGTGCATGTGCATGTCACCATATCCTCCCATGCCGAGGTGGCCTCCGTACCGTCTACTCCCGATGTCACCAAACATGGGGTAACTACCGTATCTTCTTATACCACCGTAGCCACCGATCGCATGTCCATACCCTGTCAATTAAAGCACAACTATATACGATGTATGCAAAAAGTATTAACGTCTACGACGAATATTGGGTTCCTTAACGGGGAGAAAAATAATAATTGCTGAGTTGTTTGTGTTTTCTGTATTTGTTTGTTTTTTATTTGATGACATTATGCTTCAATGTCTCTTGTAAATATTATATGAATGTTTAACTTATGATTTATAGGTTATACGGTATTGGCGTTCATAAAAAGATAACTTCCTTACGTGAGAAATTTGCAGTTGTGGATACAACGAACAAGGCGAGAAGTAGCAGCTTCATGGTCACTTGATTACGAGTTGGAGTGCTGCAAATATTCTAATAAACATGTAACCGTACGTTTTCAATATGCGCATCAATCAAAATGTATCTGTAACTATGGAATTTGTTAAATGTAATATAACGGCAACTAAAGACAATTGGGCTTAATATAAAAATAAAAAACGTATGCTGTTTAACGTTTGAATGGTTTATAATTTAGACAAAGTAACGCATTTTGACTATAAAAATTCAGTTTGTGTTCCTTTGTAATTAAATAATTACTATTTACTAGTATATTAATTAATGCCAAATAATTGCCTTTTTCTAATTCAATTCACTGCAAACAATTTTCATATATTCCACCTTTTCTTACAATATATCCAAATCTGAAAATTTTTATTTAGATTTTCACGGTTGATTACATCGCGCAATAGCAGCCAAAACATTTCCCATAGATATGACTTACTTTAATGAGATGTTTCTTGTGTAGGCTTTCTGCAAAATCAGGCCAAATATTGATATTTATACCCTTGTTTTTATGAGTCAATGATTGGAATTATAATGACCAATATAATAGCCATTTATTGTACTTGTTTTGTAGGGGTGTTTTTGCTTGTCGATTTTGTTAGTCAATTTACGTTTAGTGAAATATCATGTCGTTCCATCACTTTAATGTTGTTGACCTATGTAACACATAACTTGTTGCTAAAAGCTGATGACAGTTTTTTATATTTGCCAACACAGTTTCAGTTCATTACTTTCGATGTTGGACAGAAATGATTTTCTTGTTCGTTAATTGTTACGGGACGTATTCAAAGAATATTATATTTTTCAGAAATGCTTTCCTCGTGCCGCAGAAAGTTGCAATTCGGTTGCTCTGGTGAACAGTAAACCATTGAGTAATTAAATTGTAATTAAATTGAAATAATATTCTCTTGTATTGCGATTTAATTTGAAATTGCAATGCTACGAGGTAAACCTTTATTTACAAGTGCGTGTATTGTGATTTATCCTGGGCTAAGTGGGTTTGGCATGCATTTAAAACCGTTTACACCGCCGATGCTATGCAAATACCGTTCCAAGGCGGTGATCGGAGTTTTAATCATTTTTATGTTTAGTGTTGTGTTGTATGTATTGTCCTGTATTGTATAGGCGACTGCTAACTTGCCTCAAATAAAGGACCAGCGGAAACCCGTTTATACCGCCAATGCTATGCAAATACCGTTCCAAGGCAATGACCAGAGTTTTAATCATTTTTATGTTTAGTGTTGTGTTGTATGTATTGTCCTGTATTGTATAGGCAATTGGTCACTTGCCTCAAATAAAGGACCAGCGGAAACCCGTTTACACCGCCAATGCTAGGCAAATACCGTTCCAAGGCGGTGACCAGAGTTTTAATCATTTTTATGTTTAGTGTTGTGTATGTATTGTCCTGTATTGTATAGGCAATTGGTCACTTGCCTCAAATAAAGGACCAGCGGAAACCCGTTTACACCACCTATGCTATGCATTGACCGTTCCAAGGCGTTGACCAGAGTTTTAATCATTTTTATGTCTAGTGTTAGGTTGTATGTATTGTCCTGTATTATATAGGCAATTGGTCACTTGCCTAAAATAAAGGACCAGTGGAAACCCGTTTACACCGCCAATGCTATGCAAATACCGTTCCAAGGCGGTGACCAGAGTTTTAATCATTTTTATGTTTAGTGTTGTGTTGTATGTATTGTCCTGTATTGTATAGGCAACGGGTAACTTGCCTCAAATAAAGGACCAGTGGAAACCCGTTTACACCGCCAATGCTATGCAAATACCGTTCCAAGGCAATGACCAGAGTTTTAATCATTTTTATGTCTAGTGTTAGGTTGTATGTATTGTCCTGTATTTTATATAGGCAATTGGTCACTTGCCTAAAATAAAGGACCAGCGGAAACCCGTTTACACCGCCAATGCTATGCAAATACCGTTCCAAGGCGGTGACCAGAGTTTTAATCATTTTTATGTTCAGTGTTGTGTTGTATGTATTGTACTGTATTGTATAGGCAATTGGTGACTTGCCTCAAATAAAGGACAAGCGGAAACTCGTTCACACCTCCAATGCTATGCAAATACCGTTCCTGGCGGTGACCAGAGTTTTAATCATTTTTATGTTTAGTGTTGTGTTGTATGTATTGTGCTGTATTGTATAGGCAATTGGTCACTTGCCTGAAATAAAGGACCAGCGGAAACCCGTTTACACCGCCAATGCTATGCATTGACCGCTCCAAGGCGGTGACCAGAGTTTTAATCATTCTTATGTTCATTGTTGTGTTGTATGTATTGTCCTGTATTGTATAGGCAATTGGTCACTTGCCTGAAATAAAGGACCGGCGGATGGTAATAAGGGTTTCTGTCCTGGTGATGGAGTTTCATTATTTCTATATTCAATTACTTAAGCATCTACACTAACAAACCCATTATATCCTCTTTTAAAGAAGTATTCAAAAGAGAAATAAATGTTTGCCTCTCAAACGACGTCATGACTAAAACACTGGTGCGCTAACCACTAGGCTAAAATTTAAATGAGCACGTATATTAAGTGTATGTACATTTAACGCAATGTCAGGGATACACTTGTTTTTAAACTTATGGATAACATATATATTTTTCCAATATCAATGTAATTTTTAAACGCCGCATTTTTTCGAGTATATTACTCGAAGTTTGCAGTGTAATTTCGCCAATGTGTAAATAGTGTAGTTTTCTTTTGGGAATCGGTGACAAAAAGTTTGGGAATTGTCAATTCGCCAATCTGTGAATAATTCCTTTTACAAATAGATCTTTACCAATAGGTTGAACCACCAATCTGTCCCGAATATGATCGCTTTAATGTGTCCGTCGTTTAAACTGTGGGAGATTTTCACAAAAATGTCAATTTTTCGTGTTGTATCTACCGATATGAAAGAGCACAATTCACAGAGTGCTAGCTAGAATTGTCAATTCGCCAATCTGTGAATAATTCCTTTTACAAATAGATCTTTACCAATAGGTTGAACCACCAATCTGTCCCGAATATGATCGCTTTAATGTGTCCGTCGTTTAAACTGTGGGAGATTTTCACAAAAATGTCAATTTTTCGTGTTGTATCTACCGATATGAAAGAGCACAATTCACAGAGTGCTAGCTAGAATCGCGACAAAATTGGTCTTGGCTGAGCTTGGTCTACTACTAACATTAGTAACTTACCTGGCAAGTCAATTAAAAAAATATTAAGTGTGGATCGAATATGATGTTTATTGTGATTCAATTACATTTTTTCCATTAAAATTAGTAGAAACTGCTTTTTGTGTGTATTGCTGAAAATTGTATTGAGTCAAAACCAAAAATATCGCTATCGGGCTCCAGTTAAATGTTTGCCTTAAAATATGGCCCTATGGGTATGAATATTGTTAAACTTAAATTTTGTGTTAAACTGAAATGACGGTCAATTAAAATTAAAATTGTTATGTAGTAATCGTGTTCAATGGTCAACATTTTAAACTGAGTCTAAGATTGAGGTTCAGAACTTATGTAATCATGGGACCAGGTCACAACAGTGTTTGTCGAGGGTTGATGAGACGCACTGTCACCCTCAATGAAGTCACTATTTATTTTATTATACCGAACAATCCCGTATCATTTGCGTACCGGGCGATATAGCGGTAGCGGGCGACATTGCCGGGCGACATATCAAATTGTTGCCCGCTGCAGTTTATATGCATTATATAGAGAAATATAAAGTGAGATATAATAATAGCTGATGAGGAGTGTTAACCGTTCGTGTCAAACCTGGAAATGTCTATTCACATTAGGCAAAAACATAAAAGCAGGTCGTTCTAAGGTGAGGGAACAAAATGTAGAAGGTATTCGGCCTCTTGCAACATCACCAAAGAACCACTAGTAGTATACGACCGTTTCACGCAGGGTCAACTGTAGTATCTAGAGAAGTAATATATTATCTTAAAGTTTAGCTCAACCGGGTGTAATCATGACAACAAAGAACTGAATACATCTTTCCTGAATAAATACTTAAAATAACTTTTTAAAGTATTGATAGCTTAAATTTCTTATTGAATGTACCTTCACAGTCGCCCAGAATTATGATTATAATATTTATGTTTTTCATTTAATTCTGATCCAGTTTTGTGAACACCTGACGGTGCCTTGATCTCAAATACTTACTTTTTATCTTAAGCGGAAACATCCGTCCCAATGTTTACTTGTCGGTATTATGTGCACATTTAAGATAGAAATGAGGCGTGTCGTGTAGCCGGGCTTAATGCTCGTGCGTAAAGTGTCATCGCGGATTAGGATAACCTGGGACGACACTTTCCGCCTACAGGGGATTTAGGTTTAGAAGAGACTACATCGAAACAGAAAATACCATTAAAACGGAAAGTGTTGTCCTGGATTAGCCTGTGCGGACTACAAATTATTATTATATACGGTTACGTAAGAGTTATAGACACATTAATACATGTGGTTATTGTAAAACTCTACCAGTTTACCCCAGTTAATTCAGAAGACAAACGTATACAACAAACAGAACATTTCAGTCAAATCTATTCAAACGTTACAAATTATTTACATTTAAACTTAGCACAAGTTTAATTTTTTTGGTTCAGTATATATATTTTTAAGTGGGTGTTCCTTACTTTATACAACAAGCCTTATAGAACGATCAGTTATTGCTTTCGATCTTCATTAAACATAAATCACCCACTTCATTATGGTCGACATTGACCACAATCATTAATTTGTTTCGTGGAAATTTGGGCAAGTAACTATTCAATTAGTAACTATCGTTTGCAACATAAACGTTGGTGACTACATATCTGACGGATTGGTATGTGGAATGACGCAGTTAATTAAGATAAATGATGTTTTAATTTTATGTTTACCTGAAGTAGTGTGTGGTCTTTAATTGTATATTATTAAGCCAATATAGTACAGCCATTAAAATCATCTTAATGTGAACCTATGCAATGACATGCTATACAAATTACCATACAAACTAATGAGTATTGCATTGTATCTGACTGTTTCTCAACGTTTTAATATACCTAAGCCGCATATAAAATGTGTAATGTCACGATATTACTGACTTTATTTATGATATACACGTATTAGCAGTTATATTTGACGACTTATGTATGGTCAATTATGTAATAACTATCGTTCTTAAGTAAACATTAAATGACAATACGCCTCGTGGGTTTATAACCACGCCTACTTAGGTCAAACTAAAACAAACACCGTTGACAGTATATTAATGTTTTACATGTCCGTCAAACTATTAGGTCCTGGCATTCTGATTGGCTTATTACATGCCAATCAAATCTCGTCGTAAGGTCAATTTGTCGCTATTAGAAGTAATGTGTTTGATACATTGGCGAAAGGACAACGTAGAAGCAGGTTGTGCAGTAATACTATTAACAATATACAAGCCACGGGTTTGATTAGCATTTTTACAATTTTCATCCACTAAACATGCTTTACCGACATGGCACATAAAAATACATTGATTGATTTTGTTATATAAATGCCTATAGTGCCGACCGAAAAAATTAATGTTTACTTAATTATCATTGTTAATAAATGCAATGTTATAGACACATACACTGTGTACATGTAAATAAAAATATCAAAAGTAGAATAGAACTTTGTAAAACTTATTTATTTAATAATTTTATTCGAATTGTAATATAATTAATATCCACACATTACCGTTCATATTTGATGTTACTTGTTCCTTGGTAAATCATGTTTTACTTTTGTTACCCCATGCAGTTTTCGTAAAACAGATCTGACCAATGGTTCGTCTTTTAAACTAAAAAAAATACAGAAAAATTCTCTATACTGATAGAACTTACACACGCTTACGTTTCAAGTGAATGCACTAATACCGGCACACAATTAACCAATTGCAAATAGACCAGATATATATATAAAAAAAAACACGTTCGGATGATGATGTTGAATTAGTGCACTCTTAACTGTTTTCGTTTTCGAATCATTAATGGCAGTTTAACGATTATACATGTAGAGACAAAATACGAGTATACCTACATATACAGGAAGTATATCTGGATACATATTACACGTAAAGAAATTGCAATTGATATAGAAAATATATGTGTTAGTATATGTTTATACCAGTATATAGAATATAAATTGTTAGGTGTCTAACATTTGAAATGCATTACAAATATTTCGCGGAATAAATTTCCTCTACAGTCATAATGCTGAACACTATACCAGATACAGGATTCTGAGTGAAAAGAAAGCGGCCGGAAAACTGCTATTGATCTCTCTTATATACATGTTTGGATAGTTAAAATATCAACAAATATGAACAATTTAACGAAAACAGAATGGATTTGATTAATATAACAAAACATTTATTGAAGAACAGGCCATTGGCAAACGGAATGCATGTATGTTTTAAATCAGAAGTCCAGAATTATGTTAATAAAAATAAATATTTGCAGACATTGTTTCTAATGGACATTTTACCGATCAAAATGCAGAAAAACGAATTTAAATCAGTAAAATAATAACGTTTTGGTAACTTTGTTTATCGTATAGTTATCTGTATGCGATAGCTGGTGATGCCTCTGAAGTAAATCAGCATGTACATTAGTGTGTTTTCGGTTCATTCCATGCGTTTTTTAGCGTAGACATAATAAAATGTCTGTCGGTAATAAGAAACAGTTTTCAGTGGAATAAACGTCATTAACGTTGATTAGAACTAATGCCAATTAAAGATGTATTAAATTATATTCTATGGACTGCGGCTTTAAAGTACTGTGAGGTTTACAAATCGAATGTTGTACAATTTTATAGGAGGCATACTTGTGCTTTATCCAGTAATCAGCGCGGCGCCGCGCCACACCCCTTTATTGTTCCGCCACCCTGCCCTTTTCAAGGGCAATTAGCGCCTCGTGCCCTCTTATCTATCGACTGTACTGATTGTTAACGAGGGCTCTTTGTGATGGCATGTTATTATAAACTAATATGTGACCAACTGATCAGATCAGCTATAGGGGGCAGACAGCGTACGAGTTTGTGTCCAGATACAATAAAATCATGCTGATATTGTTTTAAAAATGAGCGCAAATTGTCTGCTTTTAACAGTCTCGTTTTCACATGCAATTTCTACTATGTTTTTGTTTCGTGATTTTTTTTTTGATAAACGTGACAACAAAGGGCAGGATGCATATAAATGTAGACTCAATGTGGTCTTTATTTATAAACTATGAAAACATGCATGTGTATACAATATTTCTTCCAATAATAACCAAAAATCCATTAAAAAGAAAAATTGCAGAACTAGCTATAATTTCGGACAAACATATTCGGATAAATCATTTCGATCCGAATAATTTTTCTGATCTTTGCGAATAATATAACTTAATTATAAGAATAACTTACAATAGTGGAAAATTAAAATGTGTTAATAAATTGACTTAATAATCATCAAATATATAAAAGGAATCAGTCAGTAATAATTCAAGAAAAAAACTATTTAATCTAATGTGTCACACAAAATGCCCCTTTTCCAAATCAAGCGCAATGCCCTCTGCCCTTCTGGATTAAACACTACATACTCTACAAATTCGATCACTTTAAATAAGCCTAGGATTAATATACTGATGACTACTATGAGTTCTACACAGGTATTTAAATGTCTACAGTTGATAGTGGCTATATATAGACTGTTATAAAACACAATAAGTTATTAATGACCGTATTTTAAATGAATGACAGCTGACAAGTAAATAAAGTAAATAGTGTTCGAGTTGTTCGCTTACTAATACTTTGTAATTGTAAATGTTGACATTTATTGTCGTGTGCAACAACAGAAAAAACTAGTGTTGTATTAATTGGAACTATATAAGGTCAAATAGAAAGTAGAATTTGATCATGTTAGAAATATAAGAATAATGAAAATCCAGTGACATCACCAGGAACGAAGCCCTTATTAACATCCGCTGGTCCTTTATTAAAGGCAAGTGACCAATTGCCTATACAACACAGGACAACACATAAAAGTGATTAAACTGGGGTCACCGCCGTGGAACGGTCAATGCAAAGCATTGGGGGGGGGGGGGGTTAAAAGCATCTCAGCGTGTTAATTTTGGTCAACATTGAATAAAAAATCATGTGTGCAAGACAACCAATGATAACATAATAACTTGTTGATGTTTTTTTCCACATACAACGGGCAACTTTAAACTTGACATTAAACAGGCACCACTCTTGAATATTCTGATTGTATTTAGTTTTTCCAAATGAGCTTTACGTTGCGGGCACAATGTATTATTTTATATTTTAATGACACGGAACGATGTGTGCTCAATAAAACTGTTAATAAAGAGGCACTTATCGAATTGTTGAATCGTTACTAAATATATTTGAATACCTTAATAATGTTACTTCGTGACCTTGCGGCAAAATGTAGACTGTATTACACAGAGAAATCCTGACTTTTGCAACTATATATAGTTCAACTAGATTTTAACTATATAATAATATATATTTTAACTTTTTGCGCCAAAAATGTTGACTATATATATATATATATATATATGGCGCAAAAGGTATGGTAAGTGCTTGAAGTTACCAGGTTTATGTGCAAAAAAAGAAATAAACTAAACAGAAATTATTATTCTAGTTAAAAATGGGTCACTTTAATAGCGTTATTTTAATGTATTAAAATATATTATATATAAACTTTATGAAAATGTGATTGAATAGATAAGCTAAACATTGCACCATTCCGCTGTATTCTTTGGTTTTAAGTATCTATTATTTGTTCATTTAAGCTTGGTTGGTATTGTAATACGTAAAACTGATTTTTATCCGGGTTTTTTGTCAATTATCTTATTTAATTTTTGTTTTCTTATTTGAATGAAACGGTCAAAATACCTCTCATCTAATTGAGATAAGGACAGATTGTATAAGAAATCAAATATTTTTTTTGTTTCAGAAGAAATCATGTATTCTTATGCAAAGATTTGCCAAATACTGCTTAAAAGCAATAAATTATAAATGTAATTAAGGACGATTTCTACAGTTTTTTCCCTTGAGTGAAAATTTTCATTTTAACATACTTTACAGATCGTTCAATGCCTAACACAATGAAACCATAAAAAAAATGGGATCACCGCATTAGATTTTTTGGAAAATGCATGTAAATGACTTACCCGTGAATGCATTTAAGGAAATTTTTATGCTGTTTTTGTTTTAGGAAAAAAAAAATATTGGCCATTAATTGGTAAAAAATAACGACATGCTATTGGTTGAAATGTAAGAAAGCAATCCGTTACATAGTGAAAAAATTATATTATATTTGACAAAAATGCTTTTTCATCCTTTTTTAACGAAAATATTTTGTAATCATATAAAAGTTTGGTTTTGACTATAGAAAAAAATATGTTCCGTGAAAATTCCTGAATTTTCGATATTTATTACATAATTATATTTTTAACAAACTGCTAAAAAGAAAACAGGGGGTCATCGTGCTTGTTTTCGAGAAAAAATATGTAGTTCAAATGTGCGTACTTGACATCTATCTGTAAAAAAAAACAGGACGGAATGACAGTCATAATTTATAACACTACACTTATAAAAGTAAATAGATATATTATATATAAATATTTTAGTAACAGCAGTTGATTATCACTATGTACAAAACGTTATTACAGCCAAAACCCTTTCACAATAACCGCATGCATGTGCACAGCTATATGTGAGTCCAATGTTCAGTCAGCGTGTTCCTACTTTCGTTTTCAGTGTATTATAGAACTTTCACAAATATAATCGAGTCACGTGACACTCCCACTATGATCATGGCAATTATTATGAATATATTTGATTATAGTTGGTAATTACAATGTACACAATATTAAATCAATATGATTGTCTGTCAAAACACTTCCATTATGAAGATTTAAATCAACTCCACTGATGCGCGAAAAGATGCGCAGAAAAAACTACCGAAATCGTCTTTAATATACTGTATTATAAATAATAAAAAACTAGAAAAAAACTGTTACTCATAGTCTTAAATGCTAACATGGCGACATAAAACTCGCGTGATTTCGAAAGTCATGTAATAAAACTACATTTTGAAAAGTTAAAGACCCATATTTAGTCGCCGCGGTGTCCACACGGAAACGAATTCATTATGACGTATTCCTTTTCTAGCCATTTGCGATGTAATATTATTGCTGTTTACCACTCTACTTTAATACATTTTTCTAATCACCATCAATTACAATTACTGTATAAATCACAATTAACATGACGTGACATCCGAAACGCGAGTGTACGCTACATGGGCCAGAGAGCGAGTAACAGAAATAAGGTGGTCAAAATTTATGCATGAAGCGAGCTCTTCTGTCCAACTGTAATATTTGGGTTCTAAAATAAGTAATAGTTGTAGCATACTTTGACCGACAGATATTAGGTATTTAACGGGCCCTCAGGGCGAGATTGAAAAATTAACATATTGAGGTCAATGGGTGCTACCATATTTACCAATCAAATCGCAACTTTCTACGATGCCGATGCTAAATGGGCGTTTCCTAAACGTCGCGTGATGTCTGACATGTGTGCCAATCATGTAAGTCGTTTCCAAATTCAGCGCTGTCAAACGTGGAAGCTTAGCGTGGAATAAGTGGTGTGCGTATAAATTAAAACTAAATTTCAATATGCTGCAAGCTACTTATTGCACGATAAGCTTGCATATTATGCTCCGCCCACCAGATTCTGTTCTAACATCACAGTTATTGAATACCGCAGAATACAGAAAACTCTCTGAAATATGGTATAATGGGTAATATACAATATATTTGTATTTTTATATGTTCCTTCTTGAGCAAACACACAAACGCTACTACTGAATCTTTACTAAAACTCATGATCCATTCGAGATAATATACTTTGAACATTACGTTATTTACAATTGTATAATGAAATAATAAAAAAACAATAAAAGTTTTTATAATATTAATCTATTTGCTGTTTCCCACTGTAATTCTTTTAATCCATGATAGTTTTAACCTAATATATATGAAGACAAGTCATGCCTAAACAACCATCCTTATATTGTTTTATAGGAATTGCTTGTTTAACCTTTAATAGACTAATCGTTCCACTAAAAAAAATACCTCGTTAATTTTGTTTAAAACACATTGTGTAGGATTAGACAAAGAGGTAATTAGATGATTAAACAGTTTTATATCTTCATCTTATTCGAAAGTCTTTAATTCAGACCAACAGTGTAAACGTGCACTTCTCAGGAAACTTTGTTTTATTTAAAATCTACAAATGACTTGGTCTCGCAATGTTCATCGTTTATAATATTGCACGGAAAGCTATCAATCCGACTCTGCTCTTGTCCGTGTCTAGGCCAGGATAACCGCAGGTGTTCCAAAACCTTGAGTCATTCCGCCTCTGCTCTTGTCCGTGTCTAGGCCAGGATAACCGCAGGTGTTCCGAAACCTTGAGTCAATCCGCCTCTGCTCTTGTCCGTGTCTAGGCCAGGATAACAGCAGGTGTTCCGAAACCTTGAGTCATCCCGCCTCTGCTCTTGTCCGTGTCTAGGCCAGGATAACCGCAGGTGTTCCGAAACCTTGAGTCATCCCGCCTCTGCTCTTGTCCGTGTCTAGGCCAGGATAACCGCAGGTGTTCCGAAACCTTGAGTCATCCCGCCTCTGCTCTTGTCCGTGTCTAGGCCAGGATAACCGCAGGTGTTCCGAAACCTTGAGTCATCCCGCCTCTGCTCTTGTCCGTGTCTAGGCCAGGATAACCGCAGGTGTTCCGAAACCTTGAGTCATCCCGCCTCTGCTCTTGTCCGTGTCTAAGCCAGGATAACCGCAGGTGTTCCGAAACCTTGAGTCATCCCGCCTCTGCTCTTGTCCGTGTCTAGGCCAGGATAACCGCAGGTGTTCCGAAACCTCGAGTCATCCCGCCTCTGCTCTTGTCCATGTCTAGGCCAGGATAACCGCAGGTGTTCCGAAACCCTGAGTAGGGTGTTCCGTTAGGCCATCGTAATTGTGAAAATACATCCAAACCACGATGGTATGATGGCGCGATGACGACGGCGCAATGGTGAGATGATGATGTTGCTTTGATAAGATGACGATGACACGATGATACGATGTTACGATGACGATGACGCGATGGAACGATGACGATGACGCGATTGTTCGATGGTGATGATAACACGATGGTGATAGTGCGAAGATACATCGTGCCATCGACCCATCGTCATTATACCATCGCATCATCGACATCGTGTCATCGTGCCATCGGACCTTCGAGTTTGGAATTTAGGCCTATTTAGAAAATTGCGATGTTCCAAACGAAACACCGTACTTGGGTAATTACAAATCTGCGACCGCACTCGTGATTTCATTCTTACAAGTCTGCTTTACTGAAACGATGCCCCTTTCTCTTAAAAGGACTCTTAAAAATTATAAAATCAGTTTTTTGACAATCTGCTATCCTATCAGAGTTGTCGTTCGTTTCTCTCACCATATTCCTCTGCAATGGGCTCAAAGACAAGAATCTGGTCAAAACGGAAAAAATATATATTTGCCGCATATAAAAGTTGATTTTTAGGACCACAAGCATAGGAATTATGGATAAATGTTTTTGTTTTCAGCTCACGTGAGCACAACGTGCTCATGGTGAGCTTTTAGGATCGCTTTTGTCCGTCGTCCGTCGTGCGTCGTGCGTTGTGTGTCAACATTTTCATTCAAAGAACATCTCCTCCTAAACCGCTGCGCAGATTTTCACCAAACTTCACAGGAATGATCCTCAGGTGACACTCTTTCAAAATTGTTCAAATCGTTCCGGTCCGCTGCATATGTAGGTAACCAGAGCTAAAAAAAGATTTAAAAACTGAAAACTTGAAAAATCTTCTTCTCTGAAACCACAAGGCTTGGAGCTTTCATATTTGAAATGTGACATCCTCTAGTGGTTCTCTACAAATATTGTTCAAATGATGCCCCTGGGGTCAAAACTGGCCACACCCCTGGGGTCACATGGTTTATATAGACTTCAATAGCAAAATGACTTTAAAAATCTTCTCCTCTGAAACCGCAAGGCCCAGAGATTTCATATTTGGTATATAACATCGTATAGTGGTCCTCTACAAAGATTGTTCAAATGATGCCCCTGGGGTCAAAACTGGCTACACCCAGGGGGTCACATTGTTTATATAGACTTGAATAGCAAAATGACTTAAACAATTTTCTATTCTGAAACCGCAAGGCCCAGAGGTTTCATATTTGGTAAGTAACATTGTATAGTGGTCCTCTACCAAGATTGTTCAAATGATGCCCCTGGGGTCAAAACTGGCCACACCCTGGGGCTCACATGGTTTATATAAACTTAAAAGCAAAATGACTTTTAAAATCTTCTTCTCTAAAACCGCAAGGCCCAGAGGTTTCATATTTGGTAAATAACATTGTATAGTTGTCCTCTACAAAGATTGTTCAAATGATGCCCCTGGGGTCAAAACAGGCCACACCCCGGGGGTCAAATGGTTGATATAGACTTGAATAGCAAAATTACTTTAAAAATCTTCTCCTTTGAGACCGCAAGGCCCAGAGGTTTCATATTTGGTATGTAATATTGTATATTGGTCCTCTACAAAGATTGTTCAAATGATACCCCTGGGGTCAAAACTGGCAAAACCCCTGGGTCACATGGTGTATATAGACTTTAATAGCAAAATGACTTTAAAAATCTTCTCCTCTCAAACCGCAAGGCCCAGAGGTTTCATATTTGGTATGTAACATAGTATAGTGGTCCTCTGCAAAGATTGTTCAAATGATGCCTCTTGGGTCAAAACTTGCCACACCCTGTGGCTCACATGGTTCATATAGACTTAAATAGCAAATGACTTTAAAAATCTTCTTTTCTGAAACCGCAAGGCCTAGAGGTTTCATATTTGGTATGTAACATAGTATAGTGGTCCTCTACAAAGATTGTTCAAATGATGCCCCTGGGGTCAAAACTGGCCACACCCCTGGGGCTCACATGGTTTATATAGACTTAAATAGCAAATGACTTTAAAAATCTTCGTCTCTGAAACCGCAAAACCTAGAGGTTTCATATTTGGTATATAACACTGTATAGTGGTCCTCTACAAAGATTGTTCAAATGATGCCACTGGCGTCAAAACTGGCCACACCCCGTGGCTCACATGGTTTATATTGACTTAAATAGCAAAATGACTTTAAAAATCTTCTCCTCTAAAACCGCAAGGCCCAGAGGTTTCATATTTGGTATATAACATTGTATAGTTGTCCTCTATAAAGATTGTTCAAATGATTCCCCTGGGGTCAAAACTGGCCACACCCCGGGGGGTCAAAATCTTCTTCTCTAAAACCGCAAGGCCCGGAGGTTTCATATTTGGTATGTAATGTTGTAAAGTGGTCCTCTGCAAAGATTGTTCAAATGATGCCCATGGAGTCAAAACTGGCCACACCCCGCGGCTCACATGGTTTATATAGACGTAAATGGCAAAATGATTTTTAAAAAATTCCCTGAAACCACAAGGCCTAGAGGTTACATATTTGGTCAAAAAATTTTTTATATCAAGACCTCGATTGGGATTGCATATGGGATGGGTGGCGTCAAGGTCACTGTTACTAAAAATAGAACAGCGGTTTCCGCTCAATAACTTTAGAACGCATTGAGATATTTTAATGAAACTTAATACATAGATACCTTATATCGACAACTCATATGGGATTGCATATGGAGTGGGAGGGGTTAAGGTCAAGGTCACTGTTACTAAAAATAGAAAACCGGTTTCCGCGCAATATCTTCAGAACGCATTGGAATATTTTAATGAAACTTAATACATAAATACATTATATTGAGACCTCGATTGGGATCGCATATGGGGTAGGTGGGGTCAAGGTCAAGGTCACCGTTATTAAAAATAGAAAAATGGTTTCCGCTTAATATCTTGAGAACGCATTGAGCTATTTTAATGATTCTTAATACATAAGTACATTATATCGAGACATTGCTTGGGATTGCATATGGAGTGGATTGGGTCAAAGTCACCGTTACTGGAAATAGAAAAACGGTTTCCGCTCAATAACTTGAGAACGCATTGCGATATTTTAATGAAACTTAATATACCTATCTTATATCGACCGCTCACTTGGGTTTGCTTATGGGGTGGGCGGGGTCAAGGTCACTGTTCTTAAAAGTAGAAAAACGGTTTACGCTCAATAACTTGAGAACGCATTGAGATATTGTAATGAAACTTCATACGTAGATACCTTATATCGAGACCTTGCTTTACGTATGTGGTGAGTGCGGTCAAGGTCAAGGTCACTGTTACTTAAAATATAAATTTTGCTCAATAACTTGAGAACGTATTGAGATATTTTAATGAAACTTCATGTTCATGTCCATTTACGCAGATGGAATCAGTTCGCATGTGTAAACAAAACAGACAGCGTTGGTGGTATTGTCTGTGTGGTATACACAGTGGTAATTTGTACGTACAAGTTCCAAATTTTTCATAAATACATGTACTTCTAACACTAATAGCAATTGTCAAAAACGGGCTAAGTCATTTTGAGGGCCGTCTCGTGAAACATGTTGCACAGTATTTAACGTTTGAAATGTATCATACTTTTAACAAATTACACACTTAAAATCAGTTGGCCAGTTTCTGATCACTAAAGTAAAATTAGTAAAACCATGCTGCTTTGTTTAAAATTACCTATGTTTTCTGAATTTGTTGAACCAAATTAATTAATGCCTTCATTCAATCTGGAGGTTTATTAGACGACCCTTGAAATTGAAATACTGCACCGACCACAATGACAGGATTTCTCCATGCAAAAATTGTGCATGGGAACTGCATTCCTTTTACGGGAAACTGGGACACCAAATGTCTTTAAATGTTATGAGCATGTGACTAAAACCACGTGATTTGCATGGGACTACTTTCCGAGACAACTACAGAGGTGAATAGAATGTAGCCGGTGTGCAAGATATTGAGTTTTTTTAAAGTTAATTTTCATAAGTTCCATTAGGTACAGAGACTAATGAGGACAACATATTAACAAACAAGCAATACTAGTATTATGGCAAGACAGAGTATATATAGGATCTGACACGGGTTGTCATTTCATATCATATTTTATTAAACGAGTTCAGGAATTTGATAGTAAGCGAGCCTTTTTATCGCATGCTTTTAAATGAAAAAAATGCTTCTAATTTTACCAAAGCATGTCGATAAATCCTAAAAGTTGTTTACTGCATTGACGTCATTTCATGTTGACGACGTCATTTCACCAAATTAAAGTCATGCGATTGGTCAGTCCAAAAATATGTAGCCAATGAAAACGCTAAAAATGTTATCTTACACATGTGTAAGATAAAAATATTTGTAATGGTTGTATTACATGGAAACAATGTATAGCATGTGATAAAAAGCTATAATAAATAAACAAGAATATGTAGCTTACGGAGAAAAGAGCTATTTTTATATACTAATGAAAACATATTGCCACTTGACTAAGAAAAACTATGAATAATGGAGATTGCGTAATATGATCATATTTCACTGAACAAAATAATGAATAGAAGACTTTAGCATATATGGTGGAGATCAAAGTATGGAGAAATGCACATGTCATAGAAATACGCATAAACACGGAAGCCTCAAAACTTACAAATACATGAAAAAGTCATACATGAAAACAACAAATGTTTAGTAAGTAGCACCTACAGTTAGAAGTATTATAATTGTGTCTGTAAAGTCAAACTAATACATACTGTATAGCTTAGGCTAAAAAAAAACAATGAATTGTTTCTCGGGTACTTTTTCTAAAAAATCAGGAGGAAGGGCGAATTTTTTTTATTCAAGTTTTTTTTCTCCTACTCCTTTCTATTCGCACTATGTAATGACTTATTAAAACAAGTAAAACAGTACAGATTAAGACAATTTTAAGTTGTAATAACAACATAATCATCCCTTTTTATAAAATTCTGAATAAACATTCATGAATTGCTTCTGTTAAAAAGGTCATTTTTACAAGCTGACGTAAAAAGGCAATCAATTTGAATGTTCATAATTAACATAAGTGCCTTCAAATTGATATACCATCAGCATTAAAGTACTTCTATTTATATAATTTAACTTTTTGTAATTCATTATTTTTTATATAGGTCAAAAATAGTAATTGTTTTTTTGCTATAAATCACCAACAATTTTCAATGCAGCTGGCATTTTCGTTGTTTATATTTGGACTTAAAATGGCACAGAATTTCTTCAACAAATATTACTCAAGCAAAAGCATCTACGAAAAAAAATCAACAAATAGACGATATGTATAAACGTACCCAATCGAATATGACATTTTTTTCAATGTTAACATTTACACAGTATTTCACAATTCGTGTATATCCGATTTATATGATTAAATCAGACAGGAAGAGATTTACTTGAAATATAGAAATCTCTACGGGTTACTCTTCTTCCGCTATGTGAAAATGAGGATTCTTTTATTAAAAGTGTGAAATGTTTGTTTATTATAGTGTCACCCCTCGCGATAAAGGGCCAGCCAGTTTTAACTTGGCAATCGGTACCCTTCGATTTAACTAGCTGCTGGGTAGGCAACCGGCCATATCAGAACAAGTTCTGTGTAGGACTCGAAACTTCGACCTCCCGCTCCGTAGGTAAACGCCCCAACCATTCAAAAATTGCCCGAATATCGAGTCTCGCCTGAATATTGTGTCTCGTTTCGCATCTCGTGTCTCGACCTTTGATCGCGAGGCAAGAGAATTGCTCGAGACACGAAGCGAGGCACGATATTTTACCGCGAGACATGAAGCGAGACACGATACTCGATAATCGTGCGATATTTGAACGATACAATATCGTGCCTCGCTTCGTGTCTCGCTTCGTGTCTCGCGTCTCGCTTCGTGTTGCGTGTATCGTGGTTTGAAATCTACCGCGAGACACGAGAATCGGGCGATATTTGAACGATATAATATCGTGTCTCGCTTCGTGTCTCGCCTGAATATCGTGTATCGCTTCGTGTCTCGCTTCGCATCTCGTGCTTCAACCTTTGAACGCGAGGCACGAGAATTGCGCGAGACACGAAGCAAGGCATGATATTTTAACGCGAGACATGAAGCGAGACACGAACATTGCGCAAAACACCAAGCGAGACACGATATTTTACCGCGAGATTTCGTGGTATGGGATACTGCGACAGTGCGAGATATCGTTTTACAATATCGCGCCTCGCTTCATGTCTCGCGGGAATATCGTGTCTAGCATCGTGTTTCGCGCAATTCTCGTGCCTCGCGTTCAAGGGTCGAGATACGATATTTCATTTGGCACCAACCGGATTCCGTAGATTATCGAGGGTAATGTATCTTCAACGTGGATTATTGGAGAATATTCCACAATAGAATTTTGTTGTTAACTAATTAGAATTAAAAGCCATAGAAACTAATGGAACTTCATTATACGTTGAACATTCATTTGAGTAATGGCAAGAGATGAGCAAGCATCAATTCTAACATGGAACGCGCAGTTTTCTAAAGAAAAAACAACAACAAAATGTACCGTTGTTGAACCTCCAATTTTAAAAAAAAACGAAAAAAGGTTCAGAAACTGTACAAAAATAGAGTTCGCAGTGTAATTGCAGAATATGTTGTCAGGCCACCAGGTTAAGAAAGAATCGAAATAATTTTCGCAATATCGTTGTTTGTCAGCTAATAAACAACAATTTGTCGTTCTTATGCGAGTATTTTAAACCGCTCGGGCTAACACATTGTCGAGGGAACGACTAAATGAGCCAATCAAAATCACAACTCCAGATATGCCAAGTAAAGTGGAAGTTGAATGTACCTATGTCAGCGAAAGTTGTGATTTTGATTGGGTCATTAAGTCGTTCCCTCGACAACAATTTCTCGTTCCCATGATATAATATGTCGTTACCACGACTTAATTATCTCGTTCCCACGACTAAGTATGTCGTTCCCACGAGTTATTTATGTCCTTCCTACGAGAAAACATCTCGTTCCCACGACTTAATATGTCGTTACCACGAGTTAATGATCTCGTTCCCACGACTTAATATGTCGTTCCCACGAGCACGAGTTATTTATGTCGTTCTCACGAGAAAAGATCTCGTTCTCACGACTAAATATATCGTTACCACGAGTAAATTATCTCGTTCCCACGACTTAATATGTCGTGGAAATGACATAAATAAAAACATGCACATGTCACATCTATGCCACCGTACGTTACTGTTATCAACGAACATTATTTTTTTATGAGTCATGTTGATCTTCTATAAATTGTGCAAATAAGTTCTCCCCACATAATAATTATATGATGTAAATCTTAATTTTAAAGCACGTTCTACATAAACAAGTTGTTGATCATGTCGATCGATCTCAAATACAACAAAAACATTATTTCTAATAAGAAACTGTGTACGTAGCAATTATACATCAGTAGCTATAGACATATAAAGATAAATCATACTAGCACACATATAGCACATTTATTCCAACACACTAGCTGATATGTGGATATAACGGAGGAAACATTGGAAATATAACGGAGGAAAATCGAGAAGTGATAGTAACTTCTAGTAATGTTATTTAGGACTAAATGTCTTTCTTGTTTTGTCTTCTTTTTTTTATTGTATCTTTCTTTCTTCAAAAATTTTGTTTTAACGAAGTTTTCGGCTCAACTTGTAGCGTGTCTTTTTTCTAAATATGAAAGAAATTATTACAGAAATCATTCAGTAGACGCTCTTTCAAGTTTTGCAAGTTTATTAAAGCTCAAGACCCATACGTGTATAAAAAAAATCAATAATACAACTTGTAGAACAATAACAAGTGAACGTTCAAAATATATACATAATCCATGACATGGATACACAAACAAAATACAGTAAACATGACTAAAACTTTAGTGACTAGATCTAGTATTGCATTTTAAGTTGAAATTATACTATTGCAAGAGAACTAGAAAAAAAATCACATATTGTAAGTTACAATAACTAATTAATACTATATATTAGAATGGAAAATATAGATTTGGAAAACACTGACAAGGAAGATGGATCCAACAAAAATGCAGCAAACTGGATTTAACAACGCATGAAAGTTTCATAACAGTAGATTTGTCAGTGACTGACATGCATTGTTCAAAATTTAAGTACCGGTATAGTAGTTTCATATTTTATTAAAGTGACACATAGTGCATACAAACAATAGTTGGTAATTCGAATCGTAATAGTATTTATACTAACATGCATATACTTGTAGATAGTGTACTACTCAGTCATGTAAATGGCTTACGAGTCACTAAATATACATGTTATTGTGTAATCATTCAGCTAAATCAATTTAGTGCAAGTACGGGTAAATAATAACAATAATAATACAAGTGGCATTGTGGTAAATAAATCACATTGATAAATACATATATGACTAATTTTTTTAAATAATAATACAAGTAAAATTGTGATATATAAATAAAACATTATTAGTTCATGTATAAACAATATTTATATTTCAATTTCTTATATAATAGTGAGGAATATTTTTTTCTCTCTGAGTTTGAAAAAACAAGAACAACAAAACAGATAAAGAAATTCATCCCCAACCTCATCACTTTCACATAGTGTACATAACCGATGGTTCCTTTCTATTTCATAAAAAGTTCCAGTTTCAATTGGAAGTATACAATTACGGGTCCAAAATTTACATAAATATTGTGCAAAGTACCAATGTAAAATAGCCTAATAAGGTTCAAGAACAAAATCCTTTTTAAATATTCTGTAATTTAGACATTTTTATTTATCATTCACATAGCTATTCCAACGTTGTAAATATTGATCATTCAGGACTTACTTGACTTGGATTTAAAACCATTTAAATTTGGAACATACTGTGCTAACCATTATTCTTAACAACAAATCTTGTCTAAAAAGGATTTAGCCTCTACACCCGCAAGTTCATGGGTGTTAAGCATTCGACTTTGCGCATGCGCATAAAACCCCAATTGTTTCAATAAAAACACATCATATTAAATCGATCTGAATGTAAACTAACTATTTTATATGTCACAATTGCCAATTTTTATTCGGAAATCTGTAATCTTACTTGAAAATAAATATGACCCAACAACACCCTTGACCTTTTTCAACTTTTTTTCAAGTTTTGGGGCAATTTTTTATGACATCATACGCGGAGGCCCTTCCACTGATGTTTGTGTTTTGATATAAATACGGCAAGTTTTTAATGTCCTTATTTATTTCCTTTGATTGGTGTTGGAGTTTCATGAAATTAATGCTTATAAAATGTTTATTAACAACACGAGGTGTTGATTTTTTTTAACAATTAATAAGTTTAAAACACAAATAACAGCAATAACCTTAACTAACATGGTATACTTATCTGTCGATGTTTTATACGCTATTTTGTGCTCTAGTCAGTCAAGCTGTTCTTTGGCTCACACTTGCATGGAATTCGGACACGCGACGTTACGTCATTGAAGAGAAAATTACGTCATAATTTCATCCAGGAACTTGCCGGAGGCGACAAACTTACCAGATTAGATGCCAATACAAAATATCAAAGGACTAAATAACTTTATATAGAATTGAACATATGTTATCAGCATTTCCCATCACAATTTTACTCCAAAAATGTACGGAACAATTCCACAGTTTGGGGTTGGAAAAACATTTCTCTAAAATGGAAGTTTCAAACAGGAATTTGTGGAATCTATACTCAGTAGAAACTATTTGTCTGTTATGCGATTGAGATTGCAAAACATTATTATTTTAATATTCATCGTGCTTTTATGTATAAAATACAACGGCAGGTTTCCAGGTAGCTCATTTTTCTCACAAAAATAACAGATACTCATGAAGTTTAACTTTGGACGTAATGTGCTTTTCAAACATTAAAATATGAACAAGAAATGTATCATAGAAAAGGAAAAAGACAGTTTGAGAAAATTGTTTCTCACAGCCAAAAACTGTGAAACTGCCCCTTTAACATTCTTGATTGTATGATTTGTTCTATGGGAATGGTACCGTATTCTCCAAGAACCATTGAAATCGGAGTTCTAGGATTTAACTTCAAAATCATCGTAAAAAACTTCAGTTGGAATTTAATTGCATGTAACCTTTATCAAACTATTGGGCATCGTATTATGTTATCAAAATGGTTGACAAGGAAGCCGGTATGTTATTTCTTATTTAACAGAATATGATGCTTAGAAAGTAACTCACATTTAATGTAGTTCGAATGTTTTTATTTAATTACTAGTTATTGATTTTGCGTACATTATTAATACAGATTCCTTCAAAAATCGTTATGCAATGTGTTTTCGCGATTTTACATTTTGTTTATTTCATGATTTTTATTGATATTACCGTTGTAGCTTACTGGTTAGCGACCCAAATTGAGGTCTTACACGTGTCTTACTCATCCGTTTGTAATAAAACTTGGCACAAGCAATGTTAGGCACCTTAGTCAAAGAACAATAGCCAGTGGGGTTTTTCAGAGCCAATTTGGGGCCGAAATTCGGCCCCATTCCCCTGCTAAAAAGGTATTTATTTTTCCCTATATTTGCCTAAAAATTCCCCTCGGAATATAAGCTTTATTTTGAAAACAATTGGACCTAAATCGAACAAAAATTGACTAAGATAGAGGCATTTTCGTAAACAATCCCAGCAATTTTTCATCAAACCAAGAAAGTGCGTAACCTAAGTTAGCATTTGTAGCAAAGCGATTGATTAATGTTTTATAACAAAGTAGAATATAAACATATAATAACGCTTTTCTACAAAAAATAATTCCCCTTTTGCGGTAAATTTCCCCATCTGAAGGACACCGACACCTTTCCCTCAAAGGTGAAAAAAACACTGATAGCTTTTTTTTTAAATCCATTCACACATATCGAAAAATATCACGTGTGAAAACCACCTATAACTAAATGCATAATTGTTAATAACTGTACCAATTATTTCCACAGCTTAATCAAACGGGTTTTCATTCTGCAAAATATTTTCGTAATATTATTGCATTTGAGCAAAGCATTTGTGAGAAAATGGCAAAAATTTGCACACAATCAATACAAATAACAATTTCACAATGCTAACAACTGGCAGTTTGCAATTTTCTTGATACTGACTAAAATATATTGTCATCCCCCGCGTCATCCTGCCAATGTCAGTCATGCATTGTTTGTTTACATCAATATTATTATACGGAATTCATAGTTACAAGTTCCACAATAATCGACTCAAGTTTAGCAAAACAAAAAAGCAAATCATCTCCAGACTGGTTAACAGTATTTGTTTGTTGTTTTTACTGTTTTTCAATAGTGGGCAAATAATTGGTACGGGAGAAAAATAGGTCGCTAACCAGTATGTATTGGCAGCTAGATTTTAGTTTTTCTCACTTCATTATCATTTAATCATTTACAAAATTCGTCTAGTAAGTGTTGTGATTAAATAGAACTATATTTATCCTGCTACTAAGCCAAACATTGACCTAATAAAGCGGTGACCATATAAACTTGTTGATATCCGGCAGTAGATCACGTGACTGTGATATACCGTCAATAGGTATTCTTACGCGTCGGATAACAACATTTTCGAGAATGACACAGCATTAAGTCTACTTACCAGAGTGTCTCATCGATACAAACTTAGTGTTGTCTAGTTTAACGGAGTTAAACAACAAATGAGTTGTTTGTCCTCACATTCCATTTAACTTGTTAACAACAACTTCCATCCAGTTCCATTCAATTTCAACACACTTGAATCTGATGCAAGCGGGTTATTCTTTGTGGATAGACTTTCTTTGTTCAACCAACAGAGCCATATTCATCAAAGAAATAACCCTTTTTATAAATGTCCGATGAAAAGAAATGAAAAAAAGTCAGCAAAGGCTACATCTGTAATTTTAACGTAGAACAAAACATTAATTTGATTTATTTCACTTTCAGTTACACTGTCCTCCACCCACAACTATCCGAGTAAATCGTAGAAAATTGAAAAGGGATCAATCTCACCATTTTCATTCGAGGCAAATATTCCATACACTTTTTATCTGAATGCTATTGCATAATATAATCCATACAAACACAGAAACACTCAATATTTATTCCGATTTCATGTATTTTAAACTGCAAAACACTCGCATTCTGGTTTGACTACATTGTGTAAACTTACAACACAAAATGAATGACGTAGTTGGTGTGACGTAATGTAACTCTTAAAAGCCAATATAATCTGGTTTAAAACAAAAGCAAATTTACTACGCCATTTTCGTGTCGTACTGAAATCAGCAAATAAGATTTATTAATATTTTACTTTTGCTTTTTGATAAAGGTGATTAAGATATATATAACTATTTTTTCCGGGTAGTACGCGTACATTCAAGCGAGTTATTAGGTTCGAGGCCGGTCTAGAATTTTTTTTTAAATTTAAACTTGTAATTAGTGTTTGGTGTTTTTTAATTTAATTGAATAGAAATCAGGATAAATAGAATACATGGTAGGTGCCGGGAAGAAGAAAGTTTATCCGGTTTGGCCCGAAAACAAAAATAGGGTTCGCTAAAGCTCGCCCTATTTTCATTTTCTAAGCCTCACCGGATAAACTTTCTCCTTCCCGGCACCAACCATGTATTCTCTATATATATGGCACTTCAACTGTCTTGTAATCCTTTGCAAATATTGAGATACTTTTAATGTGGGCAATGTTTGCTAACGTGTTATACCCGGAAAAGACCATTTCTGTGGAAGAAAGTTTTACTAATTGTTCTATATTGTTCTGACAAGATTTTGGCCTCAACTTTCACCTTCCAAAATTACATGGTTATTGTGAGTGGATTGCAATAAAATGTACATACCTGGACTGAGTAGCTATTCCTCAATAATTTTCCTATGATATTTGTATGTTGACACTTTTATTTTGGATGCCTGAGCATTTTTAACCTACCCACTATTGCATTTTTAAACAAATCTCACTGTCCTCCACTGTGCAAACTTTAATCTATATTCTGCTACACTGTAGAAGAGTTACGTCATATATTCTATTGGTGAAATTCAGGATAGCCACATTCTGATTAGTTGAAGTGATAAACTAGGCTGCCATTTTGTAGGCTGCCATTTTGGAAATCTCTACATACATCTAATAGATTGTACACAGGTTTAAATTGGAATTAAATGCATACAGTAGGTAAAATTCGGCACATGTAGACCAGTTTAAGTATTGTTTATGTAAAGTAGTTTTGATGGATAACTTTATTGTAGCAAAGAATAGGAATGTATGAAAATTTAAACTTTCGGGTTCCCAGCACTTAAATGGTCCTTCGGCGATTAGATGTTCCAGCGAATTTAGCTCTTTATAAAAAGAAACACTAAATTTGTTGCACGAAATATTTAACTAGACTTGTCTTGTTCTTGCTAGCTGTTTATCAACATGGATAGAAACTGGAGTGTCTGCCTCTCATGCTGGATTAGAGACCTTGTTTGAATCCCCTGCAGATTCTCCAGGTTTTGTTGACCTTAAACTGTTAAGTATTCTCTTTTTCATGTTATTTTTCAGATAAGCGGATAAACGTGTACGCAGTGGTTGGTGTGGGTTTTGTGTGCCTGGTGGTTGGTCTGCCTCTATGGTGGAAAACTACAGAAGTCTACAGAGTCAGTCTGCCTTACACAGATATAGACACACTTGCCAGTACCAAGGTATTCTTGTTGGTGATTTGTGTTTTGTCAGAGGCTGGGGATAGACCCAGGACCAAGGTTTTGGAGAAAATTATAAAAACAAATAAGTTTTCGAAAACCTGCTTGTACTTTATTTCACTTTGATAAGAGTGGATAATTTTTTAGGCTGTAGGAAAATTAACCACGTTTTCAATTTGTTCAAGTTAAAGGACAAAGTAATTGCATTTTTTTTTTTTTTTTTTCTGTAACAAGACATGAGTAATGAGAATACTTAATAGCAACATGCATGTTTTTGAATGGCATATAGAGTTGCCCTTGGTTGACAGGCATGCTATTCACATTCAATTTGAAGTCCCATACCTTAAGGCATACGCTTCTATTATAAATGGAAATATTTCTTACAATTTATTGTATTAAATGCATAGTTTGAAACATATTATGTTTCAGATACAGTATACAGTGGACATCAATGTTGTAAGTTTTCTGAAGTCCTCATCTGAAAGCAAACTAGCTTCCCTGTCGAGAAATCTGCTGGATCAGCTAGGTAAAATGTGTCTTGAATCTAAAAAAAAACAACTTAAATGGACATTTGCATTTGTGCTGGGAGGTAACTTATTTTTTATCTTTTAAGTTTTTGCCAGTAACCTTTTAGATCTCACCTCCTACAAAAATGACACAATCCGATTGGCTAAGAGCAGTCACATGACCATGGGCTATTTTCCATACACCATGGGTATATTTAAATACCTCAAAGAAGTCGAATGACATCATTTTGTTATTTTCGTGATGTCATTGTGCATGTTTCGTGTTTTGTAAGATTTTATTTCGTTAATTTTCAAGAGATATCAATTAAAAGAAACCAGTGAAAGGTAGTTGGTGAGATATATATTTGTTGCTCTGTTGTTTTTTTTAGTAACTGAGGGTGTATGCAATATACACTCTCAGTGGCATCATTACCATACTCGAGCTTCGCTCTTGTATGGTATGAAACCACTGAGGATGTATATCCCATACACCATCAGTTACTAACAGTGTAACTAATCATATCCTTGCAAGGTATTTTTATGCCCCCGGCATCTTGATATAGTGATCGTCCTGTCTGTCCTTCCTTCTGTCCGTGACAAGGTTAAGTAGATTGTACCGTTTCGTATAGCACCAACACCGCTTACTACAACACTTAGATATTTACACAGTTGTTACTTATGACCGTTCCCAATCCATCCATATCACCCAACCTCACTTTGACCTTGACCTAATTTGCACTTAGAATACTTCAAATGGGCTGTTTGTTGGTTAACTAGATTTTACCATTTCGTCTAGCACCAACACCGCTTGCTACAACACTTGGATACTTACACAGTTGTTGCTTATGACCGTCACCAATCCACCCATATCACCCAACTTTACTTTGACCTTCACCTTGGACTAATTTGGACTTGTAATAATTCAAAAGTGCCATTTCTTGGTTAACTAGATTTTGCCATTTCGTCTAGCACCAACACCGCTTACTACAACACTAGGATATTTACACAGTTTTTACTTATGACCGTTCCCAATCCAACCATATCACCCAACCTCACTTTGACCTTGACCTAATGTGGACTAGGAAATGGGCTACCCAGCACCAACCGGGGGCATGTGTGTTTATCAAACACAGAATCTCGTTAATGAATAAATTTTCATTCATTTAGCGTCGCAAACTCTTGACAAAATTTCACCACATGCTCTGTGGAGGAAAATAGGTTAACCGTTAAACATGTAATATCAAAGTGCAGTGATTGGATAAAACACTGGATTATTTTGCTGGTGATTGACATTCATGGAAATGTATATAAGTTAGATATCTAATGAACACAAACTGCAGCTGTACAAAGTGTTACCGGTATATATTTTATAGTTGGTATCTTCCTTATTCCTTAAAAATAGAAAGTTTTGATGAAAGTTATTTTTATTTTTGGAATTTGTAGTGTATGTTTTTTTTTAGGTTATTTTAAACACAATATTACGATGAAATTATACAATATTTTGTTCTCTTTGATGAACATAGTGTCAGTACGCACATAATAATTCATTATGATTACTACTTTTAAATGGTCTTATTTAGTGATGTTTTTACCTTTTAGATTCAGGAGTAAAAGAAGATGCTGGATTGAAATCCAATTACAGGACAATAGTTAAGGCTGCAAATGCTGTGGAGCTGCAATATCTTGAGAAAAGTACATCATTGAAAGGTTTGGAAAGGCCTTTGATTTTGCTATTTCTATGTTAGCATTACCAGTACCCAATATAGCCGAACTAAAACAAGAAAATTATTTTAAAATATGGCATATTATCGCATTTTCTGGGGACAATATTTCAAAATGACAGGTAATTAACCATAATTTTGCCAATTATACAATATTTGTCCACTAATTTTGATTTCTGAACACCAAAGTAGAATTTAGTATGGTATCCATCTCTTTGCACTTGTTTGTTGAAGTTATATCTTTGAATGATACTGGTAGATTTGACAAGTTGAAATTTCTGCATGCAATTCTGAATTATGATCTGCCTGCATAAAAGAACATGTGATGTTATTTGTTGAAAATAAGCACAGTGTAATATATTGCAATTAGTATTTTTTGCACTTGAATACTTTCTCTAAAAATGTGAAATTTTGGGTAACACAGACCATGCTGAAATGAAATTGCAATTTGAGTTGTGTGTTTTTGTAATAGCCAAATTTTTCTCAAGAAAATCATTGTTGTTTTTTACTCTCTTTTGTAAATAGCAGTGAGGTGAATTTGGTGTGATGTAGCATTATGTTGAGTAACGTTTTACATTGTAAATGTTTTTGCTAATATGACAACACTTCCAAAGTATTTCCAGTTTCAGTTTCAATATTATTTAAAAACACACACAATGCTGCTCATGTGATTGTGTGCTAACAAGCAGAATTTGTTGCTCAAAGATTTATTAATCCTAGGATAAAGATAAACTCATTCCTGTTTCATTTAGTTTTTTTCAAAAATATTAAAAAAATATAGTAAGGTATTTTGGTGTTATGATATAAATTAACACAGTTTATTTTCTAATTTTAAGTGCTAGTTTGCAATGAAAATCTCATTTTGTAGTCACTTGCTTGCAAAACCAATGGTTTATTTTTAGAAACCTAGGTTATTAAGTCTGATAACTATTGAAAGGCTTATTCTGTATTTCTTTCACAGAGCTGGATTCTCTCATCAACAACAATGATGGCCAGAGTAAGGCAAATGAGTACTCTATTGTGATTCTACCAAGGGATTCAAGAGTCTCTGTCAGTAAGCCCACCTTTGGCTGTCACAGGAATGTCTTCATTCCGGAACCAGAAAAAGGTTTGGATTGTGCTATGTTTAGTATGAATCATATACTTTGGAAGCAAACATATTAATAATTTAAAGCAGCAGTCCAGAAATATGTTAATAAAAATGAAACCTTGCAGAAATTGTTTCTTATGGACATCTTACTGATCAAAAACAAAAAAAAACTTATTGAAATCAGTGCATTAGTATCGTTTTTGTAACTTTTTGTCATTTTTTATCTCGACTATTAGAAGAATAGGTGAGCTTTCCTACTTCCGTCGGTGTCCGCATCCGCGTCTGAATTTGGTTAACGTTTTTATTCAAAAGTCTTGTCACTTCAAAACTACATAAGTTATTCACTTGAAACTTGGAATATACCTTTGTCATCAAGTCCAATGTCAGGGGCAACACTCCCCATAACTCTGTTTTGTATTTTGACAGAGTTATGCCCCATTTTCACTTAGATTTTCTGGTTAAAGTTTATATTCAAAAGTTTTATAAATTCAAAACTACATAAGTTATTTACTTGAAACTTGGAACTAACCTTTGTCATCAACTCCAGTATCAAGGGCAACATTCCCTATAACTCTGTTTTGTATTTTTACAGAGTTATGCCCCTTTTTCACATAGATTTTCTGTTTAAAGTTTATATTCAAAAGTTTTGTAACTTCAATACTACAAAAGCTATTCACTTCAAAATTGGAATATACCTTTGTCATCAACTCCAGTATCAGGGCAAACATTCCCCATAACTCTATTTTGTATTTTGACAGAGTTATGCCCCTTTTTCACATAGATTTTCTGGTTAAAGTTTGTATTCAAAGGTTTGTAACTTCAAAACTACATAAGTTATTCACTTGAAACTTGGAACTAACCTTTGTCATCAACTCTAGTATCAGGGTCAACATTACTCATAACTCTGTTTTGTATTTTGACAGAGTTATGCTCCTTTTTCACATAGATTTTCTTGTTAAAGTTTAGATTCAAAAGTTTTGTAACTTCAAAACTACATAAGTTATTCATTTGAAACTTGGAACTAACCTTTGTCATCAACTCTAGTATCATGGGCCATATTACCCATAACTCTGTTTTGTATTTTGACAGAGTTAGCCCACTTGTTACATAGACTTTGATGTTTAAGTTTTTGTACCAAAAATTTATAAACTATACAATGCTTCACTTAAAAGTTTTGTATTTTAACAAATTTATGCCCCTTCCACTATCCAAAATATGTACCAGCTGAAATACAATGATGGGGGGCATATAGAGTTTACCCTGTCTGTGGGTACGTACGAATGTACGTATCTATGTATGTTCGGATTCTTGTGCAGACAATAACTTTGTCGGGCATTGGAGGATTTTCAAATAACTTGGCAGAAATGTTGAGACAGTGTGTCTAGGTCATCGTCAAGGTCACACTTAAAGGTCAAAGAATTTAAGCCTTCTATCCCAGTCCGGAGCATAATTTTATCCAGCATAGAAGGAATTTCAAATAACTTGGCACAAGTGTTGAGCATAATGAGACGGAGTGTCGCGTGCAAGAACCAGGTCCCTAGGTCAAGGTCACAATTAAAGGTCAAAGGTCAAATAAAAGAATTTAACCCATAGACCCTGTCCGGAGCATAATTTTGTCTAGCCTGGAAGGAATTTCAAATAACTTGGTACAAGTGTTGACCATGTGAGACGGTGTGTCCCACGCAAGAACTAGGTCCAAGGTCAAGGTCACACTTAAAGGTCAAATGTCAAGCATAAGAATTCAAGCCATAGACAATGTCAGGAGCATAATTTTGTCTAGCATTGAACGAATTAAAATAACTTGGCTCAAGTGTTGAGCATGGTGAGACGGTGTGTCGTGCGCAAGAACCAGGTCCCTAGGTTCAAAGTAAAGGTCACACTTAAAGGTCAAAGGTCAAATATAAGAATTTAAGCCATAAATACTGTCTGAAGCATAATTTTGTCCAGCAGGGTAGGATTTTAAACTAACTTAGCCGAAGTGCTAAGCATGGTGTGTCGGTGTGTTGCGCGCAAGAACCAGGTCCCTTAATAATGTCAAGGTCACACTAAAAGGTCAAAGGTCAAATATAAGAATTTAAGCCATAGACAATGTCAGGAGCATAATGTTGTCCAGCAGGGAAGGATTTTCAAACAACTTGGCATAAGCGATAAGCATTATGCAGTGGTGTCGCATGCAAAAACCAGGTGCCTTGGTCTAAGGTCAAGGTCACACTTTAAGTTCAAGTATATGTATATATGTAACGATTCTTGTCCAGGTAATAACTCTCTACAGGATTGCAGGATTTTCAAAGGATTTTCAACTTGGCAGAAGTGATAACAATTATAAGACGATGTGTCGCCCGCAAAAACTAGGTCCAAGGTCAAGGTCACACTTAAGGTCTAACGTCAAGTATAAGAATTTAGTCCATGGATTTTGTCTGGAGCATAATTTTGTCCGGCATGAACAATTTTCAAATAATTTGGCAGAAGTGGTAAGCATTATGAGTTGGCATGTGGCGTTCATGAACCAGGTCTGTAGCTGAAAGGTCAAGGTCATTAATCAAGGTCAAAGGTCAAATAATTTTCTAGAGCATAATATTGTCATGCATGCAGGGATTTTTAGATAAATTGGCAGAAATGATCACCAGATGATGTGTTGTGAAGTTAGTAAATTACATTCCTTTACTTATGAGTGTGCAAAGCATTATTCAAAAATGATAAAAAGGCATTTTGTTCATTTTGCGCAGTATGATTTAAGATAGCAAGAGTAAGTGAAGCCTACAAGAACCATAACTCATAACTGCCTAACAGTTTTAATTACTACCCTTTATTGATTTTTTTCTTAGGACTAAAACTATTGCTTCACATAACAAGAGAATACGTTAGCAGAAAGTACAATATAAAAGGACAAATCTCCTTTTGCTAAATAATTTGTATGCATACAGACATAGGTGGGGGCATCAGTGCCTGCGGACACATTTCTAGTTTCTGTATGTGATAACTAGTGATGCCTTTCAAGTAAATCAGCATGTACATCATTGTATATACCGTTAGAACCGAGCATTTTCGAACATAGCAATTGTAACATGCGTGTTGTAAATAAGAAACAGTTTTCAGATGAACAAACACCATAAACGTTCATAAGCAATATTGCCAATTTAAGTTGTATTGAAGAAGATACCATGGACAGCGGCTTTAATGCATGAATGTAATATTACTTTCCCTTCATGGACATAATTTTGTGAAGAGATTTCATGCACAAAATTCGAGACTTTCAAGATTAACTTTTTAATTTTTTTTATACCTTTTCAAAGTTGAAGAAATAAATCAAAATCCTGCATTAGGGAAATATATGCAAATAACATAATATAGAAATTAAATACAGCTACTATGGGGTAAAATATGCAAACCATGTGAATTTCCAGAATATTTAAAAGGGAAAGTAATCAGTTCATTTTGTCAGCAAAACAGATGCTACATGTACTGTAACTTTGAGTTGTTCAAGTATGTCAATATTAAAATTGTTCACAGTTGTTGACATTATTTAAAGAGAATTATAGGTACTAGTTTACGTTTGGATGCAGTATCTACATATTCTTTCAGATTTGCCAAGTGTTGCAGTATCCATAGCAACCTTGGTGAAGGAATGGCTAGTTCGGGAGTCCACAGTTCTAAAGCGATATAAGACAGCCAGGGGGGCCAGAAATTTGAAGGTATTTGATTTTGATTATCAGTAACTACATTGCATTAATAAAATTTGTATGACATAAGAAACATGTTCACAGTGTTTAGGATTGCCAACCTTTTTACAGACATTTATCCTCTCTTTGTTCACACTTGCATTATTTGATGGTTTGAACTCTGAATTGTTCAGTGGGAGTGCATAAGATTTGAAGTTATGTGATTTTGATTATCAGTAATAATTAGGGCTGGGACCGAATACTGAAATCAGTATTCGCATTTTCGTTTTAGGTATTTGAATATATTGGAATATTCGTTTTGTAAATACTACTATATACTACTATATACGGCACTCTGTCCGAATATTTACCTAGCTGAAATATGTATGCTACGTGTACGTAGTTGTTTTACCTTGTTTCAGTGGTAAGTGGGCGATATAACTTAGTGCGTGTTAGGAAAAAATAAAGAAATGTAAGGTATTGTTAAATGTATTGTCAATTAATTTGTTAATAGTTCCTTTTTTTCAGAACCATGAAGCTTGCATCTGCTGTGCAGATTACACATTGCCTGGGTTTTGTCTAATCACTCATTCTCATTTTTTCTGCCAAATACATGTCACAGGTACAATAACTATCACAAAATGTGTATTTCCATATATGTGAGTTATGTAGGCACCTTGTTTTATAAGCACAATGTATTTGTTTTAAATGAAACCAAAAAAAAATGTATCAAACTCTTTTGAATTAATTAAACGTGTCCTTTATCAACATACCCCCCCTATAAAATCCACTGTGACAAACATAATGCCATATTTTTAATGGGTAATTTATTCTGCATTTTGACTCTGTATTTACGCTTTATTTTAGGAGTGAGAATATATGAAACAAACAAAAGGACAATAATGCAATAAATTACTGTTTCTTTAGCCCAATTTTCCATTTTAAGTGTCCATTGTTCGACAATGTTATCAGTTAAGTGTTTTCCAGAAGTTAATAGAAATTGCTGTGTTGATAATTTAATAAAGACAAAAAAGTGCATCTCTTATGTTTGTTTTTATCATAATCTGTATCTGTCATTAGGCTGGTGTCACTGTCACGTAAAATACATAAGTAAAACTCATGCATATGTTGACAGCGTACTACAGCAAAAAATAAAGCTTTCACAATATGGCCATCACTTAAAACTCAACACAGATTAGTTCTATTTTCATATTAAACATAAATGTGTATGGAAATGAGAAGTCATAAATTTCATATTTATGTTATGCTTTTGGGCCCAAAAAATGACCTCGTAAAGTACTTCTAAGCACATCATGGTGGCATTGTTTATTAATAAAGACTATTGTGTAATATACGGTGTTGATATAATGGAGAATAATATGCAAGTGACGTATTTTAAGATTGACCAGATCATGCTAATTTTGTTGAAGAAATTGATTGGCTGATAATGGATTCATGTTGATTGGTTTACTTAGAGAGTAACTGTAATTTACTGTAAACAAGTTAACCGTATAGATGTAACTTAAGGATAATAAACAACAATGTACGCCTTGTGCAAACTGTGAAACCGTTATCACAACATTTGTGGATACAATGCGTCATATTCATGCCTCCTACAAACCGTTAAATCGCGGCCCTTGTAAAGATGTGGCCCCCTGCCAATTATCTATTGTCGTTAATTGGACATGTTTGGCATGTGTTGTAAAAACGTTACACTGCCCCCACCCACTTGCTAGGCAGGAAATACAACTGGAAATCATGTTAACTTTGCAATCAAACTGGGAAAAAAAAAAAAAAATTAAAGAAATTTTGTTCTTTAAATAAATTTGTAAATCGAATATTCGTATTCGTTTTTTATATTCGAATATTATCTGATATTTGAATATTCAAGTATTCAGTCCCATCCCTAGTAATAATAAAATTGCGTTAATAAATTTGTATGACATAAGAAACATGTTCGCAAGCTTTAGGACTGTCAATAGTAACAGACATTTTGTCCAAACTTGCATTAAATTTTGATTGGAACTATGAATTGTTTAGTCAAGTCAAGTAAGCCAACTCAGTACTCTTTATTAATAATCAGAGGCCACCGGCCATAAATATATAGACATACATTTACATAGCATAGATATATGTAAGAGATGTGTTCGCATACACAATTGCAGGATCTTTTTACTATTTTATCTGTTAATTTCTTGTAGCAAATGATATACATAGAGTGTAAGTTTGAATAACTTATCAACATTTCTTGTTTTCCTAATCTCATAAAAGAGGAAAAGCATATAATTTGAAAATTCAATGTATTAACATTTTAATGTTTTCTTGATGTGCATTTTCTGAAAATCTTGCATTATTTCACATTACATGATAAACACAAAACATCATCACATTTGGGTTATGTACAATTTGGGGAGCAGCATGATACATTTTGGTTTTTGACCTTGAAGAAACAGTTTGCATTTAATGATTGTCAATTCCTGAACAATCTATTTGACTGCCTGTCGAATATATAGGTATTTACAAGTTATGCCCATAAATTTAAATTTCTTGTTGCCTTTTGCAGCCAGATAAGGAGATGATGCGGTCAGTGAAGTTCAGCTCCGGGTATGATGTGACCTTGACCTTGGTCAGTCCCAGACCGGATATACTGGACGTTCAGTGGGAGGCCAAGTCAGGCATCAGTGGTCAGTTGATACAGGAAGTAACGCCGCAATAGGCCGAGATATCAGAAATTTGACAGTGGTTTTTTTCCCTGTTTTACAGGGTCGGGTAAAAGGACCAGTTCCCAATGCCAAAATGGTTGATTGGTTCCCAATTGGAATGAAAAAATGCCCAAATCCGAAGTGACACAACCCCAAATACATAGAAAATGTGAATCTAAGTTGTAAATCATAAAATGACCTGTATAGTTATGGATAAATACCATTAAATTAACAAGTTCAACCAATATAATGCTATTTTAGGTAATTCTTTTTTTTTGGGGGGTGTGGGGCGATTTTCGCTGTATTCAACAGTATTTCAGTCATATAACGGCGGTCAGTTAACCTACTAACACTTTTCCTCTGTAAGCTGGTTTACTAGTACTGAGTGCACATACGTATGCCAGTAACTGACAACTGCCCTACTTGAATCAGAGGTAGGGGGAGAATGGCCGTAGAAATAATTTCATGACCAATCCCCACACAAGTTATGTGGCCGGGCTGTGAATCGAACCCGGGATCCTCGAATTTGTAGTCCAGCGCTCTACCAACTGAGCTATTAGTTTTTCTCAATTTCACTACAGGAAATTCCAAAGTTGATGGGTACTGGACCTCGTCCTGAAGCTCTGAAAAGTTGCTGATTCGATGTTAAAATTGTTTGCCTTAAAACATTCGTAGTGGTAATACTAAATGCTTAGGAATTTAACTAGGCCAACATTGATTGTTTAAAGTCATATGACTGCATTTTATGGAATATTATGTCTATCTGGCATACATGATCTAGAAAAATGTGTTATTTGATAGCTTTTTATGAAAATCACTTCAGTGCTTATTTCATTTGTGGTTTACTGGTAGATAGGTTGTTTGAACTTATCCCAAAAACAAGATTCTGTGTTTGATAAACACACATGCCCCCAGTTGGTGCTGGGTAGCCCATTTCTTAGTCCAAATTAGGTCAAGGTCAAAGTGAAGTTGGGTGATATGGGTGGATTGGGGATGGTCATAAGCAACAAGTGTGTAAGTATCCAAGTGTTGTAGCAAACGGTGTTGGTGCTAGACGAAATGCAGGGCTTGCATTAAGGGAAGTTTGGGAGTAATTTACTCCCAGTTTTTGTCACAGGACTTCCAAAATTGCAGCCATGGACGTTACAGAACTTTCAAAATTGCAGCCATGGAAGTTCCATCATATATGGATAAACAAGTTATAAGAAAAATTAAGTAATTTATCTAAATGTATACTTCTTTCACTGAATAAATTGGCATATAAACACTTGATGAAAAAGAACTGGCCTTAAAACACCTTGAATTTTATACTTAATTTCATTTCTGAAATGCTCAGGACTTCTGTACATGTTGTGCAGTACTGTCAAAACTTCCAAATATTATGAGCAAAACTTCCAAAATCAGAGGCCAGGAAGTTCAAACTTCCACTTTTCAGAAGTAATGAAAGCCCTGCGAAATGGTAAAATCTAGTTAACCAAGAAACAGCCCATTTGAAGTATTTTAAGTGCCAATTAGGTCAAGGTCAAGGTGAAAGTGAGAATGAGTGATATGGGTGGATTGGGAACGGTGATAAGTAATAACTTTGTAAATATCCAAGTGTTGTAGTAAGCGGTGTTGGTGCTAGACCAAACGGTAAAATCTAGTTAACCAAGAAATTGCACTTTTAAATTATTATAAGTCCAAATTAGGTCGTCAAAGTGAGGTCGGGTGATATGGGTGGATAGGGAATGGTCATAAGCAACAACTGTGTAAGTATCCAAGTGTTGTAGTAAGCGGTGTTGGTGCTCGACGAAACTGTAAAATCTACTTAACCTTGTCACGGACGGAAGGACGGACAGGACTATCACTATATGCCTCCTGCATCAAGATGCTGGGGGCATAAAAACCTACCTTCTCACTCAACAGTAGGTGGAGTGTATAGCTGCACCGATTTAGCCATGACACAATTTGATTGGATTTCGATTGAAATCATCATTTAGTTGAATATTTCAATTTGATTTATGTTTCCTTTAAACAAGCTTGTTTTTATGTATCTACGCGTCCTGACTTGCAATATAGAAAATATATATATATTTTTTTTTTATTGATATCATTGTCATTTATTGTCAAGTACATGTATGTGCCTTATGTATCAATAACAAATGGAATAAATGGTGATAATGTTTAACAAATACATGGTGTTAAGTATAACAGTAGGATAAATTACCAGGATTAATTTACTAGAACATCATTATTTTAATTAAAGGTTTCATGACAAATTATCTAGAAATATATATAAGAAAATCAACTTGAAATTGGCTGATTTAGTATTGAAAAAAGCGGGTCATTCACAATGAATGTATCCATGCATCGAAAGAATAGTTGCAACTCAAGTGGCGTATCACTGCATGTAACATTTTTTCTCTATGTATAATTGGTACAGGCGAACGGTACCATTTCCAGTCATTTTTACCTAACAATTTTCTCATTTTGAAGTTAAAAACTGCCCAAATCTCTGGAAAAAAATCCAAACAGATCCCAAAAAGATGAATAATGGACCTGTATTTAACTTTCATTTTACCTCTTCCAAATCATAATTTCAAGTGAAATAATCTATAAAACATGTTGTGAGAGTTTATTTATTTTCAATTAAAATGTGTACATCCTTTTGGGCAAGTTTTGATGAAAGTGATAAAATTCCCAATTTGGTTGAAAAACAATGCTTATAATTTTCCCACTTTGGTCGGTAATGGTACCACCCCTAAGTAGTGAGGGAAAAAAAATTGGTATTTCATTCTTATGGCATTGATGTATTACTTTCTTTTTCAGTGTACTTGAATCCATTTGTGTCAAGAATGTCCAACTACACAAACATAGTAGTCAGGTCACAGGTAAAAAATTAGTTCATAATTGTAAAGAAATAAAAAAATACTAGGTAAAAGGGCCAAACCAAACAAACTAGATATCTTGGTACATGTAAGCAATCAAAGACATTTTTGGTTTTAATTTTGCTACTCCTTAAACCCATTAGTGTCTGTTTTAACAATGATGAATTTCTTATATGATGCGCGTGGTGGGAAAACCAGGCTTAATGTATGTGTGTAAAGTGTCGTCCCGGATTAGCCTGTGCAGTCTGCACAGGCTAATGTCAAGGTCAAGATCATTGTTTGTAAAAATAGAAAAACCGTTCGTGCTCAATAACTTGAGAACACATTGCGATATTTTAATGAAACTTCATACATAGATACCTTATATCGAGACCTCGCTTGGGATTGCCTTTCCCAAAACTAGGTGATCTCCCTTGGAAATTACCTCCAGTAATTGCGAATTCACATCCGCCATATTTGAAACCCGACTTCTGGCGACGTTTTCCCTAGCTTGATATATTTAGTATTATAGATCTAAGACCAAGCGGCTTTCAAAACTTGTAATGGAAATTTTTAAAACCATATGTTTTTTATTAAATATTATATCAGTTTTTTATAAATAAGATATCTTACAAAAATAAATTATTAGAACTAAATGTAGTATCGTATTAAACTCATTACTAAGGCCACATGTCCGTATGACAGGTATCCGAAAAAAAAAGTAATCTTGCCTCGTCTTAAACGGTTGTTTTCCATACATAAATACCACCACATGTTCTCTCAATGGATACTTAGTTATCTGACTGAAGATGGGGTCATAAAAATACCAAAGCCACAAACCGCTGGGATCTTAACAAATTCCCCTTAGAACAATACCGCTAATCCATGCAATTGCATAATGCATTGATGATAAATGTTCTCTTCTGATGATAAAGATCTACATGCAGAGACAACTAACATGTCACACTTTGTCTCCATTGTTTGCGTCTCAAATTAAAGTTTATCTCACATTTTAAAATGTTGATGTCTCCATTGTTGTTCTTTGCCTATCAATCTATGAAATTTCGCCAACTTATTGAACAGAACAGAAAATAATTAAAAGAATTAAACACGTTTTCGAATTAATTAATTGGTTTAATTTGAAGAGTGAAATAATATAGCACATCATTTAATTTTCAATTCTGACGAATTGAAAGGTGGTGAACATTTAAGAGCTCATCGTGTTTTGTTTTTCTAAAACATACGGGAATTACCGTAGAATGAAATGTTGTTTGTTTACCATGATTCCGACAGAAATAAAGAAATAATCTCAGTTAGAGTTATATACATGAAGGAAAACTAAATACTTGATCAAACAGACTCAACAAGTATAAAATATTTATTCAAACGTATATTATACTCTTCTGTTGGCTTAGTTACTTACTCTGAATTGTGTAAACTTGTTTCAAAATGTATATTTCTATGTCTGTTTTATTATAGATACGCACCCTATTACGTACATAATTATCACAACATATCTATTTCCTGGTGACATGTAGACCCATTGGGTCGGGTGTTATTTGTTTCGTTGATTATATGAAGTTATCATGAACATTGTTTAAACACATGACACAATAATAAACAAATTGCTTACTTAATCTCTTTAATACAACATCAGTTATAACATTTAATGACGAGTGACATCATCTTTAGTTATTGTGTTAACAGTAATTAAAAAGATAGTTGTTTTGTTGCATTATATTTCAAGATTAAAGCGAAGCCTGTTCAAGCACCGTATAATATTTAGCACACAACAAGAATATCTGCAACGAAAAAAGCTTTAAAGTTAAATACAAATGTGTATGGAATTCAAATAAGAAGTTGCTGCCAAAAACATCGGATGATACCTTATTTTCGTAATTTTAGTCGCCAGAAGAATGTTAGCTTAGGGTTACTTAGCAAAATCATTTTACTAAAAACAGCTTTTTATTTATTTTATTTAATAATGCAAATTTAATACATGATGAAGGCATAGGTTGTTTAGATACTGAAATCGCTATTTTTGTGTTTTGTTGCATAATAACCGTTAAATGTACTGTGTACAGTTTGTTTGTCAATCTGCAAAGAGTAGACAATATTGTTAAAAATCAAAATAATTATTTAATTAAATTGATAAATAAAGTACACGATGTATATTATATACGACTGTTGATATTTGTAAATTTATTGTTACGACATCAACACAATTTTAAGATTGAAAATCAAATATATTGCATGTTTTTCTGTAAATATCAATACGCTTATACTGCCTTGTAATCAATAAACGTCTCCGGAAGTGAACAGGGGACATCACTCGTGATTATGCAAGGGAAGTAACCTAGTTTTGGGAAAGGCCTATTGGGTGGGTGAGGTCAAGTTCGAGGTCACCGTTACTAAAAATAGACAGTTTCCAATCAATAGCTTGAGAAGACATTGAGATATTTTAATGGGGTTGTTGGGGTCAAGGTCAACATTACTAAAAAATTTATTTTTGTGCTGACGTAAATGCATTTTGTTCGAGAAATTTGGTTTTTGTGCAATTTCCATGTTCCTTGTGTGTCACTTTAAATGATATAGAGTGAGGTTATTTGCATCTGACTATATGTCTTTTGTGTTTATTTTATCTCCTTGCATATTCATAGTATGGCGTTTTGATTGGTTGTTGTTTTGGGATATTTGTTTTTATCATGGCAGAATGCACTTGCTACAAATTTCTACTATGCTAGTAATGTTTACACTCCAGGTATTATTCTTCACAAAGCTTCACACGAAGCCTAAGAAAGAGAACAACGAGTACTTCTTCACAATGGACGACCTCCCTCACATGATAAACCCTCTAGAGGCTAAACTCGGTAATCAGTCATTTAGAGAAAGTTCTTTAGTTAGAACTATTTACTAATGACATAAGCAACATTGATACCAATAATATTTGCAAACACAGGTATATTTTCTTGAATCTACGTATGTTCTTTATTCTTAAAGGGACTATGTCAATGAAAAGGACCTCAAGGGGGTTATTTCTTGTAAAAAAAACTCTGAAAATATGATATTAATTATGGCATATAATAACGGTTTTCGCATTCTGAAAAAAAAAAAATCAATTTATAATATGTGTCTTGTTTGTTTGGCCCTTTTCATATTTACCAATGCATTTAGAGAAAGATCTAGGCTCCATAAAGGAACAGGATGCTGCTCAAGATGCTCAACATTCCTATTTTGACTACTTCATGGGGGCAGCAGGGGGGACCAAACAGGGCCAGGGTGCAGCATGCTGCTATTGTGCTCTGTGATGGTCAAAGCAGCGTAATCTCACAAGTCACAACCATTCGTTGTAAAAAGGAAAAAACAATTACAGATTAAAGGGACTATGTCAATGAAAAATTGTCTTCCTATTGCACTATAATTTATATTATTTGATAGAAATGCGCTTTACTGAGACATGTTCATTAACTAAATAACAAATAATATAATACACAATAAGATATTTGATACAAACAAATAAGCAAAAACGTCTGAAAAAAAAACAACCTAGGGGGAATCGAACTCACGACTTAGTAGCCATACAAAGAAATGACAGTAGACAGTGGTTTTACCAACTGCGCTATAATGCTTGGAGAGGAGGCTATAATGCTTGGAGAGGAGTCGTGTGTAAACTATCGTTATACAAAATGCTCACAATTGTGACGTCAAAATGTAAACAGGAAAAGGGCCAAACAAACAAAACCCTTATTATAAAATTGATTTTTATATCAGAATGCATACACTCTTTTCCCATTAAATATACCCTGTTTTAACCGTTGCCAGTATTAATATCTAAATTTCAGATTTTTTAAGAGATTGCCCCCTTGAGGCCCTTTTCGATGACATAGTCCCTTTAAATACAACAGAGATAAATACATGCATACAGATACTTATATGGTAGGGAATTTATGGGCAGTTAATAATAATGATCACTAAACATTCATATTATTTCAAAGCATGAGTAGAGTGGAATTACCTAGTCAGAATGCCACTGTTCATATTGTTAAAAAGAAAATAATACATTATTTCACATTTACAACCACTGATATCTGTTGTTCTGGTTTCAAATTGTTACAGTTTAAATTAAATCAGTGAAATTCAGAATTTGTAAATTGATATGTAACGTTATGAAACAAATTACATTCTGTGTTCAAATCTTAGTACACATGTATATTTAAAGGGACTATACAATTTTTTACGAAAATCATAATGTAACACCATCTATTTGTGCTAAGGAAGTCAGTAAAAAAATTTAATAAAATTAGAATAAGTGTTAAGAATAACTTCCAAAATGTGTATTAAGAGAACAATTGGAACTTAATTATTTTTTTACTGTGCAGCAAAAAATTATAGCACATGTATGTATAGGGTCTCAATAAGTCAGACCAATTGCATATGTGCAGTTCTTATTTTCTAATTAAAACTGAATGCAGCCAATGCTGTAGGATAAATGGGTATGAATCAACAGAAATTTTATGTGTATTTTTCGATAAATAAAATTGTTGTAAATAATGACTTTTTTATGTGATATAAGAAAAATGTTATTAATCTGTAACCAAATAGACCCGAAATAAATCTATAAAAATCAGACAGTCCCGCTTTAAAATGTTTCAAATAATTTACTTAATGATTTTATGTCTTTTAGGTTCTCCTGCCTCCACAAACCCAGAGCTGAATTTCCTGGTGTATGTACCCAGCAGGAGTGAATATCCACTGTACATCCGGGATGCACAAGGTACGTACGTACCCAGCAGGAGTGAATATCCACTGTACATCCGGGATGCACAAGGTATGTACGTACCCAGCAGGAGTGAATATCCAATGTACATACAGGATGCACAAGGTATGTACGTACCCAGCAGGAGTGAATATCCACTGTACATCCGGAATGTACTAGGTACGTATATATCAAGCAGGAGTGAATATCCACTGTACATCCCGGATGCACAAGGTACGTATGTACCAAGCAGGAGTGAATATCCACTGTACATCCGGTATGCACAAGGTACGTATGAACCAAGCAGAAGTGAATATTCACTGTACATCTGGGATGCACAAGGTACTTGTTAACCTGTAGGGTTCCTCCATTGCAGTGAAAAATCGAGAGAGGTTAGAAAAATGTTGAAATTAAAGAAAACATGGATTTTATCAAGATTTATTTAATATTACACATGTAAAAATTAAAAACAATCTCCAAAGCTTGTTTTCTCAGTTTAGCTTGAAAATACTGATATCGAAGTTAGTTTCCTTATCATGCAACCACTAAAGACATCCAGGGTGGCGAAATTTTGACATTTTTGTGGGGCAAATATGCTTCAGAGCTATTGAAATGGGGCCGTATTTTCAGACTCCATTTTAAAATTGGCCTTAAAATACACTGCATTCAGTCAGTGAAACAGTATTGGCTAATACTTGATAGTTCCATAACCAAACATGGGAATTGTGTATAAACAGCTAATGTGATCATATATTGACGAATATGATAAAAGTGTAAAAAAAAAAATTATAAAGAGTACATATTAGGCGCGTCTTGGGAAAACTGGGCTTAATGCATGTGCGTAAAGTGTAGTCCCAGATTAGCCTGTGCATTCCGCACAGGCTAATCCGGGATGGCACTTTCCACCTACAGTGAGTTAATGTTTGGAAGAGACTTCCTTAAAACAGAAAATACCATAAAAGCGGAAAGTGCCATCCCGGATTAGCCTGTGCGGACTGCACAGGCTGATCCGGGATGGCACTTTAAGAACATGCATTAACTCCGGTTTTCCCACGACGCGCCTCATACGTATATATTCAGGCCATGTCACATTCACTTCTGTTTGTTTATTTTAAAACAATTGTTTGACAGTTTTGTGTACATGATAGTATAGAAACTATCGAATGGGTCGAATGGTCAACAGCCTGACTGACCCTCCACTCGCACTCTGCAGTGTGATTCATCCTCCTTCAGTGGATTTCAGCTTTGACGAATGACAAATTTTGATTACAAATAGTTCTTTAATTTGCTTGGTTTTTCGGAAATGCTTCTTGCTAAACCTTTTGATGGGGGAAGATTTTTTCCTTTCCTTAAGTGTTTCTAAAATCACACCAATCTGAGAGACACATAATCGGTAGACCTATTTCGTTTCCGCTGTCTAAGTCCAACAGTTTTTATCTGATCTTCACCAAACTTCATGAAAATGTTTGTTGGCACAATATCTAGGCCAGGTTTGATAATCAGCTAAATGCCCCAAAGAAATTGGGAAGTTATTGCCCTTGAATTATCTAAAATGTTTCTTTAGCCTTTTCCGCTCTCTAAGTCCAAAAGTTTGTATTCGATCTTCACCAAATTTGATGAAAATCTTTTTGGGCATAATATCTCGGTCAGGTTCCCCTGGAACTGCAGAGGTATGGCCCTTGATTTATCTATGATTTCCTTTTTAGCAGTTTCAGCTCGCTATGTCCAATAGTTTTCATCTGATCTTCACCAGACTTGATATTTTAAAGATTGCTTTTAGCGTAAAAGGAGCATACCTGTTTTACAAACAGCACATGTTCTTCAGGTAACAAGCTGGACAGCAATGCGTTCTTCAGTCCCCAGTGGGGCGGGGTGTACATCTACAATGTGGCTCCACCAGCCCCTGACGTAGGGGTAGGGGTCCCGGTACAGCACATGGACGTAGGGGTCCCGGTACAGCACATGCTGGACATGGCCCCAATCATGGAGGTCTTTGTCACCGAACTGAGGCTTCTACTCAACTTCAATTCGCCGGTATTTTAAGCATTTACATTACAGATTTTTTATATACATTAACTGAACTTCAATTCACCAGTGTTTTATTCAGATTACAGATTTTTTTTTAAATAGACATTAACATTGTCTGCAGCTGATAGTTGGTTATTTGTTCGCAGTTTTTGCACAATTGTGATAATAAAAGTATTTTGATGGACCATTCTTACCCATTTTATTACATTATTAAAAAAATATGAATAATATTTAGTTTTCTCCTGTTTGACTGAGCTAATGTATCTTATCTGTATATGACACTAGTATCATTCAATAATAAATGGATAATTATTATTAGTCTTTGCCAACAACGAACAGTTATGTTAGTATAAATGTGTGTACACATTTGTAAAGCATCAAGTAAATCCCAGTTTATTCGATTTTATTTCCAATTTTGATAATTATTAATAAGTATATTAAGCATATATTTCAGCTACATGTACTGACCTTGCATTTACGAGAATAAACATGATTTGTTGTCTCCCTTTGACAGAACATTTCTGTGCTTATTTAACTTACCATTTTAAAACAATGAAAAACTATGTACAAATTAAAAAAAAAGACAAACAAAAAGGCTGACATTTTGAATACCAGTAAATGTAAGATATTTCGAGTGTCCAGTGTTAGCTTCTATGCTAAATACAGGCATTATCATGTTATAATGTGAAGCTTGTTCTGTAAGGCCAAAAAAATAATATTTTTGATTTACGCTTCTAAAAAAAAACAAGTATAGAGGTAAAATATAACTTTTTTTTTCGTTAACTATTTTTTTCTTCACGGCACATACACTACACAGTTTATGTATATTGGACAGCATGTAAAATGTTTAAATGCCTCCAATCAAAGAAACTGTACCTGATGTTATTACCAAGAGCGCCTGTCTCACACAGACTAATTCGAAATGTTTGCTTATGACCGAAAAGCTGCATATTATCGAAAACTTTTCTTTTTACCAGAAATTCGACAAAGTTAATGATCGGTAGACAAAAAAATGCTTTTATAAGGTCGGCGGAAAAAATTAGTGGGGGTGGGGTCAGGTAAGCGGAAACCAAGAACTTTTTTTTACGCCTAATGGAACTGTGAATGCTATAATTATAAATCTTAATATTTTTAAATTTAATAGCAAAGATTCTTATGAATGGAGTGCTTAATATTTGGGAGATTTATGGCAAATATTCAGAGGAATCATTATGCCCACTTATGTAAATTGTGCAACTGTTCTATATCTCAAACAGCATTTATAATGTGTTTTAACTAAAATATAGAGAATAATAGTTTAGTGTTGAACAAAGATAAGTTATTGTTGCGAGGCTTTGAAAATCTGAACCGCGAGCGTCGACGTTTTCGTGCTAAGCAAATAAACTTATCTTTAATCAACACTTACCTTACCTCTATATTGATTTAACCCACAGTGTGGAAATGCAGCTCAGTTTATCCCACAGGGTATTATTTCATTAATACTGGCATGATCTATCTATTAAGATTATGTTTTGTGGTTTCCAGGCATCAGACGAACATGATGTGCTGCCAACAGGAGTCGAGTCCATTCGAGACTGGGTAGGGAACTTCTGGGTTCAGTGGTTCATTACCTCTATTGTTGACAAAGCTATATAACCAGTTTACCAGTTCACTCCAGATACACCTGTTGATGTACATGTATATAAAATACCGAAATTTTCACAGATTTAATTCCAATAACCGTGACCTAATTGTAATTGATATGTTGATGTGTATAAAATAAAAAAATAAAAAATAAAGATTTAACTCAAAATCACTGTGACCTGAATGGTTATTTAGGATTTGAGCTACACAGCCCAGTTGTTTATAGGATTTGTGCTACACAGCCCAGTTGTTGATAGGATTTGTACTACTAAGTCCAGTTGTTTATAGGGTTTGAGCTACTCAGTCCAGTTGTTTATAGGATTTGCACTACACAGTCCAGTTGTTTATAGGATTTGAGCTACTCAGCCCAGTTGTTTATATGATTTGTGCTACTCAGCCCAGTTGTTTATAGGATTTGCGCTACTCAGTCCAGTTGTTTATAGTGTTTGTGGTACTCAGTCCAGTAGTTTATAGGATTTGAGCTACTCAGTCTGGTTGTTTATAGGATTTGTGCTACTCAGTCCAGTTGTTTATAGGATTTGTGCTACTCAGTCCAGTTGTTTATAGGATTTGAGCTAATCAGCCCAGTTTTTTATAGGATTTGTGCTAATCAGCCCAGTTGTTTATAGTATTTGTGGTACTCAGTCCAGTTGTTTATAGAATTTTTGCCACTCAGTCCAGTTGTTTATAGGATTTGAGCTACTCATTCCAGTTGTTTATAAGATTTGTTCTACTCAGTCCAGTTGTTTATAGGATTTGTACTACTCAGTCCAGTTGTTTATAGGATTTGTGCTACTCAGTCCAGTTGTTTATAGGATTTGAGTTTCTAAGTCCAGTTGTTTATAGGATTTTAACTACTCAGTCCAGTTGTTTATAGGATTTGTGCTGCACCAGTTGTTTATAGGATTTGACACCAGGTATCAAATGATTTTCTGATATTGTTCATTTCTTTAATCCCTATTTGCATGACCTCTGCATAAAATACAAAGGCAATGCCACAGAAGTACTCGTACATGCAACAAATCAAGCAAATCCTCACAATCAAAATAAAATCATATTATTTTTTTAACTGTACATGAATGTGTGATTTGAGACAATATTTTGATAATTATTTGTCTTCCCTTAAAATACATAAATATATCAAATTTTGCTATTTCATTATATGGGCTAATATCCTACTCAGTGCTCGAGATAAGTTTTTGTATAGCGTGTAAATTTAAACTCGATCCAGAATTGATGGGGGCAAATTTACATTCGTTCCAAAATGTATGGGGGTAAAATTGCATTTCAGTCAGAAATGTATTGGTCAGTCCAAATTAATGCAATGGAGTAAACTTAAAGAATGTAGTAAACGTTTAGAGAAGATTATAAAAAAAATACATTAAATAAGGAATTTCTACATATTCACCTCTTTAATGTTGGGAAATTATTATTGGAATTGTTTTCGCATTTCTGTGTGTAAGCAGACATTTGAACTTGTATGCATAAATGGACACCCTGATTTTGTTTCTGTGCGTATCTTAAGAAGTCCATGCGTAAATTAAGCATTTTCACGCCTTATCTGAACGTCAGATTATAATACTTATCAGGAGTTGGATGGCTGGTTACGAAGTCGCGCTGTTGAGAACCTTGCCACATCATCAGCCTCCCTGAAATCGTTGGCTCAACTGCTCGGGAAAATCAGCAACATTGTCATTAAAGACGACATAGGGAACGAGGTTGGTATGGATATACAGAAGTGTAACTTGAGTGTTTGAACTGGAATTTCAACATTCAGTTTGGCCACAGTGTGCTGATTTGTAGCTCCAGTATTCACCGACACCGAGCTATACCGGTACTTCTCACGCGTGCTCTCGGCGTAATGCTCTGGTTAATACTGATATTCATTTGAAACTTCACACATGTCTTTGGGGTCATTATGTGAGGTCACTGACCAAGGCCCATAACTCTGAACTGCAATTTAGCAGAATTATGCCCCTTATTGTACTTAGGAATTCAGAGGAACATGATGTGCTGCCAACAGGAGTCGAGTCCATACGAGATTGGGTAGGGAACTTCTGGGTTCAGTGGTCCATTACCGCTATTGTTGACAAAGCTATATAACCAGTTAACCAGTTCACTCCAGATGCACATGTTGATGTACATGTATATAAAATACCTAAATTTTCAAAGATTGAACTCTAATAACCATGACTTTATTGTAATTGATATGTTGATGTATATAAACTAATTCTAAAAACAATTAAAGAATTATGCCCCTTATTGTACTTAGACATTCCTTAGAAATTCAGGTTAAAGTTTGCGTGCAACAACTACATATCTCTATATCTACTACAGATATTCAATTAAAACTGCACACATGTTTGTGGGGTCATTATGTAATGGTCACTGACCAAGGCCCATAACTCTGACAGAGCGGTATGAATAGTCGAGCGAGACAACTCTTGTTTAGTAGAGCTTTATCAACAAATCCATGATAGCTTTGGCTCCATTTGCTCCAAACAGTATTAAAGGTCCATTGTGTAAATATACTAAATTTAAAAAAATTAGTTTTCATCTTAGGGATTTGCCATTTTTATAACAAGAAAACAATTAAATATGCACATTTTAATTTATTCACTGAATTGGAAAACAAAAGTAAAACGTCTATTTATAGATAATGACAACAACTTTATAAAGAGAGAATAGGTTGTCTCCCTAGACGCTTTAGTGATGTGTTTCTGCTGTTTTCAGTGGATAAATAAGAGCACATCTCAAAGGCGGATTTAGGGGAGGTGGAAGCAGCATGCTCCCCCCCCTATCTAAAATTGATCATATTTGATGTTTTAAACCTCACAATAATTTAAGCATATGCATTTGGTTGCCAATGTTTTTGGATAAATTATCTATCCCGTTCTGTGATATTTTGTTCGATAATAAACCGTTCCAATATGTATCCTAATATGCAAGAGAGACCAACAGCACGTTGTTGTTAGTTACTGAATATTTCTGTCCCCTCTAACTCAAATTCTGCATCCATGCCTGGCTATGTTTGTCTGGCAGGTGAAGACGGCAGTGGCAGCCATGCAGTTGGCACTGGACCACCTTCAGGACGGGGATCTGCAGACTGCATACATGGAGTCCAGGAGGGCTGTCACTGCGTCAGGTAATTGTAATAATCTGCCATAGAGTGGTCACTTCCTCATGTAATTGTAATAATCTGCCATAGAGCAGTCACTGCCTCAGGTAATTGTAATAATCTGCCATAGAGTGGTCACTGCCTCATGTAATTGTAATAATCTGCCATAGAGCGGTCACTGCCTCAGCTAATTGTAATAATCTGCCATAGAGCAGTCACTGCCGCAGGTAATTGTAATAATCTGCCATAGAGCAGTCACTGCCTCAGGTAATTGTAATAATCTGCCATAGAGCAGTCACTGCCTCAGGTAATTGTAATAATGTATCATAGAGCGGTCACTGCCTCAGGTAATTGTAATAATCTGCCATAGAGCGGCCACTGCCTCAGGTAATTGTAATAATCTGCCATAGAGCGGTCACTGCCTCGGGTAATTGTTATCATCTGCCAAAAACGGTCACTGCCTCATGTAATTGTAATTATCTGTCATAGAGCGGTCACTGCCTCAGGTAATTGTAATAATCTGCAATAGAGCGGTCACACTGCCTCATTTAATTGTTATCATCTGCCAAAAAGCGGTCACTGCCTCATGTAATTGTAATAATCTGCCATAAAGTGGTCACTGCCTCTTGTAATTGTAATAATCTGCCATGGAGCAGTCACTGCCTCAGGTAATTGTAATCATATGTCATAGAGCAGTCACTGCCTCATGTAATTGTAATTAATCTGCCATAAAGCGGTCACTGCCTCAGGTAATTGTAATAATCTGCCATAGAGCGGTCACTGCCTCAGGTAATTGTAATAATCTGCCATAGAGCGGTCACTGCCTCAGGTAATTGTAATAATCTGCCATAGAGCTTTCACTGCCTCAGGTAATTGTAATAATATGCCATAGAGCTGTCACTGCCTCAGGTAATTGTAATAATCTGCCATAGAGCGATCACTGCCACATGTAATTGTAATAATCTGCCATAGAGCAGTCACTGCCTCAGGTAATTGTAATAATCTGCCATAGAGCGGTCACTGCCTCATGTAATTGTAATAATCTGCCATAGAGCGGTCACTGCCTCAGGTAATTGTAATAATCTGTCATAGAGCGGTCACTGCCTCAGGTAATTGTAATAATCTGCCATAGAGCTGTCACTGCCTCAGGTAATTGTAATAATCTGCCATAGAGCGATCACTGCCTCATGTAATTGTAATAATCTGCCATAGAGCAGTCACTGCCTCAGGTAATTGTAATAATCTGCCATAGAGCGGTCACTGCCTCATGTAATTGTAATAATCTGCCATAGAGCAATCACTGCCTCAGGTAATTGTAATCATCTGTCATAGAGCGGTCACTGCCTCATGTAATTGTAATAATCTGCCATAGAGCGGTCACTGCCTCAGGTAATTGTAATAATCTGCTATAGAGCGGTCACTGCCTCAGGTAATTGTAATAATCTGCCATAGAGCAGTCACTGCCTCAGGTAATTGTAATCATATGTCATAGAGCAGTCACTGCCTCATGTAATTATAATAATCTGCCATAGAGCGATCACTGCCTCAGGTAATTGTAATAATCTGCCATAGAGCAGTCACTGCCTCAGGTAATTGTAATAATCTGTCATAGAGTGGTCACTGCCTCAGGTAATTGTAATCATATGTCATAGAGCAGTCACTGCCTCATGTAATTATAATAATCTGCCATAGAGCGATCACTGCCTCAGGTAATTGTAATAATCTGCCATAGAGCAGTCACTGCCTCAGGTAATTGTAATAATCTGTCATAGAGTGGTCACTGCCTCAGGTAATTGTAATAATCTGTCATAGAGCGGTCACTGCCTCAGGTAATTGTAATAATCTGCCATAGAGCGGTCACTGCCTCATGTAATTGTAATAATCTGCCATGGAGCAGTCACTGCCTCAGGTAATTGTAATAATCTGTCATAGAGCGGTCACTGCCTCAGGTAATTGTAATAATCTGCCATGGGGCAGTCACTGCCTCAGGTAATTGTAATAATCTGTCATAGAGCGGTCACTGCCTCAGGTAATTGTAATAATCTGCCATAGAGCAGTCACTGCCTCAGGTAATTGTAATGATCTGCCATAGAGCGGTCACTGCCTCATGTAATTGTCACTGCCTCAGGTAATTGTAATAATCTGCCATAGAGCGGTCACTGCCTCAGGTAATTGTAATAATCTGCCATAGAGCTGTCACTGCCTCAGGTAATTGTAATAATCTGCCATAGAGCGGTCACTGCCTCAGGTAATTGTAATTATCTGCCATAGAGCAGTCACTGCCTCAGGTAATTGTAATAATCTGCCATAGAGCAGTCACTGCCTCATGTAATTGTAATAATCTGCCATAGAGCGGTCACTGCCTCAGGTAATTGTAATAATCTGCCATAGAGCGGTCACTGCCTCAGGTAATTGTAATAATCTGCCATAGAGCTGTCACTGCCTCAGGTAATTGTAATAATCTGCCATAGAGCGGTCACTGCCTCAGGTAATTGTAATAATCTGCCATAGAGCGATCACTGCCTCATGTAATTGTAATAATCTGCCATAGAGCGGTCACTGCCTCAGGTAATTGTAATAATCTGCCATAGAGCAGTCACTGCCTCAGGTAATTGTAATAATCTGCCATAGAGTGGTCACTGCCTCATGTAATTGTAATAATCTGTCATAGAGCGGTCACTGCCTCTTGTAATTGTAATAATCTGCCATAGAGCGATCACTGCCACATGTAATTGTAATAATCTGCCATAGAGCAGTCACTGCCTCAGGTAATTGTAATAATCTGCCATAGAGCGGTCACTGCCTCAGGTAATTGTAATAATCTGCCATAGAGCGGTCACTGCCTCAGGTAATTGTAATAATCTGTCATAGAGCAGTCACTGCCTCAGGTAATTGTAATAATCTGCCATAGAGCTGTCACTGCCTCAGGTAATTGTAATAATCTGCCATAGAGCGATCACTGCCTCATGTAATTGTAATAATCTGCCATAGAGCAGTCACTGCCTCAGGTAATTGTAATAATCTGCCATAGAGCGGTCACTGCCTCATGTAATTGTAATAATCTGCCATAGAGCAATCACTGCCTCAGGTAATTGTAATCATCTGTCATAGAGCGGTCACTGCCTCATGTAATTGTAATAATCTGCCATAGAGCGGTCACTGCCTCAGGTAATTGTAATAATCTGCTATAGAGCGGTCACTGCCTCAGGTAATTGTAATAATCTGCCATAGAGCAGTCACTGCCTCAGGTAATTGTAATCATATGTCATAGAGCAGTCACTGCCTCATGTAATTATAATAATCTGCCATAGAGCGATCACTGCCTCATGTAATTGTAATAATCTGCCATAGAGCAGTCACTGCCTCAGGTAATTGTAATAATCTGTCATAGAGTGGTCACTGCCTCAGGTAATTGTAATAATCTGTCATAGAGCGGTCACTGCCTCGGGTAATTGTAATAATCTGCCATAGAGCGGTCACTGCCTCATGTAATTGTAATAATCTGCCATGGAGCAGTCACTGCCTCAGGTAATTGTAATAATCTGTCATAGAGCGGTCACTGCCTCAGGTAATTGTAATAATCTGCCATGGGGCAGTCACTGCCTCAGGTAATTGTAATAATCTGTCATAGAGCGGTCACTGCCTCAGGTAATTGTAATAATCTGCCATAGAGCAGTCACTGCCTCAGGTAATTGTAATGATCTGCCATAGAGCGGTCACTGCCTCAGGTAATTGTAATAATCTGCCATAGAGCGGTCACTGCCTCAGGTAATTGTAATAATCTGCCATAGAGCGGTCACTGCCTCAGGTAATTGTAATAATCTGCCATAGAGCGATCACTGCCTCATGTAATTGTAATAATCTGCCATAGAGCAGTCACTGCCTCAGGTAATTGTAATAATCTGCCATAGAGCAGTCACTGCCTCAGGTAATTGTAATAATCTGCCATAGAGTGGTCACTGCCTCATGTAATTGTAATAATCTGTCATAGAGCGGTCACTGCCTCTTGTAATTGTAATAATCTGCCATAGAGCAGTCACTGCCTCAGGTAATTGTAATAATCTGACATAGAGTGGTCACTGCCTCAGGTAATTGTAATAATCTGCCATAGAGCGGTCACTGCCTCAGGTAAATGTAATGTAATAATCTGCCAGTCTTCACAATAATTGTTTGGAAGGGCTTGCCCGTTCGGACAAACATATATGTAAACTATACAATTTCAACTTCGAATCCACCGTAACTTGTCCAAAATTAGGAAATAAAACTTGGAGATTACTTAAACCTTTTAAATGATAGTGATGTTGTTCAAGTTGTTAATTATATAGAAAGGAAATCAGGTGATTATGATATATTAGATTAAACAGATATAAGGCACGTCGTGGGAAAACCGGGCAGTCCGCACAGGCTAATCTGGGACGGCACTTTCAGCCTACAGTGGATTTATGTTTAGAAGAGACTTCCTCGAAACAGAAAATACCATACAGGCGGAAAGTGCTGTCCTGAATTCCGGGACGACACTTTACGCTCATGCATTAAGACCGGTTTTCCCACGACGCGCCTTATATAGATTTTTACTTGTCCTTGGCCTCGGGCAAGTGGGTTATTTCGAAGATAGTTAAAATGCAGTCCCAGAGAGCCGTCATGCCTGAAGTAATTTAAATAGAGGATGTTTGTAAATTACATTGAAAGGTCGAAGATAGTTAAAATGCAGTCCCAGAGAGCCGTCATCCTCAAGTAATTGAAATAGAGGATGTTTGTAAATTACATTGAAAGGTAATATTTTATTTCATGAGTTGTCATAGAAACATATTTTCATATTTGGCGCCACAAGTGAAAATATTATTTTTTATATGATAGGGGCCCATATTTATTAAGATTCTTAAGTTATTCTTAATTAAGTTTAAAATAAGTCAAACCTGACAATTTGTGCTTGAAACATTATGCTTTGACAATATTTAAATGTTAATACACTTGGAATTATTTTGCAACTTCTGTATCAAACGATGAATTTCTTTGTGAGAAAATCCAATTATTATGAATATAATTATAAAATTCCTTGAAATGAATATGTTCACGGAATGCAATATGTACTATTTGCATATGATAGCAACTGTATGATGTGTGCTATATTCATACATTTATATTACTGCACGTTTCCAGAAATGTAGACAACAATGATGAATAATTTTGAATATTTTCAAAGTATTCCCAAATTACAAATATTGAAATGATCAAATGGCATGGTGTTGTTCAGATCAATAAGTGTGTAACATCATTTACAAAATAACATAATAGGATTAAAAATACATGAGGCGTGTTGTGGGAAAACCGGGCTTAATGCATGTGCGTAAGGTGTAGTCCTGGATCAGCCTGTGCAGGACGGCACTTTCTGCCTACAATGCATTTATTTTTAGAAGAGACTTCCCTGAAACAGAAAATATCGTAAAAGTGGCAAGTGTCATCTTGGATCAGCCTGTGTGGACTGCACAGGCTGATGAGGACAACACTTTACGACATGCATTAAACCGGGTTTTCCCACGACACTCCTCGTACGTAATTGTGCTTGATAACTGAACGAAATTTATCACAATACACAATATTATGAAGTGAATTCAGGATGTATTATTTTTACGAATTTCTACATTGGACTTATGTGAACTGCTGGATTATGTGAACTGTGATATTGCTGGTAGTACGCAAGTCTGTCTGTCATGAAATATTTACAGCGGATTTGCGATATATGCTTCGACAACATTTTCCATTATGTGCATGATAAGAATTATTGTTGTTTTATTCTCTCTAAGATTGTTTATTTAAGGAATAATTTTTGATTTAGAGTTGTTTATTGGCTAATTAACAACGATTTGGAGTTCTGATGCGTATGAATAAAACTATGAGTGGTTTAATATACCACATCAAAACAAAGTGTGGTGTTATTAGCCGATAAACAATGATAATGCGACTGACAACATTTTCTGCATTTACAATGAAAACTATATTTTACAGTTTCAGAACTATTTTTTCGGGTTAACAGCGGTGAATTTTGTGCTTTATCTATAGAAAACTGTGTGTATCATGTTAAAATGAACTGTTCGTTTATATACAAACACATTTTTATTTTACAGAAAAGGCATTTTTCGACCCATCTTTGTTGGGGCTTTTATACTTTCCAGAGGATCAAAAGTAAGTCTTTGAGAATAAAATGTAACATATGTTTTTATGCTCCTGGCATCTTGATGTGGGAGGCTTATAGTGATTGTCCTGTCCGTCCGTCCGTCCGTACAAGGTTAAGTAGATTTTACCGTTTCCTGTAGCACCAACACCACTTACTACAACACTTGGATACTTACACAGTTGTTGCTTATGACCATTCCCTATGCACCCATATAATAATTCAAATGGGCTGTTTCTTGGTTAACTAGAGTTTACCGTTTCGTCTAGTACCAACACCGCTTGCTACAACACTTGGATACTTACACAGTTGTTGCTTATGACCATCCCCGATCCACCCATATCACCCAACCTTACCTTGACCTTGACCTTGACCTAATTTGGACTAAGAAATGGGTTATCCAGCACCAACCGTTGGCCATGTGTGTTTATCAAACACAGAATATTGTTTTGTTTTAATTTTCATGCATTAAAGTAATGTTTTTTTTGTTGTTGTTCTAGATAAGTCACCATTGTCAGCTTTAAAAATACTGTAAAATTTTGACACGCACACAAAAATCTTAAAAAAAAAAAAAAAATTCAAGTTTTTGATCTCTCATGTTTGTTTCTAGGTTCCTATATCAGCACAAAATTGGCGCACTATTACTTTTTTGTCAGTATTTTTAAACAGACTAGTTATTTTTGAGTTAATTTTTTTTTAATATTAATAAAATATTTCAGCAGTCTAAACTAAAGCATTTGGACTTAAAACATTCAGATGTTATATCCAGAAAACCATAAAAAAAAGAGAGAAAAAAGATCCTCCACAAAGGCTCGCAAGTACAACCTCTGTATCAAACATCTTTCTTGCTAGCTACTCAGTTATTGAGAATTTATATCAGTATACTTAAATTATATCGGTAATTCCATTATATTTCTGTGTCAGAAGTGTACTATTGCCTATTCATATATAACATTCTTTTGTTTTTGTCATCTGTAACCAAAAATGAAGAATGGTCGATTTCCCAAACTGTGAATAGATCCCTTGAAATTACAGTTTACTTTTGAAACGGACTTTTGTAATCTTGTTTGTTTCCAGGCTTGCCATCTACACTCCCCTGTTTCTTGTTTGTTTCCAGGTTTGTCATCTACATTTCACCTGTTTCTTGTTAGTTTCCAGGTTTGCCATCTACATTCCCCTGTTTCTTGTTTGTTTCCAGGTTTGCCATCTGCATATATTCACCAGTTTCTTGTTTGTTTCCAGGTTTGCCACCTACATTCCACTGTTTCTTCTTGTTTGTTTCGAGGTTTGCCATCTACATTCCCCTGTATCTTGTTGTTTGTTTCGAGGTTTGCAATCTACATTCCCCTGTATCTTGTTGTTTGTTTCCAGGTTCGCCATCTACATTCCCCTATTTTTTTCCAGGTTTGCCATCTACGTTCCCCTGTTTTTTGTTTGTTTCTAGATTTGCCATCTACATTTCCCTGTTTTTTTATAGTTTCCAGGTTTGCATCTACATTCCCCTGCTTCTTCTTGTTTGTTTCCAGGTTTACCATCTACATTTCCCAGTTTTTTGTTTGTTTCCAGGTTTGCATCTACATTCCCCTGCTTCTTCTTGTTTGTTTGCAGGTTTGCCATCTACATTCGCCTATTTCTTGTTTGTTTCCAGGTTTGCCATCTACATTCCCCTGTTTCTCCCAATCAGTTTCCCGGTAATCTCCTCTCTATGGCAGGCCTACAAGTGGTGGCGCGGGACGGACAAACCAAAAACCGAATGAGAGTGCAGATCAGTTACTCGTAGCAAGAGCATGGGATTTTTTATAAAACCAAGTTTGGGCAGTGACATTTGAAGTATGACATTTATTGGAAAGGTTGCATTTTTATTCTGCATAATTCATCAATAAATTTCGATTCTACCAGAAAATAAAATGTTACTGCACCTAAAACGTGTGAAGACCATGCAGTGTGATGTAATTTTTTTCCGAATGCAAGTTTGGAGAAAAATATTAATATTTATAAGCCCTCAACACACGAGGATAGACAAAAAGTCTAAAATTAATTGTTACAAAATATGCTGATGTGCCAGGGAATGGCCAGCTTATGTTTGGTTAAGTTTTCATAGTAAGCCAAAGTCAGAATGAATGCAGGTGCATGGCACCTCATATATACATAAGTGTTATTGTATGTAAATTGTACAGTAGACATTAGGGGATTGTGTTCTTCAGGAATGATAGCTCACTAATCATGCAAATTGGACATGTATTTTGATAATAATAAAAACTTAATAAAAATACTGTTGAAAGTAATAGTGAAGTAGGCACTTAAAATTTTGATAAAACTCGGACTGAAAGTAAATATATATCTCGATCATTATCCATTATTTCTATTGACTTTTCCATAAATCATGATTTGGTGACCCATTATTTTGTAATATCACTAATCCCTTATGAAATCAGCTGCACCCTATGAATTTATTTCAACTACAGCATCAGGTGCCATACACCACATAACCCTATTTTGTATTTTGACAAGAGTTATGCCCCCTTTTCGCAAAGATTTTTGTTGTTTTTATTCAGAAATTTTTAAGTTCTGCTGTTTAACAAAAGTGCCACATGTATTTATCATGTGTTTGCAAAGTAGAAACAATTATTATTTCGCGGCAGAATTTACATTTTTAAGAGTTATGAGATAGAATTCCATTTATAATACCAATTCCAGCGTTAACTTGTTGTTGTTTACTACAATCCTACAAGTATGCATAGAGCAATGTACATGAACACATAGACAGGAAGTTTTAATTATAGAGTTCACAAATCCTTTGAATGAAAATTGCAGATTTCTATATTCCTTATTGTGGAATTGTTTCTGAATGACATTTAGCTGTGCTGTCATTGCAGTATGTATTGGTACTCATGTATGTCATCTTGTCACTGAAACATAAAAAAATATATATAAATAATAAAAACACTAGTATGGTGGTTATTTTATTGTTAGCCCCATATAAGAACAATTAAATCTTCGTGTCGTTTATTGATGCACTGTTAGTTTTCTAAGGTATATTAGACTGAATCATATTAGTTTCACAGTTATTGGTGTAACGAAGACAAATGATTATTATGTATTCCAAGTTTGTCCTGTGGGATTCCAACCGTTTCCGCACGGTCGATTCTAGGACCGACCTGCGCGTTTTGTAAATGACAATATAGTCATGCTGTATATGAATTTTTGGAAAGTATTAAAGACAGTCAGATGTCTGTGATCGTTGGGAAATATTTATTTACAAATTCATGCAATGATTCTTCATACATATATTTTATTCGTGAAAACGTGGGTGCCAAACATGCATGACTTGTGTAAACAATCTTAAGTCGCGGTAGTGTGATGGAAATGGTGCCCGCCTTGCTGTCGGGAGGTCGTGTGTTCGGTAGTGTGATGGAAATGGTACCCGCCTTGCGGTCGGGAGGTCATGTGTTCGGTAGTGTGATGGAAATGGTGCCCGCCTTGCGGTCGGGAGGTCGTGTGTTCGGTAGTGTGATGGAAATGGTGCCCGCCGTGCGGTCGGGAGGTCGTGTGTTCGGTAGTGTGATGGAAATGGTGCCCACCTTGCGGTCGGGAGGTCGTGTGTTCGGTCCATGTTCTCGCTTTCGATTCTTTCTCAATTGTCACAAAGTAATGGTTCTACCCTAAAAACAGCCTCGAAAGTGCCTCACATGTTAAGAAAACGATCTTCAAAATCTTTTTTCCAAGGTCATACAATTATATACTAGCATACGAGTACTTAATTTAATTAAAACGGTAATCGCAACTAGAGCTGTTTGTTAAACAGGTATGACCCTCAAGGTGGAAAGCGATCTTTAAAACATCCAGTTTGGTGTAGATAAGAATCTGTTGGACACAGCAGAAACAACTAAAAGGCCAATGTTAGATTGAATTCAAGTGCCATAACTCCACAGTTCTTGTTGCTATTTGGTTAATTATTAAAATTGGCCAAAATACGCCCACAAACATGTTCATGCTGTTTGGAGATGATCGGATGAAAACTGTTGGACTTAAAAAGCGGAAACGAACGTGGTCTACCGACCGACGGACCGACATTAGCAAACCAATATACCCAGCCAACTTCGATTGGTTGGGCATAAATATACATTTTCAGCTGATAACTAAGGCTCATATTTCCAATTACGCAATCGCCGACCGTTTATTGTGGCTGTAGTTCAATGATATATTTTATCAGTGCATTCTCGACTGTGAGCTTTTGTTCCATTATAATTGAATTTATCATCTAGATTTTGTATAACCAAATTTAGCACATGGCGACCTTACGGATAGGCCATACAAATTTTATTCTATATTTAGCGCCCCCATGATTTTTCGAAACCTACCAACCAGGCAGGAAAAAACAACGAGTCGATAAAAACAAAAAAATTTCGTTCACAAGTTATTCATGGCAGTGCTACAAGATAAAGCAAATGTTTACTTGCGAAACTTTAATATATCATCTTCGTATTGGGAATTGACTAGTTGCGCACTATTTCTTACACATATTGGTTAACACACCTAAAACTAACTTGTTTACATTGTCAAAATTGTTGTTGTTTTTTCGTTCGGGCATCCGAAAAGCTACCAGCCCGAGGACGCTAAACATACATATATAATCAAATTGGTATGGCCTTAGCGTCTTTCTCGTGGTTTTGAATAGATCGGTGCGTAGGTTTGGTATTATCCAGCAGTTTTAATTCGTATTATTCATTGTAATAGTTGTTTTCATTCAAATCAGATAAGGGAAAAAGAAATAATTTAAGGCTTTTAAACGGTGTGCATTTGGCGTTTATGCAACAAATTAAAAGTTTATCTCATTGGGTTCACGCCGAACAAAATTCTTTCAAATTAATTAGTTCTATACATTGAGTGCCGTGACGTCACTGCGTTCGTCCAGAAGCGACACCTGGTGGACAAAATGCCTACTGAGCACCAAACCTATGTCAGGTTTTATTAATGGAACTTTCAATTAGAAGAAAGACAAATGGCAAGTGGAGCGCGCATAGCCGTAATCGTATAGTGGTTAGTACTTCGCGTTGTGGCCGCGACAACCCAGGTTCGAACCCTGGTCACGGCATGGTCTGTGACAGTCGCTGTCTCGGCACTGCTGATCAATCTTTTTTGCAACAAATTATTTTTTACTGATAACAATTGCATAAGAATTATTATTACAAATACCGGTATAGCAAACACTCCCACGTGCGCATATGTTAAGATTTTCCAACGTTAGGGCTAACCGTTAATATGAGTAGCGAATACTCCTGTACAGGGATTAAAGAAACTGAACTGCATAAATACCTTTACACATTCCACAGATCTATTAACATGTTTATTGATAGATCTTTGCACATTCTCACTTTCGCTGAATGCACTTTGTCGTAAAAATATGTTTATGGACTATTTTTCGGGACTATATTTCGCCCCTTTACGGCCGCGTATGTGGAGGAAAAATCGCTTGTACTCAGACTTAGGCTACACATGTGGATGCCTGTGTCTGTGTGTGATGAATTTTTATCGAGTGCACCAGGATGCTCTCACATTTGGCCATCGCCCCCAGAAGACGTGTTAGTTGGGTTAGAAGGGATAGTACATGAAACAGAATACGCCCCGTTCCAGAGGCGACCATGGATCTTTTAAGTCTTCACGGTTTGATGTCTCACTAGATAGACGAGTTAGTAGGTTAGTGTGTAGCGGGGGCTTAAAGCTGCGATCCCTGGGTTGTGAAGCCAGTGCGTTACCTCTAGACCACGGATCCGCTACTGTCTGTGTCTGGGATGCGACCGCAATTTATGAATGAATTTATCGCGTTCTCTCTGACACGTTGATCACACTAGTGACTAGCCTAATGAATAGACGTTTCCATAAAATTAACGTCAACCATGTGCCAATCAATGTAGTGTTTTATCCATTTCGAATATATTGTGTTGAACCGTTAACCTATTTTACACAAAACAACACTTTGTTAAGCTTGTGAAGTGTTTGTGATTATTGATGAATGGAAATTAATGCCTTAACAACAGCTGGGAATGAGTTTGAAATATTAGTTGCAAATACGTACATATACTGGAAATGTTTACACACCGAACTAAATTTAATTTGATCAGTCGGTCTTCCAAATTATTTTCTATTATTACATAACATTGTAATAACTGTTAATGTCTGTAAAATGCACCAAAACAAATACAATGAATATATTACAAATACAATGTCCAGAACAGGAATGATACATTATGAACGTCGCGTCAGATGGCGTAATTCTGAAAAACGCTTTACCTCATAATTATGCTGTTCGCTGAAAATAGCCGTTTTATTTTTTCTGACTGAAACAATATTGATATCACAGGAAAGATCAAACCTTGCACTTTCTTAATGGTTATCATTTATTGTGGAAAATTAATGTTTTAAAGTTTATGTGACCGAAAAACGTCGGTTAACGTCTATTCGACGTGCTGGTGAGATGCAACATAACGTGCATGTTTAGTGAATTTAAATAGTCCTTTTCGCCAATATATAAATATATTCATCACAGAAAATACGTTAAGCAAATGTACGTCACTTCCGAAATATGATATACAATTTACAACATTGAAGTCGCTGAAGAGATAAAATGTTATCATGGATATCTTTGAAAAAATGGCACGTATACATGTATGTGCTGCATTGGCACCCCTTTTGACGTCATAAACAATTTATCTTATAATCTCCATTATCGACCAAGTTTGATTGCCAAGTTTAAATGTATGTGTGTATTTTCGAAGTTTATGAGGTCCTTGCGCACCGAAGCTGCATTATGTGACTGAGGACCCGGGGTGCGTCCCAGCACCTCTGCCTAATTTTACTTTTAGACTCATCGAAAGTTGGAACGATTTTTAAATCATAGCTGCAATTTCCATCTATTTATCTTTTACTGATTGTTTTTAATTTTGGTGTGGTCTTGTGCTGTGGGGGGAAGCCGGAGTACCGAGTGGAAACATCACCTGTCCGGTATGGTGACCACCAACCAAACTCACTTGCGCCGAGTGGGGAGTGAACCCGGGCAGCCTAAGTGAGAAGCGAGTGTACCAACCACTGCGCTAGCGTTTAATAGTGATGGACTGATTAATCACTTAGTCAAATAATCATGACGAACAGAGCCATGACGTGACGATGACGATGGGAACAAAAGCTGTCAGAGGACAGCGCGCTCGACTGTTCGAAGTATTTCAGTTGGTACATATTTTGGATAGTGGAAGGGGCATAAATTTATTAAAATACAAACCTTTTAAGTAAAGCCTTGTATAGTTGATACATTTTTGGAACAAAAACTTTAACCACAAAATCTATGTAAAAAGTGTGCATATCTCTGTCAAAATACAAAACAGAGTTATGGGTAATATTGCCCCTGATACTAGAGTTGATGACAATGGTTAGTTACAAAAGTTTCAAAACTTTTGAATCTAAACTTTAACCACAAAATCTATGTGAAAAAGGGGCATAACTCTGTCAAATTACAAAACAGAGTTATGGGTAATGTTGCCCCTGATACCCGAGTTGATGACAAAGGTTAGTTCCAAGTTTCAGGTAAATAACTTATGTAGTTCTGACGTTACCAAACTTTAAACAGAAAATCTAAGTGAAAAGGGGGCATGACTCTGTCAAAGACAAAAAGAGCTATAGGTAATGCTGCTCCTGATACTAGAGTTGATGACAAAGGTTAGTTCCAAGTTTCAAGTGAAAAGCTTATGTAGTATTGAAGTTACAAAACTTTTGAATATAAACTTTAACCAGAAAATATATGTGAAACGGGGGCATAACTCTGTCAAAACACAAAAAGAGTTATGGAGAATGTTGCCTCTGATATTGGAGTTGATGACAACGGTTAGATCCAAGTTTCAAGTGAATAACTTATGTAGTTTTGAAGTTATTAAACTTTCGAATATACACTGTAACCAGAACATCTCAGTCAAAAAGGGGCATAACCGTGTCAAAATACGAAACAGAGTTATGGGGAATGTTGCCCCTGATACTGGAGTTGATGACAAAGTTATGCTCCAAGTTTCAAGTGAATAACTTATGTTGTTTTAAAGTTACAAAACTTTTGAATAAAAACTTTAACCAATTCAGACGCGGACGCCGACGCCGGGGGGTAGTAAGATAGCTCATCTATTCTTAAAATAGTCGAGCTTAACATTAATCGACGAAATGTGTACAAGTCACTGGTACTACCTTTTGGCCAAAACTATATTCTGTAGTCAAAAACAATTAATGTTTTGTTGTTCAAAACTGTTAAATATATTATAAATAAAATACAATGTACATCCAATGCAATAAACAAGGCTACAAAACATAACTTGATAGGTTGTAATTGTGTCCACTAAAGGATTTTCATGATTGTATATGCACCGTAGCATGGACTGGTTAATGATTTAATGGTTTATTATAGATCATTGATGTAATATACAGTGTACAAGTACATACTTGCCTGTGATTTTAAAATCGTAACATGTACATTACTCGTATGTACATGTATTTCCTTGTAAAAACTTGTTTTTGTCTATAGTTTCAATACATTTTGCCTTTTAAATTAACAGCACATATATAACCGACAAATCACTATGTACAATGCCTAGGGAGGAGGGGTGGTGGTTGTTTTACGCTACATTTCCTTTATTAAGTGCCTTGTAGATTCGTGTAAATACTACTATTTTTTTACTCTAATGAAGTCAATCAGTTAAAATTCCTTTTGTTGTATTAACAACAGCAAATCTGCAAATTCAAACCATTTTTGTTACACCTAAGACCAAGTTTAACAAAATAAATTGGTGAAAACTTATTGGATGAAGTATTTCTACTGAACAATAAAAAATCAACATATTTAGTGATGATTAATTGATTAATCAGTCACTTTTGGCTCTGATTAATCAACGAATATATTTAGGACTGATTGCAATCACTAGCGTTTAAATGCTTTTCTAACAGTTGCATATGCTACCAATAACGCCACCCTAGAGCCAAGCATTTTGTCTAAATCCCCTCAATGGGGGATGCTTAATTGGCGTATCAAATGGCCCGGGGGCCAATATTATCGGGATCTAAAATCCGAACATAGTCTATTTCCCGGGACCCGGAATAGTTCGCAGTGTCATGGTCGCGGTTATGCGTTAAGACAGGGCTTGAATCTTACACAGTTTTATTCAGCTGTCTGGGATTTTGGAATCAACGAAAAACGTGATTTGTAGGCGGCGTTATCGATGTAGGACGTGGTTAGTGGGCGGAGTTATCGATGTATGACGTGATAAGTGTTATCGTCTCCAATGTCATGTCACTTTGGGTCTCTTTTTTAACGCCATCACTGGTGCTTTACTTGTTTTAGATTACTATAAATCACATCATTTCTTATAATATTTCTGAAACACTATAATGAATGTCAGTGCATTTAATAAAAGACTCGGTGTCGATAAAGTATAAGAACCAATGGTTGCAGGTAGTAATATATGTATGCATATGAAGTATCCAAAGTATAAACATTATAATACACTGTATAATACAAGTACATGGGTATCAAAGACATAACGCAAGAGTCACAAGAACAAAATACTAATGAAAACGCTCTAACCACCAGGCCCCGCGACAGCGAGCATTTCGTAGACGTGAGGCCAGGCCGGCCAGCTCTATTCTGCCCAGTGAGATGTTGTTGTTGTTGTTTCGGGTTTTATAGTCCTTCCGCGACTGAGGCTGCATTATGTGAGGACTTCCATCTGTGGCTCGTCAGACGGTAAATTTAGATGTCGAAAGTAACAGGAGCCAAATGATGCAAGAAATTTACTGTGCTATTTATGCATTACGGTTTTTATAACTTTTGTGTGTTTTTTATTTGCCAAATTTGTGTGTACCGGACGGTAGTAAGTTTGAGTGTTTGTAATTGTATATGATTGTTGCTTTTGTGATCCTTCCGTGGTAAGGGTGGTGTGCGCTGGTCGACGGCGATAGCGTGCCTGATGGTGACTTGTTTCCAGTAGGCGTGGGCGCTGAAATTTGGCCTGGCCTTACTTATATTTCTTAGTATTTTTTTTTATTTTTTTTTATTTTGTTAACTATAAAGTCTTTGAATGCCAAAAGGTCTAGGGTAATATAATGGCCTTGTTTTTATAAATATTTAGGTGGTTTTGTGGTTTTGTTTATTATTTGTTTATTAGAGGTAATGCGAGATTATTTTCTATCTATGGTTAGAATATGTCACTGAAATAGTACATAGATGGTTTTATTTATGTAAATTGGAACTGATGAGTGTTTGTTTATAGGTGATAGTGCTGGGGTCGGCCCTTTTATTGATTTTTATTGATATAGAGAGATATCTCTAGTGGTTAGATATGGTGGGCTGTTGTTTAATGGGTCGTTTGGCCTGCAGTAAAGATATAGAGATTGTTAGGTTAGTTTATAACAGATAACCGAGGTATCAAACATGCGTGTAGTGGATTTTTATCGAGTGCACCGGGATTTTCTCCCAAGTGCCATCGCCCCCAGAAGACTTGTTAGTTGGGTTACGGGGGATAGTGCAAGATACAGAAGACGCCCCGTTCCAGAGGCGACCCTGGGTCTTTTAGTGCCCGGTGTAAAGCACCTAGTACACTGCACCTCGGTTTAACGTCTAATGCGAAAGACGATGCCCAGTGGGAATACACGTATTTGCTATATATACGTATACGCGATCACTCCATGATTTTCTGACGTGTAACCAAGAACCAATATTTAAATTGCATAGCCATTTTAATATGGAAGGGGTATGCATTCATAATCGTATATGCCTTATCACCGGCGTAGTAATATCTGTGTGTCCTATTTTTATGCAAATTATATTTCGACAAGAATATTTACATGAACTAAGATGTCTTAAACTGTTCAATGTTACTCTTTTTTGCATTTATTGTTGACGTTTGATTAAATGGTTTTATAATTAATATACATGAACATTTCGTTCCAGTTCTTCTTCTACAAAAATCAATTTGACATTTTTTTCACTTTTGCTTGATAGTATTCTATCATGCAAGGTCTACAAGTGTTATTATTAAACAAAGCCATTTCGCTAGCAAGTAATATGTACATGTTATGGTATATTAGGTAAACATTACTTTTCTTAGAAGCGACCACAGAAAATCTCCATGACGTATAATCGGTTCAGGAACGTAGCTTTAAAATGGATATGATTTCACATTCATGTGTCTATTTGCTAGATACATTTAGATCGTCTAATTTATTGTGCATTAATATCACAGTTAATAATGATGAATTGCTTAACATGTACACTAATAAAAAAAAATGCATTCTGAGATTTATATTAAAATGTTATCCTTTCTAATACAAGTTATGCCCAGGCAAAGACAAGAGCTTGGATACGCCCGTGTGGATGCTATTGATCGATGACCTAAACACGTCATCACTTGTTTAGTGATGTCATTTGTGGATTCTTTTGCATTTTTCTTGCCGAGTGAAAATTTGGATACTAGTATATGGTGTGGATTTAAAGCATTTAAAAGCATGTAAGTCTCCATCTGTTGTGTTAATAATAAAACAGGAGTATCCAGGATCTGTTTAAATCTCAGCCTAGGAATTGTGTGATTTTAAAGTGTCAGAACTCAACTGTGGTATAGATAGCGACTTCAGCCTTCTGATCTAAAAATAGCTCCCCTTGTGACAACGTTGTTAATACGATGTTTTGAAATTGTGATAACATGTTTAAAAATAATTAGATTTTCAGCAGGAAATTGGATTTTTTACAAGGTAAGATATTTTTATTGTATTATATTAGCTTTAATTAGTTGTTCTATGCTAATAAATTAATGAATATTGAGAAAGATTCAACGAAAGTTTGGAATTTCCACGTTCAAAATCCGCCATTTTTGTTTCATAGGTGTCGTATTTCCCGCTTCCTGAATGACTGAATTTATGGAATTATGGGTCGGAGTCACATGATTGCTGTAGTAAACAGTAGTGCGCAAGTCAACAAGTTAAAAAAATTACAATAACACAATATTTCGTCATAAAAAATACGTAAAAAGGTATCAGGTGAAAGAAAATTGCTTTTTTTACCTATTTTAATTTTCGTTGGCATTGATTTCCATTTATTTTCTTAAAGATCAACCATTTCTCATTACGAAACAAGAACGAATGACCTAGTTGTCGTCTGCGCATTTTATTTCTAGCGCCGTTTGTAATGTCAAGGTCGATCTGTTTGTAAACCGGAAGCTGTGAAATTGAAAACGAAAGTCAACAAAACACGTGCCCGATAATTTTTTAAAGAAAAAATATTATGCTTTTCACACGATTTTATACATTTCAAGTATACAAATGAAGAAATCCAGTTAAGAAAATCAATTTTTATTACATTTTAAAAGGTATTGTAAAATGTAACACGAATTTTCATTTAATTAACATAGTGTTTAATATACACATGATAACTTTGACAAGTTAATTAATTGACATGTAGCATATTTATGATAATTTTAAAGCTCTACATGCAGCTCTACTGGTGATGTGCAATATTTTCTTATATTCAAATGTTATAAGCATGCTGGCATGTAAAAATGTTACATGTAATGTTTTATCTTACATTTTAACTGAACTGTCATACTTATAAATGTTTGCATGATGCATGTACATTATGATGATTATTCCATGTTCATATATGTATAGGGACATATCGAATCTGCATATTTGGTCATGCATTAATATGCATCTGATCCTATATTAGTGTTTAATTATATGTTAAATAAGCATTTGACTTCTTACAATAAATACGTATTACCTTTTTATAAAATAAATAAAATGTATTACTTATATATTTAAAAAGAGAGAGAACATTTTAGCATTTTAAATTAAATGTGAACAAATTTGAACAAATTTTATTATCGATGTGTCCCTAGAATGTTTGTGGTTTTGAAATTGTTTATTTCTTAATTAATTGTTTTGTTGTTTCCATATTTTGCAGTTCACTTGTTGCACATGCCAGGAGCTTGCAGCCAGGAGTGAAATATTAATGTAAGTATTTTTTATTTTTATATAATTTCAGAACAAAATGGCAGGAATAACCAACGCAGAAGTTATTGAAATGATACAATCTAGAGGCATGGGTGAAACATGTAAAACTTGTTAGGTGCAGAACACCTCAATATCAGCAAAGGAACATTAATGAAAGACATGAAAAGGCAGTATAAAAAGTACCAACATTTAAATAAAAATAAGTCGAAAGTTAAGGGAAAAGATAACTTAGATAGATTCATGAATGCTAAATATTCATTTCCGGCACATCACTTGTCGGTGACACATATTAATACAAAACCTCTCAACCTGATATGTCCAAATGGTGATCCCAAATCTACAGAAATACTTTCAAATGTTGCATTAAGTATTGCAAGTGAATTAGGAGAAAAAAAATCTGAAATTTTGAAAATAAAAGATCAATTGGAGACTGTAATTGATGAAAATACCATTTTAAGTGAAAATTTAGACCAAAAATCAAGGGTACTTGAAGACAGAAACAGACAATTGAAGAGAACAACAAGTAGAGAGACTTACTGGCGGGAAAAATGTCAGAAATTGAGTGACGAAGACAAGTTATATACAGAAGATGATATGATAATCAATCAAATAAAAATATCAGAACTTGAAAGTCAAATTAAAGACAAAAACAGGAAAATACAAGAACCAAATGACAGATTATGTGAATTGGAAGTTGAAAACACTAAAATTAAAAATACAAGAGAAGCTAATATTTATGATGAACATAGTAAAACATACAGTCTTGATACTCACTTATGTGTATATTCTCTGTTGAATAGCAATGTATCATTTGAACAGGTTGGATCAGTAATATCAGCCGTTCTTAAATTAGTCAATATTAAACCAAATAAGCTGCCGTCTGTGGGTACTATTCATAACTGTTCATTATAAAGAGGATTAATTGCCAAAAGGCAAATGTCTGAATTAGTAACAAAAGAAAACACAACCTTGCACAGTGATGAAACCTCAAAATATGGTATTAAATGGGGAACTTTTGCGACGCGAGATGATGAAGGCAATTACACACTGTTAGGACTGCAAGAAATGGCAACAAAGTCAAGCAATGACACATTAGATACTTTTAAAAACATCCTTAAAGATATTGATAGCGTAGCCGGAGACGATATTGGTAATAAACTGTTAGTAAACATTAAAAACACAATGTCTGATAGTGCATCCACTGAAAAGAAATTTGCTCTTTCTAAAATGAATAATTTTTTTGTGGCCTGCATACGCTTGTTCACTTGGCTGAAACCGCTCAGAAATCATTATTAGAAACTGAAAAATTGCATTTTAACAATGTGATCCCGATACAAAATAAAACTTTTGACAAACCATCTCAGCCGGGTACAATACGACTGATTCATACATCATGCAAAGAATTGGCAAGACGGGGCGATGCAAAAAATGGCTGCCACAGTAACTTTTTAACCTATATCAGTCACAGGTATTCATGAGAAATAAACAACAAAACAATTTGTATTGTTCTGAAATAAATTAATTTTCACAAATTGCTGATTGTAACTTATTGTTTACAAATCTGGACATAAATACAATACAATAACATTTACAATATCACACACATGCACACACACACACACAAATATACACGCACATATATATATATATATATATATATATATATATATATATATATATATATGAGCTAGGGAAAGATCTAGGATCTAAAAAGGTACAGGGTGCTGCTAAAAAGGAGCAGGGGGGAAAACCGGACCACCACTTTGTTGTCATTTTTTAAATAGTTTGCTAAATTCATGGTTTTCATGAGTCTAGTGCTTCTGATTACGCTTTTTAAGCATAGTTTATTCATTTGTCATTGAATATTTGCAAAAATATGTTGATTTTCTAAAGATATTCAACATTTCTGTGTTGACCAGGCCAGAGGGGCAGCAGGGGGGAACCAAAAAGGAGCCAGCTATTTTGGTCTAGATCTTTCCCTATATGAGCCCTGTAGTGGGAAAAACAGGCTTAATGCATGCGCGTAAAGTGTCATGGATTTGCCAGTTTTGACCATTGCGTTCATAATCGCACGAACGCAACCAAAATTAAATTCAATCCTTAAAACATAACCTCAACTATATTGTGTGTTTTTTTCCTGAAATGCGTAATCCATTCCCGTTAGTTTTGCATTATTTGTATAGCCTCAGGTACCTATTCTCGAACGGTACCAATTATCGAACGATTTTTATTATTATTCAAACTTATTCACATGTGAAACATTGAAACTAAAATATGTTGTCGTTTTAAGTAAGTCTAATATGCACATGTTGTATTGGCAAACTTCCAACTTCACAGCCTCTTTTTCGGTAACACATCTGCAGACGAAGTTTTATTCAACTACACAAATTTTAAGTATGTGGCCGGGAAATGTCGTGTTTCCTTTAGTAAAATAATTATTTGTCACAAAAGTAGTATTGATTTTAAGATTTAAACACTTGGAAAAAAGCTGTCATTCAACATTTAGGCCTTTTACTTTGTTTACAACTGTCAAAATGACGTATTTATCACAATAATGCTGTTAAAGCGCTCTACTTAGATGATTAGGTTACACACAACTAAGTTATTTTTATTTCATTTTGGTTACATACAATTACCGGTATTTGTATTGGTCATTGAATAATGAAAGCATTTCCTAGACGAACACAATATGTTTGAGTCTCTTTTATTCATTTTGATCTACACATGTTATAAGTTAGAAAAAACAAACTCTGTCAATATCTTATCAGTATGATGTCAACTAGAGTGATATAATTATATTTACTTGTTATATGAAATGTTCTGCATTATTTGTTGTTTATGTAAACAAAATTCATCAATAGTAATACTTCACTTCATTTACTATGTAAATAAAATTGATTTTACCTGTTACATGCGTGTTGGAACTTGTGTGACCCGAATGAATGGATGTTCGACAATTGGTTCCAAACCGGTTCCGAAATGTAAACATAGGCGACTTGATTTGATAAACGGTAAGGTGGTGTTATCAACTGATATTTTCGCGAATTTTTGTAGTTTTAGAAAGAGTAATGTTTTGTCTGATATGCTAATGTAAATATTTTCCAAGAACTTAAAACAATTTTATATATTTAACCAAACTTAGAAAAAATCGTTCGAGAATTGGTACCCCGAGGCTACCGATGTTAATGGCTAATTTTCTGATATATTTTTTTTTCGGAAATTGCCCCGTGGAAGCCCTTTTTGTATACATAGTCCCTTTAATAGCGAGTGGCAAGCGGAAGCAGGAAGAAGACTGTAAGCGCCGACTGAGCGCCGATGAACGCCAGGAAGAAGAAAAAGTCTAGCATGCGCCCTACTTCGGGCCATTTCACTTCCGGGTGCGGCTTGCTTTTGTCTTTATCGCAGCAACGACACACCTTGCAGCCGACAATTCGTACGATCGTCTGCATCCAGTTCGGTACCTGTAGACGAGAATTGTGTTTTATTGTCTTTATGTATACATACATATATACCACAACATGTGTTATAAGTGTGTACCTACATATGTTTATACGTTGTGGAGGTAAAGATCTAGGATCACAACAGGTACAGGGTGCTGCTCAAAATGATCAGTAGGGACTTCGGAACAAATTAATTGATATGTTCTAATACCGGTACATGAGTAAATGCAAGTTTTTGTTTGTTTTTAAGTTAAAAGCTTTTATTAAAGGTTTTGAAACATGGTTTAATTATTTGACATTTAATGTAAGCAAAAATGTTTAATTTCCCAAGCAGATAATATCTAACATTTTACTTTTGACCAGCCCATAGAGGCAGCAGGTGGGGAGGCAAAAAGGAACAGGGTGCAGCACCCTGCTATATTGCTCGGAATTATTCTCTAATTGTGTATATCTTCATTGATGAACTATTTTGTACTTTTGATCACTCTATTTTGCATGTAACATCTTTTCTTATGGACGATAAGAATCTATATATCTATAAATTATGTTTGTACTTTCACGGATTGCTATTTACATTGGTCAAATATTACAGAGTTTTAAATGTAAATAATTTTGAAAATTGGCCACTTAGAAAATCGATTTAGTGTATTGACATCTACTATTGACCTGTTCCAATGATGTGCCCGACCAATCAAAATGTATGTTATATTTTAACCGCCCCTTCTTAACCAATAAGATTTTACTTAATATGTTCCGACTACTAGTATTACAAAAATGCTAACCTTCGCATGGTCGGGCATGTGGTAGATCCTCAACATAAAGATGCTCGTGATGTTGATGAAGACGCTAAAGCACATCATCAGGAACACGTAGATGCAGAGGAGGCTCATGGGATTGGCTATTTCCGGCAGGAAGCTCATTGTCGTCTGCATGAGCACGACAAACGACAGGAAACACGTGATACAGAAACCTACAAATATTCGCTGTATACTTAAGAAATAATATTCGATTTTGCGTTGTTTATCTGTAAATAAACAACGATTTTGAGTTCTGATGCGTAAGAATTAAACCACGGGGACGTTAGCCCCAGTGGTTTAATATACGCGCTTCTGAACAAAAAAAATCGCTGTTTATTTACATATAAACAACGATAAAACGAAAATTATTTCTATTCTACGGCCAGAGTTTTTTAATTTCTTGGTTCTCGGACATTTTGGGAAAAGTGTCCGGTTGGAGAAGGGAAAAAAATAAAAAACAACAACACATAATTGAGTAAATTAATGACTAGAATTTCACAAATGGACATGATATTAAAATCTTAATGCTTTATTACTTTAAAAAATCATATTACACAACATTAACTTAATCACTACATGATAACCATGACATTAATATTTTTTTGCATTCCGTGTTACAGGTTGAAACCCTTTCACAAGGTCATTTTTATGATATCGGTTACATTCGAATTTTATTTTATTTTTTTGCTTTTTGGAAAAAAATCGGGTCGGCGGATCCGAGAACCAAGAAATAAAAAAAAAACTCGCGCCTAGCAGGCCTTACAACATATAAAGCAATTACAATGCGAGCTCTATTTTACGGTTTCGGAATAACTTTTTCGAGTTGTTTTCTTGGCATTTAAACAACGGAAATGGTTCTTCTTTGTCTATTGAAAACTCTGCGGGTGTCATGTTAGAATACATTCAAGAATTTAAAATAGTGTATAATCTGTTTCAATAGTAGCGTTTCTGATGAACAGAAGGCACACATACTAGCAGATTTGTATTTTGTGGTCATCTGCTTCAGACCCACACATGTACTACTAATTGTCGCGTGCTTTTATGTACGTAGTTCAACCGAGTTTGACAATTAAGAAACTTAATATTGCATTAAATCTTTTAATTAATTGGCTTTTTTATGATAAAGTCACAAACGAATGTAAATATAATTAGGCCTATGTCATTGGAATATTCGCTTTTTTAATCGATCGAATATACGCATATATTCATATTAACCACATTAAGCTTTGTAACTTATTCGCAACCATTGTAAATATTGTGTACCAAGTTTTAGTACAATTACAGTCGCATCTTCATTGACAAACTACAATATCATAAATGCGTAAATGGCGTTGAGCATAAACTCCCATGTTAAGTGTTGTTTTTTAATTAAGAATATTTGCAATAATCTACAATGCACATTTCTTATCAAGTTGGAAACGTGTCGATAAGCATATATGTTTATCGGCAAGAGCAGCATTTCTCAGCTATAATGACTGCTCAATGTGTGATCGCACTTATTTTTTTATTAATCTTTTCACAGGTTCAATTTTCTGTTAAATGTTGTGGCTTCATATTGTCCGATATTACTGGCGACTAGGCGATGGCCGTTGACACGGACCCGTATATTCCATATCTCTGTCTGACACTTGACACGGGGCTATAATCTGTTGAAAAGATGGTGTTATGTATATCTACTGGTGAAATATTGCTTTTACGTTTAAAGAAAACTACTTTCTACAATCAATAAATTAATGTTTTAAAAAGCGATACACATTTGCGAATATTCGAGTAGCGTTTTAACTATTCGAATAACGATCATTCAGTCGAATATTCGAATAGTTTTGCCATCCCTAATTTAAAGATAAATATTGCCTCTTTCAAAAATTGCAATAAAAAAGATATGTCATGTTACTTCTAAGAACATGCATCTCGCCTGAATGCAGACACAAAAAATAAAACGCGGTTTCGGCAGTCATATTTCGATAAAAGCCCCATACCACAGTAAATACACCCAAAAGTTCACCTTTCAAGTTAGCTTCCAATGAAATACACAAAAAATATCCCAGACACACATGGGATATAAGAAATAACCACAAAAGGCATTTCTGAGATTGCTAAATGGCTTGATACCAGAAGAGAAACGGAACTCTTTAGTAATAAGCACTACTTTCCAATGGACCACGGAGGGATACCACGGAGGGATACACAATGATTTACTGGTATCTAACCTTATGGATTATCTGGAAATAGAGGACACCACACAATTGTTACAGCGGTCGTAGAACAGATGAGACAAACGTTATAACTTTGCGCTATAAAATATTCTAACATAACATGTGCAGAGTCTTCTATAGACAAAGAACAAAATTCACTGTCGTTTAACTACCAATAAACAACCCGAAAAATAGTTCCGAAACTGGAAAATATAGTTCGCATTGTAACTGCGGAAGATGTTGTCAGGTCATGTTAGAATCGAAATATCTTCGCATTATCGTTGTTTATAGGTTATAAACACCGATTGGTCGTTCTGACGCGGTATATTAAATTCAATTCATACGCATCAGAACTGCAAATCGTTGTTTATAATCCGATAAACAACTCTAAATCGAAACGTGTTTCTTAATTACACTATACCATCTGTTTCTGTATACTCCATGAAAATCATAATAAACGATAGCTCGCGGTATGTTAACTTTGGAATTGCAGTATGACAACACTGGAATGGGCGCGCATCTATTACCACCCTTGATTTTAATTCCTAAAGTAATATAATAATAATTATTTAAACTGTACCGATTCGCTCGCCGCTCTCCGCCGGGAGGAGAAACACGAAGCCGTTGAGGAGGCCCAGCAGTAGGATCGGAAGTGCGATGTTGAAGGTGAAGTAGAGCGGCTCCCGCTGGATGGTGATCCGGAAGCGGACGTAGTAGGCGCTGTTAGAAACATAGGCCTCCGACTCTGTGCTGCAGACAAAGTGTTGCTAGTAGTGTAATATTATATTAATGACTCATTTGTAGTCAAAATGATCATCGCCAATAACCATTGATTCCTTAAGAGTTTTAAAAAGCATCACGAGTAAACCATTGTATGAAAACAAAGCGACAACTAGGGCTCCAACGGGGCGAAAAATTTCTTCGGGTCGGGTCACCGGGTCAAAATTTCAAAGTTCGGGTAATTTCGGGTCGGATCGGGTATTAAACAAGTTAATTCTGAAAAAAAGGTTAAACAACGTTCATAAACATATTCCTTTACAGCATTACATGTCAGATAAGTAAGAAAGAAAGATTTTTCTGAATATGACTGAATACTATACAGAAAATAATACTTTATTTAATATTTACCACATTCTTGATAGTAGTCAGCAAATGTTAGTCATGAATGACAAAAAGGTCCTTTTTAAAACATCATCCACTGACTAGAAAGATTAAAAAAAAGTACTGTAAAAGGGAACTTTCAAACAGGAATAGAGCTTCCCTCGTTAAGAGATGGGAATACATCAAAGATTAAAAATAACTAGGGCACATAATGTCAAACAAACGTTTTTAGTAGTAAGGGAAAGGCAAAGTTATGTTTTCACAAACTTTTCTAACAAAACTTTAACAAGCTGCGTGTATAATGGTTGTACGTAGCTCATATGGTCAAATTCTTATGATACAGAAACACGGGTGTTATACGACCACGAAATCATATAATATTTATCCCGAAATAATTTTTACTGCATCTGTTAATCGATTAACAAGTTAACACAGTGATCTTCCCTTTCGTAAAATAGCGGTCCGACCCGGTACCGTTGACGAAAACTTTGGCCCGGAATTGCGGGGTTTTTTTTGACCCGCGAATTAGGGTTTTTTCGGGTACCCGTTGGAGCCCTAGCGGTAACCTTTCCGTTGAAATATACTAAAATGTGCCCTCTTCGTTCAATCAAGATGTTTTTGTGTACATACGCACGTATACAAAAACAAACGAATACGTTAATTACTGGTTAAATTGCTGGAACATTTATGCTGCACGGAACATAAGAATTCCATAGTCGTGCAGTTGTCCGAATGGTCGCTGTATTCGTTGGTTAACGTTATTCGGGCATCAGTACTAAAGTACATTTATACTGTAAATTATATCTGTATTGATATTACTTATTGTAACATGACACTCGCTAATTTTCTATAGACAAAGAACAAAATTATCGTTGTAAAAACTACCCAATAAACAACGCAAAAAGTAGTCCCGATTCTGAGCGGAGCATAGTAAAATGTAGTTCTCATTACAATTGCAAACTATTTGTCAAATCATGTTAGATTCGAAATAATTTTCGCATTATCGTTGTTTATCGGCCAATAAACAACTCTTTGTCGTTCTAATGCGTGGCTATTTAACCACTCGGGCTAACGCCCTGATCTTGGTTTAATTCCTGCGCATCAAAACTCCAAATCGTTGTTTATTGGCCGATAAACAACGATAAGTCGAAAATTACTTCTACAGAGTTAGGCCATACAAATTTGATTCTGTGTTTAGCGTCCCTATGATTTTTCGAAACCTACGAACCAGGCAGGAAAACACAAACAACAAGTCGATGAGAAAACAAATCTTATTCATGACAGTGGTACAAGCTAAAGCAAATGTTTACTTGCAAAACTGTTATATATCATCTTCATATTGGGAACCTACTGTAATACAGTAAATTTAACTGTGTAAATTGACTACTTGCAAACTATGTTTCACAAATATTAGTAAAAACCCTTTTTTCCAAATTTTGATACGCTTTGCAACTCGATTTTTCACATTTTTTTCGTTCAGGCAGCCGAAAACCTACCAGCCCGAGGACTATATACATAAAATCGGTATGGCCTTAACTATATGACACATATAACTTGTCTGCATTTGATTTTAAGTAAAGGCGAGTAGCACTGCTATATTTCGTGTTAAGGTAACAAAATATTTCATCACTAAGAATTAAGACTATAATTATTGTTCAATACAAGCATTTTAATTAGTCACGAATACTAACATTACGTTAATACCATGTTTCGCAACCTTATTATTTTCCAGACACCATTTCCCTCCGCAGCGGAAGTGTCCCACTCCGACTTCGGGACGAACAGCACGACCTCATCCTTCGTGTACGCCCAGGCAGTGTACGTGATGTCGCACACCTGGCGGTCAAACGGGTAGAACGTCACATCCGGCGTGCAGGAGGCTCGCAGCAGGATGCGCGGCTCCCACGTGACCTTGGTTGCGTAACTTCCGGAAACCGGTCTCTCGATGGCGTAGCGGAGCTTGTATGTTGTGTCACCGATATCTTTCACGGTATCGACGGCGTTTACAAGAACGACTCTTGGCGACCACGCCTTGTCGTAATCTATCAACACGGACGTGCCAATGTTTGTGTCAATGAAAGACGCGTCATACCACTCGAGGGACATACTTCCGGCGATGTCGATCTGACCTTTCACAGCGTCGAAACCGTCAAGAGATGTCAACGTCATCGCCATTTTTACGTTAACGGGTTCGGTACCGTTAACGGGTAGAACGTCCGTTAAAGGGTTTCCGCCGTTATAATAGTGCTTGTAAACGGACTCGTAGAGAGCCTTTGCGTCTTCCCAAGTTTGAGCCTTAGCGCCTTCCCCAGTTTGTCCTCGGGCACTGAAGAATATTACACTGAACAGCAACAACCACCGCAAAGCAGTCAGCCCATACATTGTCACGTTGTTATCTTGTTGATTTCTGTCTTTCGAGTTCTCGCTGGCTAGCGTTAATCTTGTGTAAGAAATACCGCGCTGATATTTTATTTCTCCTTTCAAAACAAATGCGGTTGCAGAAGACGGATACCACGCACATGCGGTGTTATTTCGCCAAGTATCTTAAGGAAATTAAGTACGGGCTCTCAGATTTAACTGACTTAACTTTAATAACACAGAATCATATTGTTTAAATAAAATAATCAAGTGCAAAAAAATCAAGCTGCCATCGGAGCGTGTCTTAATTATCGACAAAATTATGCGTATTCAATAGAAGACTACGTCAAAGAACACTATCAGTTCATCATGTGTTTTACTGAATAAATGCCGCTATTGATTACGGCAGTCAATATAAGTATGTAGATTTGCAGGTACTATTTTAAGGAAATACATGAATTTGGCTTCAGTTATTTTTTTAAATTATTAATTACAATACATCAGCAGTTGCAAGGGAGAACACTGCTTTAGGTTATTTTTAAATTTCACGTAACAGTTACTGTTACTGTTCAGACATTAGTTTATCAATGTCACAAATTTCTACATACCCCTTTAATACAATACTTTACCTTCCCGTTATTCGGCTAAATTTTGCTAAGTTTCCCAGCAAATTGTGAGACTCTGTTCCTGTTTATGTTGACGTGTAGCCTAGTTAGTTTACTTTGATGCCAGGACCATGTTTTGATAACGGTAGGGAAACGCTTTAACCATAGCTCTGAATGTGACAAGGTGTTGATATTTAGACTAGTTTCTGATGTTGCTTTGTTTGGCTGAGGGGTAGATTCATTGTTTCAATTCAGTCTGGAAATAACAGTCGTAGAGACCAGATCAGTTGGAGATGACTGAGTGTTAGTTTTGTGTGAGAATATGAGGAAATGGGGATGTGAGATATTTGATCCGAAATGTACAATGTGGCTTGTAGTGGGGGACACCTGTCAAGAATAGAGCCTATGCATATCTAAGCCTGTGTGGCAGCCCTAGCCTGTGTGGCAACCCCGAGGGTGTGTGGCGAACCCCGAGCCTGTGTGGCAATCCCGAGCCTGTGTGGCGACCCCGAACCTGTGTGGCAACCACGAGCCTGTGTGGCGAACCCCGAGCCTGTGTGGCAATCCCGAGCCTGTGTGGCAAACCCAGAGCCTGTGTGGCCACCCCTGAGCCGGTGTGGTTTCGATATGAGTGATAACAAGTCTGGTTAGCTGTGTGCGTATGTGCGCGAAGTATTTGGAGTGTTATTTTCTTACTTGAATGACATTAAAGATTCTTCCTTTAAATTAGCGTTTGTGCGTCAAGAACGAATATTAAAGGTTTTATGTTATATATATACGCTGCATGGATCATGACATAAATGGACATTGAAGGCATTGTTGTTTTAATCAATTAACTGATGTTATAGGTAAACAGACTTTTGCTGTTGTATTGTTTGCATATGAAGATACTTTCGAAAAATATATATCACATTCTGTTGAATACTTAATTTGCATGCGTGTATCAAGTAGATCTATATCAGTTTCTGTTAATAAATAGTTTAGATGTAAAGGTATTTGTGTTAATTAATGTGCTCGCTATACATATCTGGTCCAAAAGAACCTCTGTTGCATACTGGAGTCTGGAGTGATTAATCACCCCTGCTCTAGTGCGTGACATTTATTGGCGATCCCGGCAGGACCAGATAACGAGGGAATCATTATCAAGTTAACACTCTTAAACCTCAGATTAACACAGGTACCTAGTCCTGCAGACCACTGTTTAAATAACACATAGTTGTTCTACTATTCAAGGGAGAGTAATCTTACTATACATTGAATTGTCTTAAGCCGAGTTATCTGCAGCCAATTGCATTGTTCAAATTTGAAACTGATTGTCTTATGAAGTTTCTTTGTATTTTGTTTGTAATTAATTTGCCTATTTGTGTTCAGGTTAACAGTGTTGTGTATCTATTATTTTTATCGGTTTTGTATAAGTATTGATCCGAAATCATGGATATTAAACCTTTTGTCAAATCAGCTAAATTGTTAGGTTGAAGCGGAGATGAATTGAGACAGTATGTCGAGAGAGAGAAGCAGACATATTTTGAGCGACAAGACCGCGAGCATGCGCGTGAGGAGCGGTTGCGTGAAAGAGAAATTGCGAAAGATGAAATTCAATTGAGATTGAGGGAGGAGAAGAACAAAACAAAATTGTTAGACAAGGAGATTGAGTTAGAGAGAGTTAAGTGTGGTGAAGCGGTGAATGAGGGTAATGACAGGAGTGGTGAGAAAGGGCGTGTTGCCGCAAAATTGCCCAAATTGCCCAATTTCGATGAGATTCATGATGACATGGATTCTTTTTTGCAACGTTTTGAACGTTTTGCAACTTCAGCTAAATGGGACAGGGGCATGTGGGCAACAACGTTAAGTGCACATCTGAAGGGCAATGCCTTAGCCGTGTATAGTAGAATGCCCTCAGATGATGCTCTAGATTACGACAAAGCTTAAGGTAGCACTGTTGAAACGTTTTCGGTTAACTGGAGAAGGTTTCAGATCAAAATTCCGTACAGAGAGATTACCTAGTGGTGAGACAGTTTCACAATTTGCTGTGAGGTTAAATAATTATATTGAAAGGTGGGTTGACTTAAGCGAGACGGAGCAGACGTATGAAGGGATGAAATACTTGATGTTGAGAGAGCAAGTGCTGCAACAGGTAAGTAAACCATTGTCTACTTATCTCAAGGAGACGGATCCAAAGGGGATTAAGGAAACGGTAGAGTTAGCCGATAAATACAATGAGGCCCATGATGGGCCGACTGGAAATCGCCATGAAATGAATTCAACAGAAAAGGTAAGGGCATGTTATGTGTGTAAGGGTCCACATTTTGCAAAAAACTGTCCGGAGCGTAACAGAGCTGCAGCCCTGGTAAGTAATAATTACCAAAATTTCAGGGGCAGAGGAAAAACATTCAGTAGAGGCGGTACAGGTGGTTTTCAGCGTGGAGGATACGGTCGTAGGGATAATACGCGAGCAACCACAGACGCAAACACCCACAAGGATATAGCTGGTGCGTGTATTGGAAGATTGGACAGATGCTGTCGAAGTGAAGACGACGTTACACTTCGATGCGGCCTTAGACTTCCTATAATGAGTGCTGCGTGTAGCTCGACAAAAAACAAAGACTCCTTCAGAGAGATGCCGGTATGCGAAGGATTCGTTGGAAGTCAAAAGGTTTTGGTTTTGCGAGACACCGGTTGTAGTACTGTCGTAGTCAGGGCTGAGTTGGTAGAAGATTCCAAATACACGGGCGAAAAGAGGAGTTGCGTATTGATAGACGGTACAGTACGTAATGTTCCTGTTGCTACCATTGATGTTGAGACTCCGTATTTCACAGGCCGAGTTGAAGCACTTTGCACGAAAAAGCCAGACTATGACCTGATAATCGGAAACATAAGCCACGTGGATAAGAACGACAAGGAAGCAACCGTAGAACTTGGAAGTGTTGTGCAGACAAGAGCACTGAAGGCGGCTGAAAAGGTGAAGCCAAAGACATTAAAAACCCATCCGGAAATAGGCGACGTGACCGTTAGTGACCTCAAAGAGGGACAGAAAAGCGACAAGACTCTTGCAGCCGCACGCAAAATGGTGACCACTGCGGACAAGAAAAGATCAAGGAACGGTGGAGAGCACTGGTATGAAGAAAGGGCAGGTCTAATATACCGTCACTTCAGGTCACCAAAGATCGACAACGGAAAGAACTTTGACCAGCTGGTTGTACCAAGGCGTATCGAGAACATGTTATGCGAATCGCACATGATGCATCGATGGCAGGCCATTTAGATGTACGAAAAACTACGGCAAAGATCATGTCACAATTCTTCTGGCCAGGGATGCAGGGAGACATATCAAGGTACTGCAGGTCTTGCGACCTATGCCAAAAGACATACCCCAAGGGGAAGGTTAGCAAGATACCGATTGGGAAAATGCCAATCATAGAGACACCCTTCAAAAGAGTAGCGATTGACCTAGTGGGACCCATCGAGCCAGCGACATCAAGTGGCAAGAGATACATTCTTACAATTGTGGATTATGCGACACGGTATCCAGAAGCAGTACCACTGAAACGACTTGATACGGAGACAGTGGCTGAAGCCTTGATGGAATGTTTTAGTAGAGTTGGGTTTCCCGAAGAAATACTTTCTGACAGAGGCACACAATTCACCAGTGACCTGATGAAAGAGATAACAAGATTAATCTCAGTGACACAAATCATGACCACTCCATACAATCCTGCATGCAATGGGTTAGTAGAACGTTTTAATGGGACTCTCAAAACCATGTTGAAGAAGATGTGTGCGGAACAGCCCAAAGACTGGGATAGATATATAGCCCCTCTGCTTTTTGCATATAGAGAAGCTCCACAAGAGAGTCTGGGATTCTCACCTTTCGAGTTGCTGTATGGACGATCGGTACGCGGCCCCATTACAATTTTGAAAGAGTTATGGACTAAAGAGAGTCACGTCGAGGAGACGAAGACGACATATCAATATGTTCTGGATCTACGAAACAAACTTGACGAAACAATCAAGCTGGCACACAAAGCACTGAAAGTGAATCAACAGAGGTATAAACGGTACGCAGACGCAGGGAGGAAGGAGAAAGCTTTGCATACAGGGCAAAAGGTACTTGTTCTATTGCCAACTGACAACAACAAACTCTTGATGCAATTTAAGGGTCCTTACACCATCAAAGAGAAACTGAACAATTACGATTACATTGTGGAGGTGAATGGTAAATGCAAAACATACCATGCAAACCTACTCAAGAGATGCCATTAGAGGAACAGCAACGATGCTACGACGGAAATGACATGTGCATCGATCGTTGAGGAACTCGATGAGGAAGATAGAATCGATCTGAAGCGAAGTGCTAAGATCGATTTTCCTACACTTCAAGCAAAGGAGACCATTGCAAATGTTGACATCAACCCTGCTCAAACGGGAAAACAGAAGGAAGAAATTGCGAGAGTATTGGAAGAGTACAAAGATGTACTGACAGATGTTCCTGGAGAAACAGATGTTATTCAACACGAAATAAAACTCTCCACGGAGGTAACAATACGTTCTAGACCTTACCCAGTTCCCCATGCATTGCGAGAAGAAATAAAGAAAGAAATAGATGAGATGTTAAAAATGGGAGTTATTGAACGCACAAACTCACCTTATGCATCACCCGTCGTGATTATCAAGAAGAAAGATGGAACAAACAGGTTCTGTGTCGATTATAGAAAGGTGAACAAACTTACAGAATTTGATGCCGAACCTATAGGTAACCCAGATGAAATGTTTGTGAAAATGAGTAATGGACATTATTTCACGAAATTAGATTTGACAAAAGGGTACTCGCAAGTAAAAATGAGCGAAGAATCCAAGAAGATCACAGCATTTGTGACAATGAACGGTCTATACGCTTTTCGGAAGATGCCATTTGGCCTTATAAATTCAGGTGCAACATTTAGCAAGATGATGAGGAAAGTACTAATTGATCTTGAGAACGTTGAAAGCTTTGTCGATGATATTATTGAATACACAGACACATGGGAAAAACATGTAAAATGTCTGCGAACACTGCTGCAACGTCTTAGACAAGCAGGACTTACCATCAAACCATCGAAATGCAAGGATGGATACGAAAGAGTCGAATTCCTTGGGCATGAAGTAGGAAAAGGCGAACTGAAGCCAAGTCAAGATAAAATTGAATCAATCAGGAAGAGCAGTCGACCAGAGACTAAGACCCAAGTGAGATCATTTTTGGGTTTGGTTGGCTACTATAGGAAGTTCATTCCTAACTTTGGAGCACTAGCTGCCCCTCTGACTGAGCTGACGAAGAAGTTCCAACCAAATAAGGTGGTATGGGGAAAAGTGGAGGAAAATGCATTTAAAGCACTTTTGAATGCAGTGACTAGCGAACCTATCTTATGCTTGCCCGATGAAGACAAGATGTTTTATCTCAGAACAGATGCATCAGATTACGGGATAGGAGCGGCGCTATTCCAGGACTACAATGGGACAAAGTTTCCTGTAAGTTTCGCGAGTCGTAAACTGTTACCGAGGGAAAAGGAACTACAGTGTGATAGAGAAGGAGTGCTTGGCAGTCGTTTGGGGAGTACAGAAGTTTGAACAGCAACTCTATGGGAGACAGTTTGTACTACAGACAGATCATGCGCCCCTCGTATATCTTGAAAGGTCGAAGGTGGCAAATGGTAGACTGAGGTGGGCACTGGCACTCCAGAGTTATAGAGTCAGGGTGGACGCGATAAAGGGAGGTGAAAATGTTGGAGCCGATTACCTAGTAGAATCGCTTGAACTCTGCCTGAGTTCACTTGTTTTGCTTGCAAACTGATGTAAGTATTACCACATTGTAGAACGTTAGCTGTTCGATATTAAGATGTAGTTTTGTAGTTTTTGTACTTTTAGTTATCGTATATAAGAATGCATGTAGCCACATTGTGGAGTAGGGAGGTAAGTTGGATTTTATTGTGTTAAGAAATTTGCGGACGCAGACGAATGAAAAATGGGATTTTTCATCTTGAGAGAGGAGGTATGTCACAAATTTCTACATACCCCTTTAATACAATACTTTACATTCCCGTTATTCGGCTAAATTTTGCTAAGTTTCCTAGCAAATTGTGAGACTCTGTTCCTGTTTAGTGTTTATGTTGACATGTAGCCTAGTTAGTTGAGACTCTGTTCCTGTTTAGTGTTTATGTTGACATGTAGCCTAGTTAGTTTACTTTGATGCCAGGACCATGTTTTGATAACGGTAGGGAAACGCTTTAACCATAGCTCTGAATGTGACAAGGTGTTGATATTTAGACTAGTTTCTGATGTTGCTTTGTTTGGCTGAGGGGTAGATTCATTGTTTCAATTCAGTCTGGAAATAACAGTCGTAGAGACCAGATCAGTTGGAGATGACTGAGTGTTAGTTTTGTGTGAGAATATGAGGAAATGGGGATGTGAGATATTTGATCCGAAATGTACAATGTGGCTGGTAGTGGGGGAGACCTGTCAAGAATAGAGCCTATGTGGCATATCTAAGCCTGTGTGGCAGCCCTAGCCTGTGTGGCAACCCCGAGGGTGTGTGGCGAACCCCGAGCCTGTGTGGCAACCCCGAGCCTGTGTGGCAACCCCGAGCCTGTGTGGCGAACCCCGAGCCTGTGTGGCAATCCCGAGCCTGTGTGGCAAACCCAGAGCCTGTGTGGCCACCCCTGAGCCGGTGTGGTTTCGATATGAGTGATAACAAGTCTGGTTAGCTGTGTGCGTATGTGCGCGAAGTATTTGGAGTGTTATTTTCTTACTTGAATGACATTAAAGATTCTTCCTTTAAATTAGCGTTTGTGCGTCAAGAACGAATACTAAAGGTTTTATGTTATATATATACGCTGCATGGATCATGACGTAAATGGACATTGAAGGCATTGTTGTTTTAATCAATTATTCTGATGTTATAGGTAAACAGACTTTTGCTGTTGTATTGTTTGCATATGAAGATACTTTCGAAAAATATATATCACATTCTGTTGAATACTTAATTTGCATGCGTGTATCAAGTAGATCTATATCAGTTTCTGTAAATAAATAGTTTAGATGTAAAGGTATTTGTGTTAATTAATGTGCTCCCTATACATATCTGGTCCAAAAGAACCTCTGTTGCATACTGGAGTCTGGAGTGATTAATCACCCCTGCTCTAGTGCGTGACAATCAATTAAGAAATAATTTTCGATTTATCGTTGTTTATCGGCCAATATTATTATGTGATTGTTTTTGTTATTAAAGACATATACTTCCGTAATATTGCAAAATATAAATCTGCAAAATCAGAAACATTTGACATGTGCGTTCGTGGTAAAAATTTAAAAAAAAATGTTACAAAGAAGAAATATTCGCAGATGTGTATACATACCAACGATAATCTTTAATGAAAGCGAATATTTCACCATTTTCTTCAGCATATAATAGTGCATAAATATTTGTGTTAATCGTATCTTTGTTCAATTTAGAAGATATTTGTAAATATATTTTGATCATTATTTGATTGTTCACAGCTGACGCACACGAAAAAGTTCGTTTTTTTTACGCTGGCGATGTTGACCAGTATCATTTGTTGCGTTTTATCGGATACGTATGACGGAGACGCAAGAAGCAGCCGGAGTGATTTGACGCGTCTATGGATTATCAGCTTGATATATACGTTCTCACCAAGAACGTAAGTCGCGTACGCGAAAATGCGTCTTTCGATGAAATTATAACGTGGGAAACGTCAGAGGCCCACAAGGCGTCGGCGCATGATTCGGTTAAAGGGCCATACAACAGTGTCATAAATATATATACATACATGGATTGCGGAACCAATTGTCCGTATTGTCCAGCTTGTCCCGTCTCTGTGCATTTACGGACAAGTGAAATATTCCCAAAGTGTACTATGTAACTTCCATTCGCAAAACGGGATAAACTTGTTTTAAAAACAAGTGGGCGAATATAATGCAAAATAAGATTTCGCCACTCATGCATGCCTACATTTGCCGCATTTTGCATTGGAATGCGACGTCCAAAACGTGACATGTGACACACACGTTTAGTAATGAGTTTTACTGATTACTAATTTGATATTGATGAATAGATAGATTCTTCGTTTCCTCCTCAACTTGGCGGCATACAGCATTTACAGCAATTATTTACAACAAAACAATATAAGTTTATACATTTCATATAAATAAGATTACGTCGCATTATATATGTGCGTTCTGTTATTGAATTTATTACATGTATATGTACCCTGTCCAATGATGGTACTGGTTCTATTCAATACGAATGCGAAATTTAAACACACAAAAAAGAGCAGCTAACAGATGATCATAGTTTAGAAACTCCAGTACGGACCGATGTATAATATATGACTGTAGCTATTTGTTTTTCTTTTTTAATGTTTTCTCCCGTGTAAGTCGTTTTCAACGTTATTTACAAATTATTATAAAACAAATATGCAGTGATGTACAGTACCAGAGTGCACAATCAAGGGAAGTAACCGTTGATTACTACGGCGTAATTTTATTTAAGAGTACGCGCTTTCTTGTTTAAGGCTTAATCGTTAGTGCGTTTATATAATTTTAATGATGTTTGTATTTTTATTTGAGGTACAAGTTTGTGCATACTGATCCAATTCTGAATTCCCTTATATGATTATTTCTCCTTATATGATTATATAATTTTATAAGCATTTTATATAAGACGCTTACAGCGATATCTTTGTTCGTGTAAATAGAAGACTGGTTTATTTCTGTGCTCATAAAACTATAGTGCGCAACATATAACTCTTAGACACCCGTCTATTTCTGATGCAAAGGTTCGGGACATTTCTATTTCCACACGTGCGAAGGCCGAGGTTACCGACGCAGAAGAAAAATGTATGCAACAAGACATACACACAGATCTTTGAAAAAAGCGTTTGGTACACATCAAGCCAGAATGATATCCAATTTATGCAAAAAGGTATGTAGATATTCTGTTAATTGTGTGTTTATATCGCACAAAATTAACATGTGACCGCGAAAGATAAATTGACACAGAAATCGGACGGATGTAACCGGTCTTCAAAATAATTGTAAATAAAGGAATATTACAGTGAATTTATTGCATATGTAACTAACGTGTACTTTATTATGTTTTTTTGCGAGTATTATTCAGTTTTGTTTACCATTTCAATTTTAAATGCATTGAATGTCATTATAGTTTTTGTAGTATGCAACTAACCCCACCCACTAAGAATATCATGTGGTTTTATTACAGATAGCATGGTATTTTAGTAATTCTTCCCTAAAGTGATTTGTTTTATATTCATGTTGTGTTTTAGCATCACATTTTGAGAATGGTGTTTTTAGGTGTTTTGCCATTTATATATTTGTAATTGATTCAGCTTGTAAACTGATTAGTCATTATGATGATTGAAGTGGTGTCACATTCTTAATAGTATCATAACAGTTTTTTGTAATATTTTTTCACAGCTCAAATAGTAAGTCGTATGTTGTTTTTTATGCATATAGTTTATAAATTTCATAGAAGCTGTTGATATATAATTGAAAAAACTAGTTACATTGTATAAACAGCTAACCAATATGTGCAATATTGTTTACTTCAGCCATTCACATTATCATATTTTGACATCATCTATCCTCATATCTGGATGAATGATCCATATCTGGATCAGTTACAATGTTAGACTAAGCAACTATTTGCATGCTGGTTAGGTGTAATACACAGTTCCATTAACGATTAAGCATCATGTGTCAAGGTCACTTGGACAATTCCATTTGTACTTGAGAATCTTTTATTTGAATGTTTACATATCCATTATCTTTTTGTATGGAGTTATTTAACTGGATTTTGCTTTTGTAAGTCAGCAATATTATAATACTAGCAACCCCAATATATCGATTAATCAATAGCTTATCAGCTGGAATTATCGGGATTTCTAATAGTCATTGTATTTTTCGTGTCAGAACTTCTTTATTTATGAAGATATTGCAATGCAGTAAAAACCAGTTGAATCAGTATAAAATCCTCTTTCATCTGATATAAATTACATTTATGACATATTAATTGCTACTTCGTAGGACAGTGATAATTGCTTGATTACCATCAGCTTTTGGTATCTGCCGATAATGCAGGTGCCGAGTCAGTGTAATCCAACATGTACTTTATTTGCAAACAAATGCGAAGTGGATATTGCTAATAAATATTCATGATTTTATGTAACAAGAACGTTGATTGGTTGACCTTCAACTCCGTTTTTGAATGACGTAAATCGGATATCCCTACGCTGACATATAGTTTCATAAAAAATTCAAGTTAAACTCACGCTTTCGTTAACAAATGTTTTGAAATTGTCCACATATTGTCAAAAAATATAATCATTCATGTTTCTTTTGATACCAAAATCGTTTTTCGGAACAAAAAATTACTACCGCGCATTTTGATTTAAAATAGGTCACTCTCAGTTGTAAACGCTAGTAATTTCCAAGATGGCGGACGTGTCAAATTTACTTTGTACTTGAAGCGTTTAACGTTTCGTTTTTGCATATTTCTCATAGAAACTACGGATCAACTGCATGAATCGATTGGTATGTATATATACTATCATATTTTATATATTTTATTGTAAAATAACGTATACATTTCTTAAATTTTGATTGTGATATAAATTCGGTGATTCGTTCCAATTCGCAAAACAACGTCATTTAGTTTTGTGGTCTTAAAACGATCATTTGCATTTATTGCGTTGAATTAACTATATTTTCTGACTGGTATGAATAAAGAAACTCTTTTTGAACCAAGATATTAATAATTTATATCAACGAATGTTCTATTCATAGTGTTAAGTTTGTGAATAAAACTTGCCGAGACGAAATCGTTCTCAAAATGTTTCGTACCAAATTAACGTAAAATAAGGTAAAATATTGACGGACTTTGTTTGTGTGCTTCATAATAAAATTATCTAATATTATCATTGATCATTAAGAAACTTTATTATAGAAGCTTGTCTGAAGGAAATATTCATCAGATATTGTGAATTTAACCCATGAATAAAACAGGCATTTTGTATGTTTATGTAGAATTTTTTTTTGTAATTTTATAAAATTAAACACAAAACATAATGATAAATGTAATACTTTTGAAGACATTTTTTGTATGTTGTTGCTGAAGGCTTAACAATGAACAATGAAAAGTTAAGTAATTGAATAAACAGAAGTTGAATATTCTTTGTAAAATTTTGCTTGAAAAAAAAAGATACACACTTTCGTCTTTCTGTCTGACAGACTGTTATTAATTATTTGCCAATATGAAATAATGTTAGTCCGACTCATGGAAAATTACTTATATAAATTATTTAATACCCATATATTAAAAAATCAAGAGTGTGTTTTATATAAATTAAACCATGTCATTTTTATTTAAAATAATCAAATATTTAGAAATGCAATATTTGGCAAAAGAAATATTGGCGATTGTTTCATAAATTTCCTTGTGTTTCAGGTGCAGAATGGCAACGCTTGGACCATTCTGCCATGCCATTGGCCTGGATGAAAATGCCATTGTCTACAACAGATTTCCAGTTGTTGAGAACATAAGCAACGGAACTGCCCTTGAGCTGAAATCTTTTTGTGATTCGAGAAATTACACAGACAACCAGTATGTGGAAGTACTTTCAAAGCTCATTCCAGACATTTGTTTGTCAAACCAACGAACTGTGATGTCCAAAATAAACAGGATAAAAAATCAGAAAAAATGCTTGCAATCAAAAAAAAAAGTAAGCGGATTCAAAAATGTGAAGGGCTTATTAGAGAAAAGCTTCTGTGCTCCTATTTGTCAAACAACATCAACAAACTCAGAGTCAGACTTGGTTGATAGTGAGGATAAGAAAATAAGTATGACCAAGCAAATAAGCATAGCAGTGCAGACTGAAAAATGTGCTAGAAACACTCAAACATCTGATGATCAAAAACAGTTGAACCTGATAATGCCAACTTAATGTTGACGGTAAATAATGTGTATATACACTAGGCCTGTGAAATGTGTCATCATTTGGATACCAAAAAGAACACTTAATGTATAAATTATAATTTTTATGTACATTTTGACATTTTTCATGATGATGAAAAAAATGGTAATGCAGGCAAAGCAGGAATTACACAAGCATGTGCAACAAAAAAACAATTAGCTGTTAACTGTTTCATCTTTTGAATGTCTAAAAATTTAGTTGCAATATTATTGTTATGAACTACAATTTTCATTTTAGACAGCATACAACAGCACAAAAATCATATTTAATATTATATACAGTATAATTATTATAATATATTGCTGGTATTGTTGAAGATGAAGTTTTGTTATGCGACAAATGAATTTGTCAAATAAATTCTAATGTACTGTTCTTGTTGTATTCTTATTTTCATAAAGAAGTATTGAAAATACATGAAAATAAACATCAAAAATGGAATCTACAGAAAAAACTCTATTGGCATGTCAATTTTTATTAAAATATCTTTAAAAATGAAAAAGTTATGAAGAAAAGATCTTAATTGTGTTTCACTTTCGGGTCCGCAACTGCCTGATATTTCTTATCAGTTGTATAGAGAGAAAATTCCAGGAAATTCACAAATTGTGCATTCTTCTTTTCTCCATAACTTTTTTATTAATAAAGATATCTTTAAAATTTAAAAAGCTTTAAAGAAGAGAATATTTAAAGAATAATTGTATGTAATAATTATACTGAAAAACTATTTTTTTTAAATCACTTGGGGTTGCTAATAATACAAAGTAACTGATGAAATGTCTAGGTCATAGGAAGTTCAGGTAATGGATAAGTTTGCATACATGTGCTTAGTCTTGCAAGTTGTTTGATTCTTTTTGTATCACTTCAATTCATTTGTTAATGGAACGGTAATGTAACGACTCGCCCCATAACGACTAGCCCCATGTTTGATAACGACTCGCCCCATATGTATAACGACTCACCCCATGTGTATAACGATTTGCCCCGTCAAATGTAGTTGTAGAAATCTGTTATATTTTGATGTTTTGTAGCTTAATTTGAGTGTATATTAACATGTAAACGAATAAATATGGTATAATAAGACGATGTGGTATAATTGTGTAATACCATTAAATGTGTTTACTGCCTATGTAATGTAATAAAATATGGAATTTAAAGTTTATTTGTGACTTTGTGATCTTTAATAATCGACGACCTTTATTGCTGGAATATTTTAATTAGTATAAATACTGTTTTTCACATACAAAAAATGTGATGTAATAAGATGATGTGATACAACTGTGTCAGTTCTAACCACTGTGTTTGTGTTTCTTACGGGTAATATAAACAGAAAATTAGATACAAAATAATGTGTTAATACTAGTAAAATTTAACATGAATGTTTAAATGTTAGCATGGTTATGCCAAATTTTGAATGTGGTCTTGGTCACTTGCAATTTAAATGCTGTACAAAAAACAAGCAAAGAAGTAAAATGTTGTTATTCTGTTGAAAAATGAGCTGTTAATGGCAAAGGAATAGTCATACTTTGAAATTACATAAAATTATATCAAAACAGGAGTAAAACAGATAAAATGAATACAAATTATATTACAAAATGTTTCTTCTTATATTTGTTCCCGACTATTTTACTTGTTTAAATGAAAAATGTGTTTCGAATGTTTGACTATGTATGAGACGCGTCGGGAAAACCGGACTTAATGCATGTGCGTAAAGTGTCGTCCGCACAGGCTAATCCGGGATGGCACTTTCCGCCTACAGTGGATTTATGTTTAGAAGAGTCTTCCTTGAAACAGAAAAAACCATAAAAGCAGAAAGTGCCGTCCTGGATTAGCCTGTGCGGACTGCACAGGCTAATCCAGGGCAACACTTAACGCACATGCATTAAGTCCGGTTTTCCCTCAACACGCTACATATGTTTTCCACATTCACAAGGCACCTGTTTATCAAGTTTAAATAACTTGTGTATGTGTCAACTTTGTAACAAAGGGTCTAGCAGTGTGAACACGTGTTGCTTCAACAGGTTTCACATGTTTCATTGTTTGTATTGTACTATTAATCTCAGTCACTTTTATCAGGTGGACAAGTCCAGTTTTAAACATAATTTAGCCCCACAGCAATTTGTACTTCTGTGTTTTTGCATTCTTTGAATTTAATTACAAAAGGTATTCGACCTTTTGTATGCCATGCTTATATGTCGACAAATGCGAGAAAAAAAAGACACAACTGTTACTGTTTAGTTAAAGTATACATCGTGGCAATCGATATTTTGTAAAGTTCAAATGAAAAAAAAAACATTAAAAAACAATTCTGGTTTTGCGAAGGTTTTCAATAAATGTTGACTAGGATTTCCACTGAAAACGCATTTATTTCACATTGAATACATACATACAAAAATAAAAATAAAAATATTATTCAGTAAAATGACACATTTTCTCTATGTTTAATAAGCTTGGATAATAATGCTAAATTTTTAGATATTTTGCTTTACCGATTGATAGGTGGATTAAGAACTATATTTTTTAATTTATCTCCATACTAAAACCTAATAAACATTAAACTGTACAACAAACATATTATGATGGGCAAATCGTTATACATATGGGGCAAATCGTTAAACATATGGGGCGAGTCGTTGTTAAACATGGGGCGAGTCGTTGTTAAACATGAGGCGAGTCGTTACATATTCAATGGAAGTATGTTACTACTTAAATCCACAATGTCTAGATTCATAACTTTATTCAATTAAGAAAAAAAGCAGAACAAAATAATACGAAGTATATAGCACAAACTAGACATTTAGTACATAGCCCACAACTAGACATTTCATTGAACAGTTTTATTATATTATTAAAAAAATTGTTTTTTAGTTGCAATGTATTCTTGGACTAAGAAAATCCAATGTGTCTGTATTTCTCATATGTAGATAAAATTACAAACTGCAAGTTGTTGAAATTATTGGCTCGTATTAAATGTATGGGTAGTAAATGTATGGGTATTAAATGTATGGGTAGTAAATGTAATTTAGTACATTGGTTGGTTAATTTCACATGCAATGTATATGATGCGTTGTGATTTTGTATGAAATGACGCCTTTCTCCATTAATTAATGAAATATATATAATAGTTCATATCTCTTTCAGATTCTGGCCTGTGAAATAAAATCTAGCAATGGCTTATATTTACTGCCTAGCAGATTCAAGTAAGTTGGTGTTCATTGGTAGCTGTTTATTGAATGAACATAAACAGTAAAACTGAAATACACTTTCCAGTTCTTGCCACTAATCAGGGGTGGTGAAATCTAATCATGGTTGCTGCTTGTCCTCAGAATAATTATATATAGTAAATAAATAAAAATGTGATTTTGCCATCTCAGCTAATATCTGCTTTCAATAAAGTGTTGGAGTAATGTTCTGTTAATTGCTTTTGTATATGAAACAACTTTTACCATGCACTATGCAGTGTTCATTCTGGGCCGAGTTGCAGGTGGGCCAATGGCCCATCAGCCACAAAATCAGTGCGCCATTTAAGGATTTTCTGGGTGGGGGGGCGACGTCCTATATAGGGAAAGATCTATGAATGGAAAAAGGTACAGGTTGCTGTCTATGTTGAACACACTGAGGTTGTCAATCAAGTCAGTTGAATCCAGTCGACACGGGATCTGCTCAATCAGATTGTCAACAAAGTTGTTTTCCGCAGATCTTACTTTTTGTTGCTCACTAGGTGTAATGCCAAGCTCCTTCATGAGTGACTCCACTTTTCTGGTGTTGAATCCATCCTGCACTTAAGTTTTTTCAGTGCTGCAATTGTAGCATCAGTCGGTGGTTTGACTGCTGCCAGGTCAGTATTCGAACACTAAAGCTATGTTTTCAAGGGGTTTCAATACGTCACACAAGAAGTTAATTACATGCACAGTCTGGTTAAGTTTTAATTTCTGAAGATGTCCATTTCCTGACGGTCCACTGCCTATCCTAACTTTGTCACTGCCTGACGAGATTGCATTTTCTAAGTCCATAATTACCACCTTCTATGTGTCCCGAACAGATGTGACAGCTTCAAGGTGTGATAGCCATCAAGTGTGTGCAGTTTGTTTTATTGTCTTTGGTTTACCATCTTCAAGCAATCTCTGCAACGGTTCTAGCGAACCAGTCCGATTTGCTGACGAAAGGTAATATTTAAAAATTAAATATTAACATTCGAAATATTACCAGACGACTTATTAAACCATTTGTTTAAATATTAAACAAATGGTTTAATAAGTCGTCTGTCGCTGAAAGCAATATCACATTTTCAAACGTGTCTTTCGCTGCAAGTGCCAGTCTATGATTGTGACAATGCACAGTGATTATTTCGGGTTTGAAGTCCTTAAGTCGCTTCGCCACTGCAGTTTTATTTCCTACCATTGTGTAACATCCATCAGAAGCAAAAGCCATGAATTTGTCAACACTTAGATCTTCAATAATTTGTTTGGTCTCATTAAATATTGTTTCTGCTTTTCCGTCACCAATCTGTATGTCTTTAATAAATTCACAGCATGTTTCTCCACTCTCGATATCCACATATTTAACACAAAAGGCTAAATGTTTGTGATTGGAAACGTCAGCCGTTTCATCCACCATAATCGCATATCCGGGACTTTTCAGCACTTTTTCTTTAAGGTACTCTCTATGTCCTTTGCCATACATTCTATTAGTTCATTGGCGGTCGTTTTGTTGGTGTATCGGGCATTTTTTCCATTTTATAGAAACTGTAGTAATGGACATTCCAGTTCAGTTGTAGTGAAATTAACCATGTCTTTGTAGATAGAAGTATGTGGTATGTTGTGGGAAACTAAGAAGTGAAGAATCTTTGTGGCACTTTTCACTGCTTCAAATTCGTTTTCACCCATCGGTAACTTTTCGCCACTGAGTGCAGACGTGATATTCAACTGGCTGTCTGTCTTCAGTCTAACAGCAAGCTTGTGCATTTCCCACGACTCGTGTTCCCTAACCTTGTCAAGTCTTAATGACTGGCAGCCAACTTCACTGCACACATTGCTGCCATTCTTTCCCGTTGACTTTTGCTTTCGACACATCACAATACATAACAGTCACACTTAACGTTTGTCTTGGAGCCAAGGTCTAGTGTCTTTCCATTTGGGATTAAATCCCACACTGTGTTTGGCTTTCAAGGTACTTGAACTTCTGATTGACGTAGACTGAAATACACTCGAAGACTCTTTCACGGATATTGATGTGCTGACGTAAGAAGAATTGCAGACTACCGAAGTCGCCGTCACGGACTTTGATGAGCTGAAGGAAGTAGAGTCACGGACTTCCGAAGACTCTGTCACAGATATTGATGCGCTGATGGAAGAAGAATCGCAGACTACCGAAGACTCTGTCACGGGCGCCGATACGTTGACGCACGTTAAATCTCTGACGCATGATGACCTGTACCGGACACAGATACGTTGACGGAAGTAGATTCGCAAACATCCGAAGACTCCGTCACGGACGCTGATACATTTATGGTAGTAGAATCATGGACGTCCGAAGTATCCGTCACGGACGCCGATACGTTGATGGAAGTATATTCGCGGACTTCCGAACACTCCGTCACGGAGGCGATACGTTGACGGAGGTAGAATGACTGACGGCCGGACTTCCGAACACTCCGTCACGGAGGCGATACGTTGACGGAGGTAGAATGACTGACGGCCGATGATCCCGTCACGGACGCCGATACGTTGATGGAAGTAGAGTCGCGTACGCCGGACGCTCTGTCACGCACGCAAATATGTTTTCGGAGGTAGAATGACTTACGGCCAATGATCCCCTCACGAACGCCAATACGTTGACGGAAGTAGAGTTGCGGCCGCCGGACGACTCCCTTGCATCATTTTGAGATCTTCAATTAAACAACATAACTAGTAAAGCAGTATTTATAAGCCGTACAAAACAAATTGTCCACAACCTGCTTTGATAAATAATGGTTATTACTGAAAACAATGTCGTGACAATTCAATACGTGGTGAGTCACATTTGAAATAAGGAATACTGACGGCAGATTGTATGAAGCTGTTCGTATGCAATAAATACAATCACACATGTATGTACTAACAATATAATACAAACTTGAATGTTATTCAAAATGACACGTTTTAACGGCGACACTTCGTTTTCATGTTGTTTCAATACGTTTCAAAATTTCTTAAATTATTCTGAGCCTAGCAAAAAGTCACGCAAAGAATGGGCACTCAGTTACTGTGCGGCATTACAATGTCACTAAGAAAACATTGATGCAAAGCGTCAAATTTAGCTGTAGTTGAGAGTTTTAATAAATAATAAAACTATAAATGTGATTTAAGATAGCAAATGATCGTTTTTTTTACATATCCAATGCCGTTAGTGTTCAATTTTTGGCAACAGAAAGCGGCTTAGTTACATCAGAATCGCAAATGAAATTATGTAACTAACGAGTTGATATATTGATAACGCATACTGACGCTAATAATGAAGGGAGTAATTATCCCGCAAAGTATTCTTTGGATGATATGTTGCATTCAGTCAGGCAGCAACTTATTGTATGCTTTTTTGTTTAAACACACAGTGAAAGCCCAGAGCCCGTTTTCACCAACCCATTCTTAGCCATAAAAATTAAGGTTATACTTAGACGAAGAGAACTACTTAATTAGGTTAAAATAAGTTAATGATTTGTTTTTCAGGCAGCGGCGCAAGTCATTTTTATGGCCCGCCGTGAATTGGAACATGTAACCGAACAAAATATAGAAACTACACATTGAAAACAGTGAATTATTAACATTTTGGTAACTTGCTATCGTCTATTGTCTAAAAAAAATTCGCCTCCCTCCTGATTTTTGGGATAAAGTGTCTGAAAAACAATTCATTATTTTTTTTAGCCTCATGTCGCTTATGTCATTAATAGATCATTCTAATGTCGCTTATGTCATTAATAGATCATTCTAAGGTCGCTTATGTCATTAATAGATCATTCTAATGTCGCTTATGTCATTAATAGATCATTCTAATGTCGCTTATGTCATTAATAGATCATTCTAAGGTCGCTTATGTCATTAATAGATCATTCTAATGTCGCTTATGTCATTAATAGATCATTCTAATGTCGCTTATGTCATTAATATATCATTCTAATGTCGCTTATGTCATTAATAGATCATTCTAATGTCGCTTATGTCATTATAATTTAAGAATGATGAATTTGTGATGGTAAAAATGTAGATTCAAATCGACAGCGTTCTCAGAATCGAGTAGTTATACCTTAACCCATGGCCGGCTTTAGGTGGCGTAGGCGACGTGCGCCCCCTTCCCCTCTCATTCAAAAAAAGCTTAACAGTTATATCGCGCATTTGAATTATCATTTTAATGCAAAATGTATCATTTATATGTGGTGCGTCGTGGGAAAACCGGACTTAATGCATGTGCGTTGAGTGTCGTCCCGAATTAGCCTGTGCAGTCCGCACAGGCTAATCGGGGACAACACTTTCTGCCTACAGTGGATTTATTTAGAAGAGACCTCCTTGATACATAAAATACCATAAAAGCGTAAAGTGAAGTCCGGATTAGCCTGTGCGGATTGCACAGGCTAATTCGGGATGACACTTCACGCACATGCATAATGTCCGGTTTTCCCATGACGCGCCACATATATAATTACATATAGATACTAGGTAGGTACTGAATTTTCCCGCCCTCTGTAACTACTTCAAATCCTGCACGAGCGCCTAAATACAGTACTTTTCAATCTAACTCGTTGACTTCGTGCAAGTGTTCGCAGAAACAAAATATAATACGATCTCGTTGCATATGATTGAGGTCAAAAATATACACAAATATACGCAATAATTATGTTCTTAGCGTTTCTCTTTGCTTATAACGTATACAGATAGCATTTTGCTGACATAATTGTTCCACATATTCCTGTCACTCGTTTAATTTAGTTTTTGTCCAATTAAAGTAATTCGCGAGCAATAGAACAGGTTAATTATCTACTCTTAATATAATAAAGCTCATTAATTAAAATGTTCCAGGTATTAAAAATGTGTTTAACAAGCAGTTAGTCACTGGAGTGATGGGTGGATAATTTTTTGCTCTCCAGTATTTACATCAAAATACATGTTTATAGTGATAAAATGATGATAATTTTTAGTACAACTTGTACAGGAATATATATTGAATGATGTGACAAAGTGACATCCTGGAATAAATATGCGTTAAAAATAAATTTGAAATTTTATAACACAGGATTTTCCTTATTTATCAGTGTGTCATTTGAGTGATTATGATCTGAATTGTTTGGACAAAACCCCTACTGCATTTAAAGGATAGCTAATTGCCGGATTACACTTTGAACACAAAGGAAAATAACTGTATTTGTTAGTAAATACCATTGCTAACACATGACACGATCTAAACTATGAGCAGCCAAACTAAAAAGGATCAGCCTAAGCTTAATTTCGCGGGGACAAAGCCACCCACAAAACCAGCAGTTAAAAAAATATAGACCGGACACTAGTGAAAACAGTAACTCGAGCATGGATGAGCTGAATTCTATCCAGGTGCAACTTCAAACCATGACTGATGGGATTTCAGGGTTGAGGGAAGATATCAAAAGTATGATTCGGAAAGATGATGTGGAACAGCTGATCTCAAGTACAGTAACCAATTTAATGCAAACAATTCAACAAAATATGAACAAAAAGATAGACAAAATAATTAATGTGAAGATGAATGATATGCCAGCCAAAATAGACTCATTGAACTTTGACAACAAAAACCTCCAGGAAAAATTACAGAAACTAGAAAGCAGTAATAATGTCACCAACAAATCACTCCAGGAACAAATTGATAGGGCCTATGAATTGAGCAGAAATGCCAATAAGAAGGCTAATTACAACGAACAATATTCAAGAAAGAATAATATCAAAATACTGAACATTCCAGAAAGTAGAGACGAAAATGAGGAGACGTTAACAAAAACCGTATCTGGAATCCTGAAAACACACTGACGTTGACCTGCAGCCAATTGACATGGTGGCCATTCACCGAATACCCACGAAGAGGGGGCAGACCCGCCCAGTCCTCATCAAGCTGAGAAATAACACGGCGAAATCTGCCATAATGAGGAAACTCGCTCCTATGAAGAACGGTGGCTATAAACTGGTAGATGACGTCACCAAGCCCAACCAGGGACTTATCAACCGGCTCCACCTCCACCCAAGTATTGAGAGTGCCTGGTATTTTAACGGGGCTGTTTATGGGCACACTATGGCTGATGAGCGAATAAAGTTTGACATATATGACAATGTGAATGATGTCATTGAAAACTTCAGACATTACAGAAAAAACGGCGTCAGCGGGCAGTAGAAGATATTCCATAAGCATTACAAGCAAAAGTGGTATGTCCCTATCTGTGCACTTTACATCACTGCATATTATTGCAAACAAATAAGGTTTTTTGTTCTTTTATTATAATGTTGTATTTTGGTACATCTTCCTAATAAAATAACTAGTACAATGTATAGTATTATTATGAATACACAATTTGTAAGATTGTTATGTAAATAATTATAAACCTTTTGGAACAATTTACACTTTTGTAAAAGTATTGCTGTATCCATAACAAAAATGAAACAACCGTTTGATATAATGTATTATCTAATACTATGTTTCTATGATTGTCTATAACCGATGTATAAACATCAGTCATAAGTATTACTTCTAAATACAAATGTAAATAATGATACAAACTATACCAGCCCAAGCCATGTGTAAAGCTCTAAAACTGACTATAGAATATTTTGCAATCAGTCTATTTTTAGTTTGTCAATATAGTCAGTATTCAACTTGTATAGCTGAAAACTTCTATAACAATGGACAGATTATAGTCCTTACCTGTCCAATAGACAGATTATAGTCCTTATCTTTTTACAATCAAAACATTCTGGGACCTACTTGCAACAAGAGTACATATCACTTCAAAATCGTATAAATAAAATTACAAAAATTAATGCTATTAACGCGTACAATTATAAGAGTACAATTATTGTATTTTAGTGTTCAATTGTTTATATACTTACTTTGATGTTAACAATATCATTGTTTATTAACCATACTTTATGTCGACAGCCTTATGGCTTTTCTTTTTAGTTTTTTTACAGCTTTTTCCTCAAACCATGATTTACTGTTGATATTGTAATTTGTATTTACCATAGTTTGATGCCATGTCTGACATAATAAAATTTGAATTATATAGCACTTATAAACAATTTATTTTAAATAGCCTCTATCAAACTGGAATGGGTTAAATATATTACATTCTACTTCAGGACTAAATACCTACTAGAACACAACATAATTATGTTGCTTCTTTTGTTATGATAAAGATGTTTAAGTTTAACAAAGTATATATACATAGGTTGCAGTCTTCGAAATTCGCATTTTTAAATTACTAGCCAGTCGGGCTTGTTACCTTACAATTTTAACTAGCCCGAAACAATTTTTACTAGCCCGAACTTATATTAATGAAAAACACAAGTTGCAACAACAGTTCATTATATTTATCATTACAGAACTAGTACATTCACATTTCTGTTACAATCTGAACTATTTTCATCACAAAACATGTCAACAAACTTCTTTTTCGCCTCTTGCTTTTCATTATCTGCATTTCGTTTCATTAAATTAATGGGTTTTCCAGGTCTGGCACCCTCAACATATTTCAGAGATTCCATAACTTGTTGTTGACATTGCAAAACGAAAGCGGACGTGGGGTACCTGATTGAAATAGCGATTGGAGCTCAGCATATGTTAATCGATTGCTTCATAAAGGTCACAAATCATAACAAAATACGACATTCGTATTTACTCGGCAATTTTCGCCAGGCATCTGTATACGAAAGATAATTCGTACCTACTCGGACATTTCCGTTTTGCTCATATCGGACAAACTGCTAAGACAATCGTTACTCTCCGGTAAGTCGGAATTCAATGATAGGATTCGATTGGATGTGTCACGACTAGGTGCGCGATGATGTTTTCTAATGTAATCCAATCGAAAATACGGTTGTAAACGAACGCTTTACGGTGTTGTTGACATTTTCTACGTAGATTGAGTATTTATGAGATTATTTGATTTTAATCTCTAATTTCTGGCCATAATATTTTATTCGCCAGACGGGCGATAATTATGGATTTTTTCGTTCGCCCGATTTTATTTTTACTCGCATTTGCGAACGGGCGAGTGCGAATTTCGAAGACTGAGGTTGGTAATTTTTCATGCGATATTTGAAACGCTCGGAGTTAATTCTCCAAAAGGAACAAAATGTATACTTACACAATTTTATTATAAGACTTGTGTTCATATTGACAGTTTAGTCCATATCTAGTTTCTAAGTGTATTAACTAAGTTGATGATTAATACTTTTATTGTATAAGTGTACTTTTGTACTAAGCGGCGGTGCTTTTCTCAATACTTGTGTTGGTCTATAATCTATTCTGAATATATGTAATTAATACTTGTAAAGGTTGTAAGCAATAAGATATGTTCTTACAAAACAGTACTTTATTTTGCTGATGTAAAGTGGTAATATACACTTTCAAAAATTCAACAATTACTCAGAAATATCTGAAGTAATATATAGATCTACATGTTTGTAAAATGTATCGATAAAGTCTACATATGTAGGCAGTTAATAGTTGAATTACATGTACATCGATGAAACTGTCTAAATATATTTTTTTGCTACACTTTTAATTTGTATATATATATAATATATGTATTTGTACGTTGATGACACTGTCTTATTAAAATGTGTTTGCTACACCTATAATTTGTGTATGTATGATATGTTTTGTTAAACATGCAAATTACTTCAGATGTCATTGGAATCACTTTGAAGAATATTTATTCTTATGTGTACTACAATATTTGTGAATAATATTTATATCAGATTATATGTCTATCTTATGAAGCTCTCTTAACTTGTTGATTACAATATTTGTCTAGGTTTGTAAGATATATCACTTATAAAGCTTCATAAAATTCATAAAACTTTTTACTTATTCTATAAAGCTTCAAAGATTCATTTACCATTGGAAACAATTTGAAGTATATATATTTATTTGTTTACTACAGCATGTATATGTGGGCTTAATATGTATATCAAATTATATGTCTATAAATAAGAGGCCACTACCATAATTGTTGTAAAATCATGTATTTTGATGTAAATATCATTTATTGTTTGATTGTATCCACAATCTATCCACACACCTTGAACTTCTTTTTGTATATTGTATTTTTTGTTTCATTTGTTTCAGTTTTTTCTGAATTGCTTGAATCAGGACTTGCACATTTCACATAAATGCTGAATTACCGGTACTTAGAATTGTAGTACTCGGCTTGTAAAAATATTTGTTCAATTATGCTACTGTTAAGGCACACTTTTTTCTTGTATCTATATAAATGGATAATCTAAAAATTATTTCATACAATTGTCGGGGTCTCAATAACAATAAGAAGCGTAGAGATGTCTTTGACTTTTTAAAATAAAAAAAAGCACATATTTACTGCCTGCAAGACTGCCATTTTACTCAGGATATGGAAAGTCAAATTTATTCAGAATGGGATGGGGAATGTTATTTTAGCTTTGGAGGTTCACATTCAAGAGGTGTTTGTGTTTTGTTTAGTAAAAACATACAAATCAAAGTACATAAAACAGCAAATGACTCATTAGGAAATTATTTATTGCTAGACATGACATATATCGCCAACAGATTTACTTTATGCACTTTATATGGCCCTAATAAAGACATGCCCTCATTTTTTACAGATATATTTACAAAAATAGAACATTACGAGAACGATGAATTTGTTATTTGCGGAGACTTTAATCTTGTACTGGATGTAAACTTGGATTATTCAAATTATAAATCCTTTAATAATAATAAAAAGGCTCGAGAAACACTAACGACTATAATCATGGATAACAATTTAACCGATACTTTTAGATACCTAAATGGAAATGTCCAACAATACACATGGAGACGGTTAACACCGCTACAGCAGGCTAGGCTCGATTTTTTGCTAACTTCTAATAGCATTTGCTCTAAAATTAGAAAATCAACTATAGATTAAAGTTATAAATCAGATGACTCCATTATTGTATTAGAAATTAGTTTTGGAAATATAGAACATGGAAAAGGTCTATGGAAATTCAACAACTCACTACTAAATAATATTGACTACTTAAATTGCATTAATACCTTAATTGAAAATATTAAGAGGCAATACTGTATCCCAATTTATAATATAGAAAACATAGAAACACTTGACAACAATGACATACAGTTTGTGATAAATGATCAACTATTCCTAGAAACGTTACTTATGGAAATAAGAGGAAAAACAATTTCATTTGCATCATATTTAGCTAAGTTAAATAAAAACAATGAATCTAATTTAATCAAGAAAATAGAAGAACTTGAAAAATCAGTACATGAAACTAATACTGAGCAGCTGCAGGAATTACAAAATGAATTGGAAAAGTTAAGGGAAAATAGACTTAACGGTTCACTTATTCGTTCAAGAGCTAAATGGCTAGAAGAAGGGGAGAAACCTTCAAAGTACTTCTGCTCTCTTGAATCAAACCATTATACAAACAAGTCAATACCTTTTATTGAAACAGAAAATGGTACTAATTTGAATAATCAAAATGATATCTTAAATGAAGCAGTTTTATTTTATAAAACACTGTACAAAAGAAATGAAAATGAAATTGGATATAACATAAATATTGATTTAGCTAATGCCAATTTACAGAAACTCAATAATGTTCAATCAGAAGCTTTAGAAGGACTACTTAGTATAAATGAAGTTGCCCTTAAAAATATGAAAAACGACAGAAGTCCAGGCTCTGATGGTTTCACTGCAGAATTTTATAAAGTGTTTTGGAACAGATTAGGCCATTTCATAGTACGAAGTATAAATTATGCATTTAATAATAATTCATTGTCCACAACTCAAAAGCATGGAATAATAACTTGCATCCCAAAAGACAATAAACCGCGCTGCTATTTGAAAAATTTAAGACCATTAACCTTATTAAATGTTGTATACAAACTGGCATCTGGGACTAGAGCAAATAGATTAAAAACAGTACTTGATGTTTTAATCTCCCAAGACCAAACTGGTTTCATTAAAGGGCGATTTATTGGTGAAAACACTAGATTACTTTACGACATCTTGAAATATGCTGAAGATAATAATTTGCCTGGGTTACTTGTGACAATAGATTTTGAAAAAGCGTTTGATACCTTATCTTTTTATTTTATGTGCGGAAATTCTAGCTATTAAAATCAGACAAAGCAAACAAATAAAGGGTATAACAATTAAAGACATAGAATACAAAATATCACAATTTGCTGGCGACACTTCTCTATTACTTGATGGATCTGATTCATCTCTTAATTGTACGTTAGACATGCTTCAGGAATTTTCAACATACTCTGGATTGAAAATAAACTATGATAAAACTAATTTAATTTGGATAGGCTCTATGAAATATAGTACAAGGTCGATAAAAACAAAATACAAACTGACATGGGGAGCAACATCTTTTAAAGTTCTTGGGATAGTGTACGACGTAAATTTAGAAAACATAATTATGAACAATTTTGATAACAAAATCAACAGTATAAAAAATTTAATAACACACTGGAATCGCAGAAATATCACACCGCTCGGAAAAATAACCATCGTAAAATCACTACTTCTCCCTCTGCTTACTCATTTATTTGTGTCACTACCAACACCAAGAATAGAAATTATGAAACAAATTAACAAACTTTTTTATGACTTCATATGGGCAGGTCCAAGCAAAATTAAAAGCACAGTAATTGTTAAAGAATATAATAAAGGAGGTTTAAATATGGTAGATGTCTGTTCCTTTGAAAAACAAATGAAATTAACATGGCTTAAGAGACTTGTGACAGGAGACGGAAATTGTTATACACTTGTTAAATCCTTCATTGATATAACAAAACTTTTTAATACTGGTAAAATGTTTGTTGAAAAACTTTGCATAAATTTAAAAAATAAATTTTGGCAAGACGTCTTAAAAAGCTATATATTGTATATTGAAAAATTGCCTATAGTCAATAGTGAAGATATTCTCGATATGCCTTTGTTTTACAATGAAAATTTTAAAATTGGCAATAATTATATATATATAAAATGTCTGTATGAAAGAGGCATTCGATTTGTTAGAGACATATTGATAGATAGAGAACATTTTATCTCCAAAGAATCTTTGGACTACCAAATTGGATCAAATGTGAATTTTCTACTGTACCAAGGTCTTATAAAAGTAATAAGTAAATTTATTAAGAATTTTGGAGACATATTTACGTATGATAATAATATTCAAGGACCTGTATTAGCAACATACGTAAAGAAAATAGTAACAAGTCCTAAAGAAGCAAAACATGTTTATAAAATATTTATTCAAAACAGTAAAATCCCAACTTGTCAAACAAAATGGAATTCAGAGTTCTTTGGTATTGACTGGAAAAGTGTATATCCACTTGTGTTTAATATTAGTAAAGATAGTTATATCCAATGGCTCCAATGTAGAATAGTCCACAGAATCTTGGGAACAAAATCCAATATGTTTAATATGAAAATAGTTACTGATAATCTTTGTACATTTTGTAAAAATGAAGTAGAAAATATAACACACTTGTTTTGGAACTGTGTACATTCTCAATATATTATTAATTTTGCTATTCACGTTGTAAATAGAAATAAACCAAACTCACCTATCCATCTAACATGTCAGGAAATGATACTTGGTATTACAGATTCAAAAATGAACAATCTAAATAGTTTATGCCTAGAAATTAAACGATATATTTTTCATTGCCAGAGAAAAAACAGAAAGCCGTCTAATTTTGGATTAGTAAATAGCCTCAAGCACTCATTAGAAATATATAAAACTACAAAAAAACTTGACGAAGGATTAAAAGATTGGTCACTAGTCAGCATGTTTACAGATATTGCTTATAATGAAATAGAAATAGTACTTAATAATAATAGTGATTGAATACAGTTATCAGCATTTTTTATGTCTACAATGTCATAGCACATATAATATATACTCAATGCAATTCATTCTCCTTTGTTTATGTTTTTTGTTGTGCAATATTATCTACGACATAGCATTGGTACATATACATGTAATGAGTCTATTCATTGTATTGTGAGTATATACATTTTTGGGACATGATTATGTATTAATGTTATATATGTGTATATGTCTATTATGCATGCCTTCATGTATGAATGTATGTATGTATGTACGTATGTAAATATACTATGAGCAAATAAAATATTGCACACACACACACACAAATGTGTTTAAAATTTATTCGGCACATTCGAAACACAAATTTATCTACAAAAGCTTAAACGTCGTGGACACACACTTACATATATAATAAAAAATGCACAAGCAGACATGTAAGTGATGTCCAGACCCTACTCGTATGACAGTAAAATTGTTTGAACATTTTGAAACATTGATGGTTGCGTTTATAAAAGTACTGAGCACATGCCTATAGGCAATAGGTGTATAAATACTATCAACGTTGAAGTTCGCGTTTATGATGTTTAGTTTGTTGAATTGCGTTTACATTAAAAACAAATATGTTATATAAAATAAAAAACAACTTACCCGTCAATTTTCTTTATTCCCAGAAACGCTATTATTCTGTGATTTGTCTTTCACACTTTTGCACGATCTCTTTCCAGATCTGCAAATTTCCGTTTAGAGCTCACCATTCTATGTAACACTGATCTTTACACGATTTACGCATATACTACAAATACTTCATGTTCCAAGGATTTGAAGGAATAACTTGATTATATACGGATCAATTAGCATTTGACAAGTGGCATGTTTTATTAACTTACACCAGGAAAAGGGCTTCTGTGTCAGCCTGGTGACCATCCTGGATCAGGCTCTACATCATGCTATGACAATACTGTGCCTACATGTTTATTTAAAAATTTGGCACCCTAAGTGCCCCATCATGACACGATGGTAGTGGAGTGGTGGAATGGTTCTTCGCGTCTTTTACTGGATAGCAGCCACGTTCATAGTTTATACTTGTTGCCAGTTTTATTAAAAACGCATTAAAAAGACATTCAAATATTGGAAACAGCAATCCATTACAAACACATATCAATTCAATATATTTATTGCGTTAAACGTATTAATATGCTAATAGCAACAATAAACACAACATTTAAATTGAAACATATATTGAGAGCAATATGTGAATTTGTTTGCCATGAGCATAATATGCGATAGTTTGTTTTTTTTAATATGTGACGTCATTCACTTAAACCTTAGCGCTGTATGTTTACGTGTTTTTCCGTAATTAAAATTAATATATGATGCGAATAAATTGGACATAATTTACTTCAAATCGTGAAATTATGTTGTGACAACAATGTGTACTTATGTTAAAGAAACAATTTAAGAAGCTAATGTTGATTCAGTTACTTCGTTAGAAAACGAAAGTAAAAGTTTAAATATATATCTATTACGGCACAACAAAAATTGAATTGGTCATAATTTATAACGTCAACAGTACGTTTTAGTAATGTGTTGCAGTGTTTTATATTAATAAATGAAATCATATTTAAAGATGTTCCAGTTAATTACGAGTGGACATTTACTTTACTTCAATTACTTTACAATTACGATTGATCATGCGGTTTCACATGTTGACAGACTCACGAGAGCTAGATATTATCAAGGATATCACCTGCTGTGTTGTATACCTACTATACCAACTTGGTAATGGATCATTTGAAAGCGTCGAGAGGGGACGGGCGCCAAACTGTGTTGCCACCCTTTGGTCCGTCTGCGCGTTATTTGATTGGACAGCGGGGCGCATTATATTATTTGCGGGGCGGGGTTTAGGGCAGAAGGGCGGGGCTAAAAAGGAGCAGGGCGGGACGCCCTGCTATTCCGCTCTAGATCTTTCCTTACTTATAACATATTTTTCATGTTACTTTTATTGTTTTTTTTACAATTGTCAAAAACATAAAATTACTCTTATCATTGTATGGTAACCATGAACATTTAGTGAACAAACCTTTCTACAAGTTGTGACTGTCGATCTTTGTGGAAGATTTATCAGTTTGTTTGCCCAAACTTCCAGTCGAAGTATGGCACTACGGGTACAGCCAGATCAACGGATGTTTTATCGCCCTCATTTTCCACAGTTTTCTCATTTTGCCTATTAATTTTGGTGGAAAATTCAAAAGATTTTGTCCCTCAATGCTCTCTTTTATCTGCTTTTTGCTTGGACATCGTTTTTTATCTTATTAAAACCAACTTAAACCGCATGTAAATTTCAGACAGCACTGTTAGCAATTTGTGATGATGTGAGCGAGGTCAAATGGCGCGTGACCTGTATCGGCCAATAAACGCACTAGTTATGAAACAGTGCGCGCTCGGTAGCCTAGCAATGGTTAATTTCCACTAACAATCCGGCTATGCGATGTTTACAATTCGCAATACGATATTCCCTCATTTTCATGCGAAAAAAAATCGCCTGCAAATGGAATTTTCGATGCGCCCAAATGGCCCACTGACTGTATTTATGTTTGCGCCCATTTTTTTTTTTTGGCGGGAATCCCACAAAGGCGCAGCCCAGAATGAACACTGACTACATTACCCACTTAGTAAAGTTGAATATATTTGATATTCATGGAAACAAGCATTACAAACTTCAACTTGTTTTGATGTTCTTTTTACAGGTCAGAAAAGGTCAAAGGTCATGTTATTGGTATTGATTTGGGCACAACCAATTCATGCGTGGCGATCATGGAAGGCAAAACAGGAAAGGTCCTCGAGAATTCTGAAGGCGCCCGCACGACACCGTCAGTTGTTGCCTTTACCAAAGAAGGGGAGCGTCTGGTAGGAATGCCAGCCAAACGACAAGCAGTGACAAATGCTACCAATACGTTCCACGCTACCAAGCGCTTGATTGGACGCAGATTTGAAGACAAAGAAGTTCAAAAAGACATGTTAGTATGCCGCTATGAACACTGGGAAAATTAGAGCACCTGTGTTATCATATTGTAAGATGCTGATAAATATTTCATTCAAGTAATGCATACATTCTTAGGAAAAAGGCTTCACGTTTACAATATTCTATGAGCATGCAAGGAATGACACATCATATAATATTATTTTCTATTGTGGATTTGTAACATTATTCTTAGATGTTTTGCTATATACATAAACCACTTCTTCGTTTGTCTCAAATGTGGTACTACATGATTTTTGTATGTGCATATTCACTTGTTTATTTTCTGTAGAAATTACTAGAATCATCATCGTAAAGCCTTTTTAACTTTTATTCACTCGTGTTCTTCAAATCACCATTAAAATGCTTATAAACGTTTGTTCATATTATTTGTCTTTTCTCCAACAGGAAGACTGTGCCATACAAGATTGTGAAGGCTAACAATGGGGATGCATGGGTAGAGGCCCAGGGTAAAGTCTACTCACCAAGTCAGATTGGAGCATTTGTCCTCATGAAGATGAAAGAAACTGCAGGTAAACTGCTGCAAAATTGTGCTATTTCCGGCCCCATGTGTCGGTCGTTAATGAAGAGTTTAGACCTGATCATAATGTTACACACACATAGAAACTTATGTGAGATTGCTTATTAGCACTGTATAGATTACGAATTGGTTCAAGAAGTGTCGTAGAGTGCTGTCCTGCTGCTGCAGCCGGCGTTTCACTTTGTTTATATTGAAGTGTGATTTGCCAGAACTGACGTGTTTTTGACCTAAGCACATTGGTTTGTTCTTTGACAAGACTTTTAACTTTCATTTGCAATTGAGTGCACCTAAAGAGGTCCGTTATTAATGTTGTATCAATGTTGTGTTCTAGAGAACTATGTAGGCCAGCCTTTGAAGAATGCAGTCATCACTGTTCCGGCCTACTTCAATGACTCTCAGAGACAGGTATGCAATTGTTTTTTAGATGCAAGCTTTCAAGAAAAGTATTTAATAAAAAATTGGAAAAGGGAAACAAACATCCATGTGACAAGTCAACTGTGGGTGACGGAAGGGGGGGGCGTTTGCATAATTTTATACTGTTTTGTTTGCTAGGGGAACTCCCAATATTTTTCTGCCCTTAGTATGACAAATTTGCATTATTACCTTTTGAAATTTTGTAGTCCTGAAAACTGACTTCATGGAACATTCAGAAGTTTATACAACTGAAGTAATTTATCGTGTCAGAATTCTCGAAGGAAAGTGCTTTGTCTAAGCAGAACAAGATGGTCTGCTCACTCAGGTTCATATGAACGTCGTCGTGTTTTTGTTAACTCTGGACTTGGTTGTGGTGAATGATATTATAGAAAGTAGCATGCATAATTCTTCTACATGAAGTTAAGTCCTTGAATATTTAGGTACTATGTCTAGTAATAATATCAGTTCAGTGCTTTTTTTCACCTTTGGGGGAAGGTGCTGGTGCCCTTCAGATGGGAAATTTTACAGCTAAAGGGGATTTTTTTTTAGAAAAGCATCATTACATGTTTATATACTACTTTGTTACTAAACATTAATGAATTGTTTTGCTACAAATGAGAACTTAGATTATGCACCAACTCAGTTTAATGAAAAATTGCTGGGATTATTTACGAAAATTCCTCTATCTTTTTTGTCTGATTGTGATCAAATCTTTTTTTATAATAAAGCTTACATTCTGAGGGGAATTTTAAGATAAATATAGGGCAATATATACTTTTTAGTAGGGTAATGGGGCCCCCAAATTGGCCCCAAAACCCCTCCACTTATTCAATTTTAGATATCTTGACTGCTCCAATTCCACTGGGAATGTTGCAATTGAAAATGGAATATTTATTATTGTACTATTCAGGCAACGAAAGATGCGGGTCAGATTGCTGGATTAAACGTTGTTCGCGTCATTAATGAGCCTACTGCAGCTGCTCTGGCATATGGAATGGACAAGGTTGGAGACAAAATGTGAGTTTTATACATGTTAGTGTTTTATCCAGACCTAATCAGCGCGGCGCTGCGCCACGCCCCTTTATTGATCCGCCACCCTGCTCTTTTCAAAGGCAATTAGCGCCTCTTGCCTTCTTATCTATCGAATGTATTGATTGTTAACGAGGGCCCTTTGTGATGGCATGCTATTATAAACTAATCTGTGACCAGCTGATAAGATCAGCAGTAGGGGCAGTCATATTACGAGTTTGTGTCCAGATACAATAAAAACATGTTGATTTTGTTTTAAAAATGAGTGGTTATCCGGCTAGAGCAGTGGTTGGTACACTCGCTTCTCACCTAGGCGTCCTGGGTTCGCTTCCCACTCCCGGCGCATGTGAGTTTTGTTGGTGGTCACCATACCGGACAGGTGGGTTTCCCCCGGGTACTCCGGTTTCCCCTCACAGCACAAGACCACACCAAAATTAAAAATATCTTTCAGTAAAAATTAATAGCTGGAAATTGCAGCTATGGTTCAAAATTCGTCCCAACTTCCGTGAGTCTCTAGTAAGTTAATTAGGTAGGAGTGGTGGTACACACTCCGGGTGCTCACATAATGCAGCCTCAGGCGCGGACGGACCTCATAAACTTCGAAATACATACACTTTAAAAATGAGCGTAAATTGTCTGCTTTTAACAGCCTCGTTAGCAATTTCTAACATGTTTTAGTTTCATGAATTTTTATGATAAACGTGATAAAGGGCAGAATGCATATAAATGTAGACTCAATGTCGTCTTTATCCATAAACTGTGAAAAAATACATATAATACAATATTTCTTCCAATCATAACCAAAAATCCCTGAAACTTGCTATAATTTTGATAAACATATTCGGATAAATCATTTCAATCCGAATTTCAGTGTTTGTTTTCTTAATATTTAGTCTTGACTTTTGCTTTTCATCATTAATCAAAAAATAGTAGTAGCAAGGTCATCATCAACAGCATAATTCATATAAACCATAATGATGAAAATAAAAGTATTTCCTACAATAAAAAAGATGATACATAAAAATTATACCAGAGTAATAGGATTTTACCATTAATAAACATGATTTTAAATTGCCCATAAACCGTTTGAGTTTAAAAGTTGTCTAGTTTGATTGCCCATTGGAAATTCTTATGAATAATAAATAAATAATTTTTCTGATCTTTGCGAATAATATAACTTAATAATAAGAAGAATTGATAATATTGGAACATTAAAATATGTTAATATATTGACTTAATAATCATCAAATATATAATAGGAATCAGTCAGTAATACTTCAAGAAAAAACTAAATATAATGTGCCCTTTTTAACACAAAATGCCCCTTTTCCAAATCAAGCGCCATGCCCCTCTGCCCTTCTAGATTAAACACTATATGTACATCTATTCCGTTGTTTTTAGGTGTATTTGCAATATATAACAGTACCTTTGTAACATGTTCTGTCAATTTCTTTATTGAAAACTTTGTATCAGATTCGATGAAATTGTGATTGTGATTCTCTGGCAATTTTTGAATTTTAGTATAAATTATTATTTTGTCTCGTTGAAATTCAACTTTTAATATTCAAGAAGGCCTAGGCGTAGACAAATCAGGGAATCCATTGTTTAAGCTTTTGTCTTTGAGATAGTAAACATTTTACCAGAAAACTCGTTTTAAAAAGTGTAAAATTCGTGATTGTTTGACATTGTTGGTCTTTATTGCACATGTTCATTCCTGGATTCAGAATTGCGGTGTATGACTTGGGAGGCGGTACATTTGATATTTCCATCCTGGAGATCCAGAAGGGCGTGTTTGAGGTGAAATCAACCAATGGTGACACCTTCCTTGGTGGGGAAGATTTTGACAATGTCCTAGTAAGCTTCTTGGCAAAGGAGTTCCAGAAAGATGTAGGTTTGACAGAGGTTATCTTATTGGTTTCAAATATCTGCTCTATATTCTTAAGACATGTACTGATATGTTATTTTCATGGATAGCAAAATCTTGGCAAAGGAGTTCCAGAAATATGTAGGTTTGACAGCGGTTATCTTATTGGTTTCAAATAGCTGCTCTATGTTCTTAAGACATGTACTGATATGTTATTTTCATGGATAGCAAAATCTAATATTTTCTTACCTGTAAGTTTTTGACTGTGCTCTTTGCCATTTGTCCATACATAAAAATTGACTTGTCTGTACATGTTTTGTGAAAATCTTGTTAATACAGACAATTGATTTTGCCACCTGTGGATTTAAAAATATTAGATTCAATTTCTCCAGTAGACTTTGAGAAAGAAATTATTTTAGTACAGTCGTAACGCGATACTATGAAAAGGCACAGGAGGCACAAATTTGTTCGTTGTATCGCGTTTTTCATTGTATCGCATCTTTATGAAATAACTAGTAATGTAAACTTCTTACATGAAGGGTTAATTTGCATCATGTTGTAGAGCTTACAAACATTATCACACTTATAATATTAATTGCATTTAACAATATACTTGTGTATGTCTTTGCATTACCGGTACAAAGAAAAACTAAAAACCAATAAATATCTAGTTTGCAATGGCATTTTATCGGTAAACGCAAAAGTCATTAAGTCAAATCTCACACTACATCATTTAAACTGGCTTCAAATGGTAACTAGACTCGTTAAAAACTATCTTTGTCCCTGGTGCAAACAAACTGGCTTAGTGTCTGACCGGGCAGAGGTGTGAAATCTTCATTGAGAATGTGTGAAAAGTCTCCGTGACAAGATGATTCGTAGTATCGCGTTAACATTTCAAAGGAAACATAATGATGGGACGGGAAAATGTGTTTGTAGTAACGCATCATTCGTTGTATTGCGAATTCCCTGTATCGCATCTTTTTTTAGTTAAACATACATGTATAAGGAAAAAGGACGGGACAGACAGCCTTATTCGTAGTATCCAGTCTTTTCATTGTATTGCGATGTGTTTCGACTGTTGATCGTACAGTTTTGTCACAGTATATTTAAATTTTAAAAAAAAACTTTAAAAAATACGGCCAGTCTGAATGGTGCGGTTAAAATGTAAATTATTTACTATTCTGTTCTCAAGCAGAGTTATGACTGTGTAAGTAAAACCTGTCTTTACTGTATTACAGCAAGGCATAGATGTCACCAAGGACACTATGGCCATGCAGAGACTAAGGGAGGCTGCAGAAAAGGCCAAGATTGAACTGTCATCTGCTCTCCAGGTAGATATGTAATGAAATTTGAGGATTTAGCATGAAACTGATGTATCTGCTAAAGATTTCTTTATCAGATACAGTACTTTCACGTGCAACCCTAGTAATTGCGTTTGGTAGTTTTCTTTAAAAAAAAAAAAAAAATATGTTTTCAGCTATGTACTGAGGAGTTCTGCCTTGTTAAATGTGTTGTGATATGTTACTGCAATTTCGAAATATCCAAATTTAGTAATCATAATTGTACTTCCCTTGACTGTAATTACAAACTGAGAAATATTGAGAATAGAGCTCAATAACAGTTTGCATGTACTGTGCCCTCAGCATAGTCTTGGAACAATTGGTAAGGGGTATCATTTGCAGTAGTTGAAATTAGCACTAGTCCCTAAGTAGCAAGAACCAGTCATTTTTTAAAAATGGAGATATTGCCATGAAACTTTGCACACTTATTCTGTAGGGTACTAGAAACTGAAAACTAGTTGTGTTTTAATGATATCATAAGAAATGTATTTTTAAACGATTATAATGTAATGCCACTGCTGGGTGCACTTGTGCTATTTCCGTCAAAAAACTGGATAACTGAATATCTACAACATGTAAACAAATTAAAAGAAAATACATTTCCAAGTATTATTTTTAGTACAATAATGATGTACCATATGAACAACAATGGTCAGAATGTTTTCAAGTATGAAATATTATATGAAATCAGTTCTATACACCCAGAAGTGTGGCATCATGTACGCTACACTGCCTACAGTTAACAAAAAACTATACTATAGTTCTTTCAAGATTTTATTGACATTACACAGAAATGATTGTGGCTCAATCTGACTCGGAGGACTTCTTACTCTCAGCTACAGCTTCTGAAATGATAAAAACAAATATACAGTGAAAATAAATTTTAAATAAATGTAAAATTGTTTGCTTCCTATAGCAGTACTTGGAAAAGTATATTTCGGACAGGTCAAGTTTTTGGAAATTTGGTATTTTGTTAATATCCATGTAACACATTTTAAACATTAAATTTAAATTTAATGCAGTTTATTAAAATTACTATATGTATACTTTGTCCGGAATATACTTTGTCCAAGCTCTCGTATGTTGTATTTGCTGACATCTTTTTTATCATACCTGATCAAATTTGTCATATTTATATACAAACAATAATGTTTATTGAAGTTACTTTACACTTAGTATAAAAGTGTATACAATATTATCTCAAACAGTAAAAGCTTTAAAGGGTAGTCCAAAGATGAACTCCTGAAAGAAAGAGTCTCCTGAAACCGAAACGCATGAACCCCTGAAACAGAAAAGCATGAACAGAAACAGAAACATGGGATAAAACTTGTTCATATTTGTAGATTCCTTAATGGCATTTCAACTGCAAATGAAGCATGTCATGGAAATTTGCAAACTATATGAAACAGTAAAAGGATAATCCAGCCATGAAATCCGGAAACAGATAGGCAGGGGTACATATTAACAAATTCGTATTTGTTGATTCCTAAATGATATTTCAACATGCAATGGGAATTTAATAACTGGGTAACGCTGGATTCCACTTCCTCCTCACCGACGACCACTAATTCTAAATCCCCAGAGGTATAGTCGTCTACCAATTTGTAGGCGTACACTGCACTGTCATTGTCATAGACAGCGTTGCACCATTCAGGAAAGCCAGGAAGAGTTGAAATCACTCTGCCAAGGAATTCAGTTCTCGTTTCATTCACCATCTGGTAATGTTTTATTCTTTTGCCAACAAATATGTTTAGAGAAGTACTTTTGTTAACATTCAATGAATCTTTTATCAAAGTTTTTACATTGTCTTTTAACTTTTGAATGGAATATTGCTTTCCTTTTTCACTCATTTGAAAGAGCTTTTTGTCCCCAGGCTGTCCCAAGACAATTTTTCTGAATCGAAGCTGACAATTCAGTGCCTTTTCTGCTTCTGTTTTGTAACTCGCAAGAAATGTTTCAACAATATCTATGTTCTGCCACAACCCATAGTACAGCATCTCATCAATAAGCTGTTCTCGTTGCTCATACTTGATCTGTTCCTTTCGCTCAATTTCTGCTCTTTCTCTTCAACACTTCCCTTCTATTTTCTATATCCCTGATGCGTTTGATGTACTTATGTCGAAGCTCCATTCCCTCTTCTAGAAATATCCAAGAGCTTCTTCTTCTCTTCATCTGGAAGGGATTGCAGCCATTCTCCTGTTTTGTTTAAGCTGAACATTATGTAGCTTTCATTGCATAATGTTGATGCTGCCGGACGGTATCTGGTCAGGGCATCCAACATAGCAAACACTCGTTCTGGAAATTTGTTATGTCTGGGAGCAGATTTGGTTTCTGCAATAAGTTCCTCAGTCAATTTTTCAAACTGGCCCCCTTTCAAATGCTCACCAGCCGACTTTAAAAGCAACGAATGCCACGAGGCAAAGATTTGTTGCAAAACAGCAACTGTAACAGAATCTAACTCATCATCAGCAATTAATCTATCATAAATACTGTCCTTCTTGATCATATCAGGCAATGGAGCATCTTTCCCGCACACAGCATCAGTACTGTCCTCACTAGCACATTCTAGAAACGTCAGGACTTCTTGATAAACAGCATTTGCCTTTTCCAGAGAACAATCTTTTCCCTCCAGTACACGCCAGAATGGGGCAGTAACTACTTTGGAACACAATCCAAGTGCTTTTAACACAGCTAGATGGAACTTTTCACTTATATCGTAATAAACTGCTTTTTGCAAACGATTTGATGGCAAATTGACCTTTTGAAAAAACTCCTTTATATCATCTGCCAGAAAAAAACAACTTCAGAGTTATAAAAAATGATGTTGAACCTATTTCCCCTAAATGGTACCAACAAGGATGAACTGGTGACTTTACTATTTCGTTCTTCGTCTTTCTCGCCAATAAATGTCTTAAATTCTGAGTAGCATCCACTCTTTTCATCGCCACCTCTTGCTAGACATTTGCATGCTGTCCTGAGAAGTCGTATGGAACTGCTTTCGTCCTTCTTTGTAAACGGTTTAGTCTCTGGGTGGGCCTCAGCCCCCATTTCTGTTTCCTTCATTTTCTCTTCAAAAGATTGTATTACGTTGTCTGCTACATCTGCAAAATTAACCAGGAGGTGCAGACCACAAAAGAAATTGTTCATGTGGGCAATAGACTCCTTTTCAGCTTCGGACATATCCTGCCAGTTGGAGTAACAAACGGGCAAAATCTCTTCCCTGTAATCTTGCAAAAGAACATGAAACTTTTTTTCCGTCGCTGCCCGATCTGACATAGTATTCTTAATTTGCGAAAGAATTTGATTACCAACATTGGTACTAGTGCAAGAACTTACATGTATATCAAAAATAATGCTTTTAAGAGTATCAAGACAATTACCCGAACTTTTGTTTAACATGTCTTTAAGACCTATGACCCATTCCTTCTGTGATGAATCTCCCACAGCAAATACTTCATACGAATCGCCATGTTTCGTCTGATAGAAGAGTTGTCTTTCTCTTTTCCCAGTTCTTCAGAAATATGCTGATATGCTACACTAGCCCTCTGATCCCCTATTCGATTTATAGTTGTCACTGATGGAAGTTTTTCCACTGTCTTTCCACATAGGCTTGATACATGCTTTATCACATTATTTACATGGTGTACTCCAACTCCTTCATTTAATAAGTTCATCACACACAACTGTGTACTTGTATGGAACGCTTTTTGGTCACGGTCATATGTAATAACTTTATTATCATCATTTACAAGTGTCTCCATATAGGATAAAGATTCCTTTAGGTCAACAATTTGTTTTATCTTTCTGTGAAATGTCTTCTTCTAACAACTGATAACTGCGAAGTGTACTCGTAAGTTCATTGCCAATTTTCAGAGTTTCAGTTTCAGCTGCTTTTAATTTCTTCTCTAGGGTACTGACATTTTTCTGTAATGACTGTATTTCCAGGCCACTTTTTTTTAGAGGTGCATTCTTATCCGTTCTACGTATTATGTTTCTTTTTTCTTGATATAACTGATTACAAATTTTTCTCTTCTTTTTCACTATTTCCTCTCTACTTTCTAACTTTCGCTTTAAACTTCTGTTTTGAACTTTACAAAGAGTGGCTTCCTTCTTTAGATTTAAATGTTTGACTTCCAAGGCTTTAAACTTCGCTTTTAAGGTCTTCACAGAGTCTTTCAATACTTTACTTTCTGTCGCCTGGGATGTGGATTGTAAAATTTCTGATTCACTTGTATTTGTTTTCACCACCTTTCCCCCTAAATCATATGGTTCGGCCAGATATTCTTTCTTCTTATCCCCTCGCAATGCCTGCTGTTTCTTCCTTATCTCTGTTATGTCTCGCCTAAGTTTTGACGGGTTAATATGCATGATTTGACTAATGTCATTCAGAGTAATGGAAGTGTTTTTTATTTTAGTAGCAAGTTCCAGAACATTTCCTATTGACACTTTTTGTGATAATAGAACATTCAAGTCAAAAGATATCTTTATGTTTTCACCTTTAAATTGGTCAATTAAAGTCTCCATCGTCTCCATCTTCTTACAGTGCAGTGTACACCTGCTTGATATCTATGTCACCTGTACTAATAGTCTGGCATGCAGCATCAACTTTAAGTGTAACTGGGTCGGGAGGAAACCCACTTACCTCCAGCAACACTGGCTATCAATATGCAACATGTCATGTTAATTGAAACTCCTGATATTTCACAACTGTATATATGTTGGTTGGATCCAACTTACACTAAGTACGTTTTATATTCGAATAATGTATTGTTATTGTTAGGCAGCCGAACTATCGAGCTTAAACTGCGTTTTTTTGAATACAGACTTATTGGCATACATAAGGGTTTTGTAGTGCTGTATGTGTCTTATTAGCGAATGGTTGCACTACCTCTGATGGATAGGTAGATATTTAAATCAATATATGATATTAGCTACTCCTTTGAAACTCTGTTCAGGAAGACAACACAGTCCCTTTTATTAAATTTGTGGGATGAGCGAGCCTTTAAATAAATAAATGATAAATTACATCATTTTCATGTACAAATATTTCACATAGTTTTTATAGGATACACTTTAGAGCTGAAGATTGGTGCCCTATATATAGCGCCCTAAAAAGGTCATAAAAAGGACAGCAAATCATAACTGTATCCATACCTTGCTGGAGGTTTTTCTGGCTTTGAATTTTCTTTCTGCGAATTCCTGGGCACGCCGCCGTCGCCGATCCTTCACAATGCTGCTGACCGCTAACGGCCGTGACTCCTCCCAGCCAAAGTCCAAGCTGAAAGAATGAAAACAGAGCTAAATTAAAAATACGATTGATATTTAAAATAAAACGTCAATCATCCTTGAATGTTCAACCAAAGACTACTAAAAATTCATCAGTATACTATTACACATAAAAAACTTCCACGGCAGCAAGGTGCATATATCAGTTCCTAACAGCATGCACAATTCTATATCAGAACATGAACTGTTATCTGTAAAATTTATAAAGACTACATGTTTACAACTACACTGAATTTATTTCAAGCATTTATTTGTTTAAAACGCTGCAAACATTATGACTATAGCCTGTATAGGTTTTGTAGTAAAATAACAGTTTTATACGTCTTTATTTATATAGGTCTAAGATTTAAAAAAAATATATAATATATTAATATATAATAATTCACTAAAAAAAACCTTTGTTCAGTATCAGTCTCAAACAAGTCCTGGTCTGAACAGTACTGGGACTGGGAACTCACAACAATGACCTCTGATATAGTCGGAAGGGCAGATGGACAATCCGATGAAGCCTTTGGAGGCTGAGTCTCCGTGTCACTCATCACATTCACAATACTACAAAGCTAAAAGCAGTAACATATTTTAACAGTAAACCTAATATTTAATAAACTAATTTATTAAATATATAATATTTATTTATTAAAGTTAAAATGGCAATTGGGAGCCATCATACTTTGCAAGTTTGTTCAAGTTGAACAAAGAATGAACTGTACATATGTTTACTATTCTGACAGTATATCAATTCAAATAATAGGCATTAAGGACCTAACTAAAGAGTAAAGTCTAGAAAATTGAGATAATTATAACGACATTCGATTTATGAAAATCGAAAATGAACATTGAAAATGAAAATTGAAATTGTGCAATTTACATTTACAAACTTGACAAAGTTCGTGACGAACTGTTCATTGCAAAAAAAACGGTGGCTTACATCAATACTAACGTAAATATAATAAAATTATAATGTAGCCATGATTCCCATGTCATTATTTTACCCGATTCTGAAGTTAAAGAGTAAAAACAGCAAGAAACTTATCATACCCAAGTAAAAAACCGCCCAATTTGCAGAGTCTAGCAGACACCGGTTGACGGTCATAAGGTCATTTGTTACCATACTGATTTGCCACGGAAATATAGTCCTGGTTAGATTTTAACCAAAATACATATCTGTACGGGATGCAACCATCTTTTTTTTTATTGCATATCTCTAAGTACATATAGCATGACAATATCGACACCATTAACCGATCCCGCACGATTTGGAAAGCATTTTTTTCATTTGAACTCATTTTCAATGTGGAATTTTTGCGACTTACCTTGCATGCCGAAATCTAGAAAAGTTTGTGCTGGGGTCAAGTGATGTCATTTCTTAATTCATTGGATGATATTTTTGAGTTAACCAATCGTTTCAGACCTTTAAAATAGCGTAATGCGTCATAGGGTTTTCCCGTCAGAATTTGTCCGAGTTTTCCGACAACACAAAAGCGGTGCATATAAGAGTTACCTCCCTTGTGGTTCTCGCTACCCTAAGCCTTGCATTGGTAAATTTTGAACTGGGCTTGCTAAGATTCTCAGTTTTAAATACATGGGCTTGTAACATTTACTTGCCCTCAAAAAGTAATAATACAAGAATTCAGGCTTGCATGGCCAAACTGCTACTTTTGGTGCCTGCATTTCCAAATTGTGTCATTTTCAGACCGATATTAACCTCCCCTACCTGACAATGGACGCCTCTGGGCCGAAGCACATGAACTTGAAGCTCTCTCGGTCGAAGTTCGAGTCCCTCGTGGACGATCTGATCAAGCGCACCGTGGGTCCGTGCAACAAGGCTCTGCAGGACGCCGAGATCAAGAAGACTGACATTGGCGATGTGCTGCTTGTGGGTGGAATGACCAGGATGCCCAAGGTAACGTTTGAGCGGTCTGTTTAGTTATAACAGTTGACCGATTACTGAAATTTGATTCAAGATGTGATATGCCATTCAGAAAGCTGGTGCTTCATTGTTTGACAGCGGTGTCTTGTGAAAACAATTGTATTCTGTAAACGGTGTTTGTAGGAGAATGACCTAACTAGATGTGATTATTTTTCCATACAATTATACCCCCACAAACAAAGTTTGGGGCGGGGGTGTATATAGGAGTGAGCGTGTCACGGTTTCTGGATGATAACTCAAGAAAGGCTTGACATATTCAAATAATATTTGGTGCACATGTGTAACATCATAGAATACAGGTCAAGTTCGACTTTAGTTATAACCCACTAAATGTTGACAGTTATGGCCCCATTTTGACTTAAATTCCTTAAAAACATGGTTTCCTGATGATAACTCAAGAATGGCTTGACATATTTAAATAATTATAGGTACACACGTGTAACATCATAAAATACAGGTCAAGTTCGACTTTGGTTACAAACCACTAAATTTTTCCACAGTTATGGACCCTTTTTGACTTAAATTCCAGAAAAACATCGTTTCAGGACAATAACTCATGAAAGGCTCCTCATATTAAAATTATTGTTGGTACATAGGTGTAACATCATAAACTAAAGATCAAGTTCAATCTTGGTTACAAACCACTAAATGTTGACAGAGTTATGGCTTCTATTGAAATTAAATTTTTCCAAATACTTAAGTATTTAAACATTCACAAATTAAAGCATTGTCTCTGTGTCCATTTCATTCGAATGGATGCTATAGTTTTGTGACAAAGCCATATTGTGCGGGTATATCCGTCACTCGTGCGACAAATTGTCTCAATTTTGCTCTGAGCCATCAAATTACACAAGCCATTATATACATATCTGGGTTATGTGGTACATAAAGATTGGACCTTTCTTCAGCTGTGGCTATCCCCATACTTGTTTATTCCTGTGTGTACAATGACAGGGGTCTCGATCTCCGTATTTTGATGCCGAAATTCTGCATCATTCCCCCAACGAAAAAGTATATATTTTTCCCCCATTTCAGACCATAATTCCCCCTAAATGAACTGCCATCAAATTTGTTTTCGGTTTGTTTATGGGAGTAATTTTCGGGGATCAAATTTAAGCACCGTTACAAACGGTTAACGATAAAATCCGAAGAACACCACATGGTCATGTTAAATGACCGTTTTGACTTGTCTGGTTCCCGATTATTTGTGCTTTCATAATAAAACTTCATTTATATACAGTTAACTGCTAGCTTATTTGCCGTAATTTCTGTTTTGGTCAAATGGCTTCTGCTTAAAAGTTATCAAAACAGGTGAAGCAAAAAGGCACAAATACCATGTCTTACACTCGAAAACACATTTTTTTTACTGTATTAGAATTAGTATTAGTAGTTTTAACAAAATTAATTAAGGTTAAAAATTGGAAGTTAAAAAACAATTTAAAAAAATTATATGTTGCACTGCTCCACCTTTTAATGGTCAAGTGGTAGATGGTTAAAATTTGACTAGTTCATATAATATTCAATTTGTTGATAATTTTCATGAATGAAGTTGTCAGGTTAAGAGTTTGACTAAATAAAGTGATTTGAAAAATATATTTAATAGTTTTTATTTTTGACTCATTTGGTAAGTCAAAATGTCCCCTTCTGTGTAAAACGACGCTAAAATCCTTCGCCTGAGGGGGTACAGGTACTCTTCCCCCAAACCAGAGAGAGACCCCTGATTGATTCTATATAGGTAATTGCAAGTTGTACATTAGTATTCAGTTGTCAACCTGCACATTGTATTCAATTTGTAAGGTTGTCAGAGCCAAAGTATGTCAAATTCCTGTTTGATAGCTATCATTCAGGGCCAAATCTTTGGTAAACTAACTGTTGAAAATCTTTCACAGCCAAGATGTTCATACTTGGTAGTGGACAAGCAGCCAGCGACATAAATTCTAGGTATAAATAATAATATTTTCAATTTCAAAAACACATTTTAGTTGTGTGATATCATGTATGGTCACAATATTCTCGCAAAGATAATACATTTTGATTGCTTGAACACCTTTTTTTCCTCCATATCAGTTATAGTTTTGTATGGCACCATTGACAATTTTGTTAGTGGTATTTTGATACTAGTAGATTAATTAACAAGATTTGCATGAAGAGGGTAATAGATGCTTAATAGTTAGGTTCCTGTATATTTATATGATTATGAGATGCGTTGGATGGAATAATTAATGGTGTTACAGTTGAACACTGCTATTTTGAACACTGTTAATTCGAATTTATCGCTATTTCGAACTATTGGTTCGGTCACAATTTGTTTCCTTCTTTATTTAACTAAAATAGCAATAATTAATTTGAAGCTGCCTATTTAGAATTCATGTCTATTTCAAACTACAATTCCGGTTCCAACTACGATTTTCACATGTAATGTCAGTGTTTATTTCGTAGTCGCACGTAAGCACAAGTTGTCTATCAAAGGTGTGATGACTTGAGAGTAGTTGCTCGGTTAAGTTTTCACACCTTCCATTGTTCTAAAGGGACTTTTAAATGAAAAGATGTTTATATAGAGGTGTTGAATCACTTTAAGGCCATACCAATTTTATTCTATGTTTAGCGTCTTGTGGCTGGTAGGTTTTCGCATGCCTGAACGAAAAAAAATTGACGTGAAAATTCGTATAAAGGCGTATAAAAATTTGGGAAAAAATACTTTTAGTGTTTTTAACCAAACTTCGAAAAAAAAAGTGCAACTAGTCAATTTACAGTTAAAATACTATGTTACAGCAGGTTCCCAATATGAAGATGATATATACGAGTTTTGCAAGTAAAAATTTGCTTTCGCTTGGACCACTGCCATGAATAAGTTGTGAAAGAAAAATGTGTTTTTCCTGCCTGGTTGGTAGGTTTCGAAAAATCATGGGGACGCTAAAAGATATAATCAAATTTGTATGGCCTTACGTACAATTCTGTACGAATACAAGTATTTTCAACGTTGGAAAGTGAAACACTGTACAGTATACTTACCATCCTGTGTTGATATATAACTCAAGTTAATTATTTGTGCCAAATTAGGCAAAAAAGAATGTTAACGTACATGTATGAGTTTATTTATGGACTTAGACTATGATCCTATGTTGATATATAACTCAGTTTAATAATATGTGCAAAATTAGGAAATAGAAACTATGTTTGCGTACATGTATCAGTTTATTTATGGACTTGAACTCACACAATAGTTTAGTTATTGTTTATTGTTATATTCGCGAACTCGTGACATTTAGTATGCAGCGAAATGAAAGCGTTACGTGCGCTGAAAATTCCCTTGATGTTATTAACATGCGTACGTATTGTTAAAGAAGAATTCAGTTGTTGTAAGCCTAATGCTAAATTTTAATAAGCGAATTTAAATTGATTTACCGGTATTTAAAAGAACGTGTAAGAAAAAAGTATAAATAGATAAAAACATTTTTCTTGTCTGTGGGCAAATCTGAAAAATTGGCAGTTAGCCCATCTATAAACATTTAAATAAGCATGATTTTTTTTTCAAACTTATTGGAGCAGCATTTACTTCCACTTTACGCAGGTCCAGTTAATCATATGTTAAACTGTATAAAAGTTCTGAATTAATCACCACGGTGTTTTTGACTAATATGAATAAATTTGGCTTATGTCATATTAACATTTATAGCTGGGTTTCACAATTCCGTTGAAACATATAACGATTGTATCAGTTGTTATTCTACGTCTGTGTATGTCTGTGAATATATTTGGCAATCCATCACAATCCAATAACTGTGATATGGATATACGTGGAGGTGGCACGATTAATCTGTGACTTAATCACGGTAAGACTATGTAGGCAATATTGTTACTCATTGTGTAGATTATGTATAGTGCACGTGATATGTGCAAATCGATCTATTATTACGTAGCATTGTACTGAGTAGGATAGTACACGACGTTGGAATAAGATCTGTTTTATATTTATATTTTATTGTCGTTTTTTTTTCACATATACATGTATTTTCATTATTCTACATGTTTACAAATGGCAATTTATACCTTAAACGACTTTATACCGTTATCTTCGAACAGTTTTGGTGAACGTCATTTGAGAAGAACTTGAACGCAATTGAACTTCAGATAAAGAGGCGCACATGTAGTATTTGAGTATTATGATTTCCCCCCGGTTATTTGCATTCAAGCTCAAACGTCTTAGATGCAAATATTTTAGACAATTACTGCAGTATCCGTATTGGTTTAACCTTACAAACCAACATGCTACCAGACTATGAAGTTTGCTTACAACGACCATCTTATTCTATTGCGAGTGTTCATGACTTGTAAACTAAATAGTACTTCTTCTTCTTCTTTTTCCATATTCGTACTAGGCCCTCTCTGGAGAATTTTAGTATGAGTCATCCGAATACTTTTAGCATTTAAATCATACTATTTTCTATTTTTGATGCATTATATCCAATAAACTCCTTCAATATTTTCGTCATAAGATATTCGGAAGTACACAATTGTAATACAAATGTATCTGCTTTCACAAAACAAAATACGACAGTATAAGAGATCCATTTACAACAAATTGGGCTATGATGTCAGTGCGTCTCGTTTTGTTGAAGTGTCGTATTGATTAAAGTATTGCTTGGTAACTTTTGTAACCAAGGCAGTAAAATACTATGTGTCATGTAATGTAAAGCAATCAAATTACACAAGTATTAATATGAAAATAGCAAATTGTGCTATTTTGATATTAATACTTGGGTAATTTGATGGCTTTGCAATTAATGCTTAATGAAAGTAACAATATGTATAAGGTTTAGCAAAACAAGTTCATCGTGTATACTGGCGCAGTGCCTAAATCCGCCACTTGCCTAAATCCGCCACCTCATCCAAATAAGCGTTTTTTACCGGCGATTTCTATTTTGTTGATCTCGATCAATCAGATACTTTCCCTTAACAACTCGGAAGAGTTTTCATCTTGATTTGTGCATAAATGAATATTTAATTCAGTTATTTTGTACATAACCCCTAAATGCAAACAAACTGCATGCGGGGAATCTATTTCATACTGCGCATGTGCAATTTTGAGGCCCCGCATGGTGTCCATGATAAAATTAAATTATCGTCTTTTAATATTATGTCCATGTGAGCATTAACATCATAAAAATAACAATTATTCATTGAAATTACATACAATAAAATGCTGAAAAAACTGCTTATTAAGAGCGCAAATGTCTCGCTACTAAAAACCCTCATTATTTGTCCCACGTGCACACAGGGCCTCAGTTTCAGAGCTATTTTTAGAAAAAAATAAGTATTTGAAGAATTTGAAATATTGTATTAACAACAGACAACGAGCTGCTTAATATAGAAAATTAAATAAAAACATTAGTCAAATGTGGAATAAGCATGTCTCGGGTCGTGATCTACGATTTTCGCCAAGCAACTTTGGATCACCGTGTTTTATTTTAAACACTAGAAAATGAACCTTAAATAAACACAAGTGGGAGTTTTGTCAATAGAAGTCAATAGAAGTTGCTTTGAAAACAGAATTCATCAAATATTATTTTCGAGCAATCTGAACATTTTAAAGAGGGGTGGCGGATTTAGGCACTCCCATGCTCATTTTTTTACACTGTTTAGGCCTTCAATCGCAATAAATGTTTTTCATTTGCCAAGTGTTTGATATGTAACCAAAACACGCCAGCAAATGCACATTACACCTTACTTGATTTATGTGCATTTTTATGTAAATCGGTGAACAACTTTTGAAAATATCGTAAAAATACCCCCTGAATGTGGCGGATTTAGGCACTGCGCCAGTATATTAATATTATACAAGTATTCATATAAAATCATTTAACGAAGGCAATGAGTAATGTATCCCCAACACTTTTTAGTTTGTATACTATGTTAAAAGAAATACCAGTTAATTGATAATTGAAATTATTTTTAACTGGGTTTACTCGGTTAAGTTTTCACACCTTCCATTGTTCTCGGGTTTACCAGGTGATGACTGACGCGTGGGTAAATAATCAGCATTAAGTGGATATATGGTAGAGTAATAATTGCGAGTAACAAACAATGCTGACAAATTACACTCTTTGCAATGTGATTTACGAACCTTCATTATACATGTCAACATCGTGTATACACATGGTGTTTTAAAACGGCGTGCAAAATTTTCATAACTATAACATTTATTAACACAATAGAGAACATTGCCAAACTCCTCGCAGCGGTTACTTCCCCTATTGGTTAATTGAAGCTGTGTTCGAAACCAATCTCTGTGCAGTGGTTGGAACATCGCTATTTCGAACTTTCCTATTTCGAACTATTATCGTCGGTCCCATTTACTTTGAAATAGCGGTGTTCAACTGTACTTCAGAGCTACAGATCTAAAACACCAGCCGTTATAATTACATGTATACAAATTTGGGTTCAGAGATGCATGAAGAATGGTCCTTCACAAGTCGTGACTATCCACATGGGGCATACAATAAATAAATAAAACTTCTTTATTCTTTCGATCGCAGTTCTAGCAAAGTTTGCAATAGTGTAGGTCAGTATTGTGGACCAGCACATTGTATTGGATTTGTTAGACTGTAAGACCAAAGTATGTCAAATTCCTGTTTGATAGCTATCATTCAGGGCCAGATCTTTGGTAAAGTAACTGTTGGAAATCTTTCACAGCCAAGATGTTCATATTTGGCTGTGGACAAAGCAGCCAGCGACATGTTTTCTATGATATAAAAATAAAAAATTAAGTGGTTAAGTTTGTATCTTGTAATTTTGATTTCTGACATTGGGCAGTGTATTCATTTGCCAGTGTGATGGTATTATAATTTCTAAGGTGCATCAACAAAATACAGACATTAAGATCATGTTATTGATTATTTAATGACAATGATTATTTAAAAAATAAGGCTTATATACATGTAGGCTCATAGTGGCTAGTCTAATAATAAGCTGGCTTGATAAGTTTTTAGCTCACCTGAGCATGAAGTGCTCAGTGAGCTATTGGTATAGGGGACCTCTCCGGCGGCGTCCGTATGCCGTCAATAGTTTGGACCGTTATCACGATAAAGACTACATATTTATTCAGTCTTGACCTAACTTGCACAGTTTGTGTATGATCATAAAATCTCAGATGTGATTGTTATTGGGTCAGATCACACCGTAACACCAGAGTTATTGCCCCTTTTTCATGCAAAAATAGTGCAAAAATGCCATTTTTCAACATATAGACTTAATTTTTTATCCAATCTTAACCAAACTTTCACAGTTTGCGTATAAGCATCAGATCTCAGCCTGTTTTTTTTTATGGCCAATTTGTGGCCGAAATTTGGCCCCATTCCCCTGATTAAAAGGTATATACTTTTCCCCTATATTAATCTTAAAAATTCCCCTCAGAATGTAAACTTTATTTTGAAAAAAAAAGACGAAAATGGGACAAAATTGACTAAGAGTAATTTAGTAAAATGTCCTGGCAATTTTTCATCAAACCAAGTTAAATCATTTTACCTAAGTTATCATTTGTAGCAAAACATTTGATTAATTAATGTTTTATAACAAAGTATAATATAAACATGTAAATTTACTAATAATGCTTTTCTTTAAAAAAAAATCCCCTTTTGCCGTAAAATTCCCCATCTGAAGGGCCCCACCACCTTTCTCTCAAAGGTGAGAAAAAATCACTGTCAGCAGACGTCAAAAATGAGCCAGATTGTTTTTCAAACACCAGAGTTATTGCCCTTTGTTTATTAAAAAAAACAACATAAATGGACATTATTCAGGATAGAGACTTCATTTTTAATCCAATCTTCACCAATCTTGCACAGTTTGTCTATGACTATAAGATTACAGGCGAAGTCAAATATAAGCAAGATTGGACCAGAAACACCAGAGTTATTGCCCTTTGTCAAAAAAATAAGCAAACTTGGACATAATTCATGATAGAGACTTCATTTTTCATCCAATCTTCACCAATCTTGTACAGTTTGTCTATGACCATAAAATTAAAGGTAAAGTCGAATATAAGCAAGATCGGACCAGAAACACCAGAGTTATTGCCCTTTGTTTGTGAAAAAAAAAAGCAAAAATGGACATTATTCAGGATAGAGACTTTATTTTTCATCCAATCTTCACCAATCGTGTACAGTTTGTCTATGAATGTAAGACTACAGGTGAAGTCGAATAAAAGCATGATCAGGTCAAAAACACCAGAGTTATTACCCCTTGTGTTTGAAAAAAACATCAACAAGTTATCAATGATTTGCTTGCACACACGATTTTTTATTTAATGTTGACCAAACTTACACAGTTTGTGCATAACCATAGTAATTGATTGATAAAATTTGATTTCCAACAGTTGCAGAACTTGCATGCAGTTATTTGTACATGCAACATTGATGTCTTCAGAGCCTGCATTAATATCATTAATCATCATTGGACAGAAAATTATGAAAGAAAAATTATAACTTTACCTTATAGCACAGCCATCACAATTATCGCATTGCAACTAGTTCTTCAAAACTGTTTGCGAAAAGGACATCAAAATCTACTGTTTCTGCATTTTCCAGAAATTGTCAATGACTTAATGAAAAAGGGTCGAGTTTGAATATTGAGAGAAATGATTTGAGAACCATTAGCAAAAAAAATGCACATCCACTACCCAACTCGTACTTTAATTAGGCCATTGCACTAACCTGATGTTTTAAATCAAAATTGATCCTATCCCCCTCTGCGTATTGTTCAGACACCTTAATTTTCAAACCAGTCTAAACAGTATGGTCTTCATCTGTACCAGATCTCAGGTGAGCGCTTTGGGCCATCATGGCCCTCTTGTTAAGACTTTTTGAGACTCACCTGTGGGCTACAAATATTATTATAACAACTTGTGCGTGTTTCTTTGCAGGTCCAGCAAACTGTACAGGACCTGTTTGGTCGTGTCCCAGGCAAGTCTGTCAACCCGGATGAAGCTGTTGCTGTCGGCGCTGCCATTCAGGTCAGCTTTTATAACCATGGACTGAATCTTAATTCAGAACCTTTTTTGAACCATATAAAGTTATTATACCCCCACAAACGAAGTTTAGGGGGGGTATATAGGAGTGAGCTTGTTGGTCCGTCGGTCTGTTGGTTTTTGGTTTCCGGATGATAACTCAGGAAAAGCTTGACATATTGCAATAATTTTTTGTACACATGCGTAACATTATAGAATACAGGTTAAGTTCGATGTTGGTTACAAACCACTAAATTTTGAGAGTTATGGCCCCTTTTCAACTTTAAATTCCCTAAAAACATGATTTCCTGACAATAACTAAGAGATGGCTTGACATATTCAAATAATTTTTGGTACACATGTGTAACATCATAGAATACAGGTCAAGTTCGACTTCGGTTACAAACCACTAAATTTTGACAGAGTAATGGCCCTTTATTTGACTTAAATTCCCTAAAAACATGGTTTCCTGATGATAACTCAACAATGGCTTGACATATTTAAATAATTTGTGGTACACATGTGTACCATCATAAAATACAGGTCATGTTCGACTTTGGTTACAAACCACTACATTTTGACACAGTTATGGCCCCTTTTTGACTTAAATTCCCCCAAAACATGGACAAAAACTAACGAAAGGCTTCACATATTTAAATCATTTTTGGTATATAGGTGTAACATCATAAAATACAGATCATGTTCAACTTTGGTTACAAACCACTGAATGTTGACAGAGTTATGGCTCCTCTTGACATTATTTTTTTCCAAATACACTGTTGTCCATTCACAAATTAAAGCATTCTCTCTCTGTCCATTTCTTTTGAATGGATGCCATAGTTTTGTGACAAGGCCATATTGTGGGGGTATATCCGTCACTCATGTGACAATTCTAGTTAAACTTGTACATACATGTAACAGTGGTCATTTCCATTAATGTCTACAGTGTCTATAGTGGTGAATAATTCACATTCATTTAATAAATCAACTTGCTTCAGAAAAATGTAATGTTGCATAGCGTCCCTTGAAAGCCAGAAGGGGCTATCAGGCTTCTTTGCCATATGGTGATGACATTGTATGGCTTTCAGGGGATAATATATTTGAGGCACATAGTGGGAAAACCGGACTTAATGCGTGTGCGAAAAGTGTCGTCCCGGATTAGCCTGTGCAGTTCGCACAGGCTAATCCGGGACGACACTCCGCTTTTATGGTATTTTCTGTTTCAAGGAAGTTTCTTCGAAATATAAATCCATGAAGGCGGAAGTGTCGTCCCGTATGTCCGCACAGGCTAATCGGGGACGACACTACGCACATGCATTAAGACCGGTTTTCTCACAACACGCCTCATATGTAAATATCTCTTAATATTATATTTTTCTTGTCATAAAATCACAGTCATTAGTTCAGTACATATATGCTAACAATATTTTCTCAACAAGTTTTCATTGTTTGCTTGCAGGGTGGAGTGTTGGCAGGGGACGTGACTGACGTTCTGTTGCTGGATGTGACGCCGCTATCCCTGGGTATCGAGACCATGGGTGGCGTCTTCAGCAGGCTTATCAACAGAAACACCACAATCCCTACAAAGAAATCACAGGTAACTATCTATATTCTCAGTCTTTAACTTTTTAGATCTTAGTGGTGAAATTTCCACGTCGTTTATATTAATACCAAAGTATGTCAAATTCCTGTTTGATAGCTATCATTCGGGGCCAAATCTTTGGAAAAGTAACTGTTGGAAATCTTTTACAGCCAAGATGTTAATCATTTGGCAGCGGACAAGCAGCCAGCGACATAATTATATTGTAAATAGTTAATCATCGACAAGCGTTCGGCAAATGTGCTCACTCATGAGTGTTGTACCTAGCCTCCTAACTACATTCTCACCACAATATCATTGTTCAATCTTGTTGCTTAGCTTAATTTGATAAAAATCATGTATGTACAGCGATTATGATCACATCGCAAGTAAATTGTCATCAAAAATGTTTTTCATTCCACTAACAAATAACACAGTGACTGCTGTCAATGAGTACTAATAGTGCAATGTAAACTGAATTTATGGGTTTCCTGTTGACCATTTTGTTGTATGACCATATGACAAGATTTGATTGACAGTGTGTTTAGCTATTCAGAAAGCTAGGACTTAATTGTTTGATTTGACGGAGATGTCTTGTAAAAACATTTGAGGCGCGTCGTGGGAAAAACGGGTTTAATGCATGTGCGTAAAGTGTCGTCACAGATTAGCCTGTGCGGACTGCACTTTCCGCCTACAGTGGATTAATGTTTAGAAGAAACTTCCTTGAAACAGAAAATACCATAAAAGCGGAAAGTGCCATCCCGAATTAGCTTGTGTGGACTGCACAGCCTAATCCGAGACGACACTACGCACATGCATAAAGTCCGGTTTTCCCACGACATGTCTCATTTATATGCTGTCAACGGTGTTTGTGGGAGTTTGACCGAAGTAGGTGTAGTTATAAATCCCTTACAGTAGCGTCAGTAATTAAAGGTTAAATTGTTAACCTTTAAACAAGTGTACAAGGTCCAGAAAAAATTAATAGAACACTGGCCATCCTGGCAAATGATAATTTCTTGTTTTTGAGTAGCCTGAACAATGGAATTAGAGCCAGTAATATTGATATTACTAGACCTTGTGGTCATTAATGGATTTGTGACTTTCGTGGTGACTGACGATATACCCCCGTCTGTGTTTGTAGGTGTACTCGACAGCAGCCGATGGTCAGACCACAGTGGAGATCAAGGTGTTCCAGGGGGAGAGAGAGATCGCCCACCACAACAAGCTGTTGGGGCAGTTCATGCTGGTACGCCCTGTCTTTAATGTCTTAAACTCATGAAATTATCAAAACTAGCAGTTAAGTCAAGCTAGCCCGAATTCTTGTATCATTACTTGAGCAAAAAATTTGACAATCAGATTATTACTTCAGGGTTGTCATTATCAAATGAAAAAAGCGATTTTTATCTAAATAAAAGCAATTTTGCGAGGGGTCTATGTGGGCCCCTTGTGATATTATTGATCGCAATTTCAAAGTTCCTGAAAAACAACAACAATTTCCTCAGTTTGCAAATGATGAATTTGATCGGCAATTGGCTACTAATGACTACCCTGGTAATTGAGAGCTTAAACTGTAATAAGCCTATAATTCAGGGCCTTCCCCAGGCCGTTTTAGCGCCCCGTTCCTGGGGCGCTTGATTTTTTAACTTAAAAATATCCGGGGAGCCTAAAATAAGTGTTGCCCATGTAAACATCATCCAGAGCATGTGTATTTTATCAATAAATTAGCTGTGTTAACTTCAGCGGACCGGCAATTCCCGCTGTGAAAGCTTATCTCTTACTCCACAAGAGAAACGTACACCACTCTATAAAGTCGGCGAATGATCAAAGCAAGTGGCACTTTGCCAAAAATTTTAACAATTTGCTGTTATTCCTATGCCGCAATCAATAAACATGAAGCACCGCCTGTAGACAGAGTTTCATCATGCAGTAAAATCGATGAGCCAATAGAAACGCCCATTTGCTTTGGAATGACGTTGTGATTGGCATGTATCCACAGACAAGTAACCTTATATGCTCGTCAGTGCGTATTATCGACCTAAAGAGTAAATTCGCTTTGCTTATCCCTTTCATATTTTATAATATCCACAGTTATTTATTTGATAAAAAAATTAACTGCGAAAAATCAGTCTGAAATATGATTTCATGAATCGTAATCTGAAAAGCCTATCCAGTGTTACTGTTGTAGTTTCGTCAACACCAGATGTCTTGTTAATGTTCATGTATGCGATGTAAAATCCGTGTTTTCTACGAAAGAGCGCAAAACTCTGCTGACAACCACGCCATTACGCTCCACGCATGGAAGCGTGCATGTACCAATCACGGAGGCACGACGTGCACGAGGAAATTTTCCCGCCGTTTTTGCGAGAACAAAGCATGTATAATATACACGTATTTTAATGAAGATCTTTACGATTCATAAATTATCCAATCAGTACTAGGTTCAATAGCCATAACGATTACAACAGTGTTTAAACACTAAATACATGCCCATGTGAACATAATTAATCAAATACAAAAGGCTCCATAAGTAGATGGAGTGTAACCTCATGATTCTAGAATGGTGAGAATAGTGGGTTTTTTAGTCTGTACATGACGTCACTGTGCGAATTTGATGCGAATAGGACATACACATCTGGAAAAAAATTATTACTTTCTGTTTCGTAACAACAATGACGCTTTTGCTTTTAAATGGCTAGAGGTGAACTGTTCAAACGGTGATGTTTCGCTTTTTTTTTCGTTCCGTTAAAATGATTTCAAAAAATTGAAAACGTCTTAGTCTTAATTTTAAGAGCTAAAACGCACCAGATAACGTCCTTTGACACGTGCAGAAAAAGAGGTTCAGCGTAGGGAGGGGATACCCATCCCTGACCCACCCCCCTTGGGCCCGGGCGCCTGAACAAAATCCTTGGGAAGGCACTGATACTATATAGAACAGAAAATGTGACCAAGCCTGCTTCAAAATGTACAAGTGTTAAAAAATGTACTGTTTTAATGATAAATGATCTATTTATTGCCTGTTAATTTCCAGAGTGGAATTCCCCCCTTGCCCAGGGGCGTGCCCCAGATTGAAGTGGTGTTTGACATCGATGCCAACGGCATAGTCAACGTGTCTGCCAGAGACCAGGGTACCGGAAAGGAACAACAGAGTATGTAGAATTGTTGGCAGTTGTAACACGTGCTAGAAATTATGGTCTTTAAAAACGTAGATTTGTACAAATTTAATAAAAAATGAATACAAAAACAGTTGAACCGTGAATTGTGTTTAAATTCCTTCTTTCAACTGATTTCCTACTTTTGATTGCCGAATTTTTTACGTAAGTGTATACATAGAAAATGTGTTTAACTGATTGGTCCAGACAAGTTAAAATCATAAAAATTAACACAGATAAGTAACCCCCTCTGGCTTGTCTGACTTGTAAATTGTAAATTAAAACACTAAATAATAAATATTTTTAATAATACAATATGGATCAACTGGGACATGGTATAAAATGTGTTTGAAAATGGTATAATGTTTTTGAAAAAAAAAAATATTCAACTGATATGTGATATATGATGAATCCTTTTTCCTGCAGAGTTAAAAAAAAATGTACCTCAAGTCACAAATACACACAGCCCAATGCCCCAGTTGCTAGTCTGATTTGTAACCTGCATGCCTTGTGTGTTTCCAGTTGTGATCCAGTCGTCCGGAGGTCTGTCCAAGGACGAGATTGAGAACATGGTGAGGAACGCAGAGAAGTACGCTGAGGAGGATGCCAAGAAGAAGGTACTCGCCGGACATCATGTTGTCTTGCTAGCTGTTACAGGGCTCCCCCAGGCCCAACATTTTGTTTAGCCAAATTTAGCTTATAATGTGTAAATTCTTCTCAATTTTATATGGTTTATGAAGAAAAAGTTGTAGCCACATGTGCTTGTTTGTAGCCATAGGCTAATTTGGCGAATGGCAGAGTAAGCTCTGCTGTAATATCATGAAATGCTTCCAGGGGTCGTATTCCAGAAACATCTTCAGTGAAATCTTATCCTTAGCTTTAAAATCATCATTATTCTTCAGCATTTTATTCCTTGTATACATGAAATTCTGATAAATGTACACCGATTTTCAACTTATTATGAACTACTATTTACTTAACGATAATTGGATTCATTAATTTATATGTAAAAACTAATTTTAAATATATTACCTTACCAAAATTGGGACTTGAGTGAAAATATTTTAAGATAAACTTAAGATGTTTCTGGAATATGGCCCCTGGGCCTTCTTATGTTTCGGGAAAGTCACACGTCTATTGGGAAATGTTTACATAGTTTTCTTAAGGGGGACATTAACAATGGCCAAGAAATGTGCCAAGTCATGTTGTTATTCTTTTTAGGTACCCAGATTTAAGACTAATTTATATATATAAAACCGGTTTTGTGTTTACTGTTACTGGCTGCAGTCTTTTAAGTATGTGCCAATTACATTTGTCATTTAGATTTAATTATTCTAAAGCGATGATGCTTATATTTTTCGTCATCAGAAGTTGTTCTTGCGACAGGCTTGAACAGTGTTAACTTAAAATCTGAGCTTTTATCACTATTTAGTTATACAATTTTATTTTTACAAAGTTTTTGAAGTGGTGATACTAATATTTTTCGTCATCAGAAGTTGTTCTTGCAAAAGGCTTGAACAGTGTTGACTTAAAATCTGAGCTTTAGTTGCTAGAACCACAAATTGCAAACATACAAAGCTTAATCAAACATTAAGTACTGTTTTCCAATATGTATTCATTCTCCAGGTTTCTAGACATTGTAAACTATATTCACGAGTATGTTCCAAGTGGTGAGTATTGACACAGATATGCTCCTATCTTTAGCACTGGCTTCAATTTTTAAACAATATTTTAAAACAACAATCTTAAGATTATTATTTCATTAATCAAAAATATTATTTTAAAATTGATGTTGTGACACAAAATATTGTTTATTGTGATTACTTGATATACAGATTCTTAGGTTGCACTTAGAAATGTATGTAAGTAAAAAAAATCAGATTTTTGCAAAGATACCTTTTATTTAGAAATGATTTTCCTCAGAAAGTGTGCAAATATGCTTCTTTTTAGCTCACCTGTTCAGATCTTTCAGGTCCGCTGAATATGTAGGTTACCAGAGCTAAAAATAGATTTAAAAAGTGAAAAATTAAAAATCTATGAAACTGCAAGGCTCAGACCTTTCATATTTGATATATGACATCCTCTAGAGGTCCTCTACAAAGACTGTTCAAATTATACCCCTCGGGTCAAAACGGGCCATGCCCCTTGGGTCACATGGTTTATATAGAATAATAATGACTTTTAAAAAAATCTCCTCTGAAACAACAAGGCCCAGAGGTTTCATATTTGTCATGGAACATACTATAGGGTCCTCTACAAAGATTGTTCAAATTATGCCCCTGGGGGCAAAATGGGCCACGCCCCAGGGGTCACTCGGTTTATATAAACTTATATAGCAAAGTGTCTTAAAATCTCCTCTGAAACCGCAAGGCCCAGAGGTTTTGTATTTGGTATTTAACATCAAAGATTTTTCAAATTATGCCCCATGGGTCAAAAAACAGACCACACCCCATTGGTCACATGGTTAATATAGACTTAAATAGCAAAATGACTTTAAAAATCTTCTCCTCTGAAACCGCAAGGCCTAGAGGTTTCATATTTGGTATGTAACATTGTATAGTGGTCCTCTACAAAGAGTGTTGAAATTATGCCCCTGGGGTCAAAACTGGTCACGCACGGGGAGGGGGGGTCAAATGGTTTATATAGAATAGTAAAATGACTTTAAAAATCTTCTCCTCTGAAACGGCAAGGCCCACAGCTTTCCTATATTTGTAACATAACATTGCATAGTGGTCCTCTCCAAAGATTGTTCAAATTATGCCCCTGGGGTCAAATCTGGCCACCCCCTGAGGGGTGACATGGTTTATATAGAACTATACACCAAAATGACTTAAAAAATCTTTACCTGAAACCGCAAGGCCCAGAGGTTTGTTCAAGGTTGGTCAACTTATGCCCCTGGGATAAAAATAAGCCACGCCTCGGGGATGTAAATTCCAATTGGGTTACAAGGTCTCAGGTGAGCGTCCTAGGGCCCTCAGGGCCCTGTTGTTTAAATAATTTCAGAAATTTTATAAGCAAATGAGACATTTTAATAACCAATGGCTACTTTGGCTACTGGTTGCTCTAACATAGATTACTATTTTAAATGTAATATGTCTTCACTATATTATTTATGGACAGTTCATTGCAATATGAAAATAGAGAGCTTAAGCTACTTCTCTTATAACAGAATTTTTCAACAGACTTGGCCCTGATGTTTTGTTTGTCTGGGTTGCAGGAACTGGTTGAGGCCGCGAACTGGGCGGAGTCGATCATGCACGACACAGAGACAAAAATCAATGAGTACAAGGCACAGGTGCCTGCTGACGAGGTATGTGGAGTACCTTCATAACTGCTGTCTGCCTTGGCACTGTTTCTCCACAATCTCATTAAAATCATCTCCAGTCTGACGCTACTATATTATCCTCTGACTGGATCTGATGACTTGGCATTAGGGGTCACATTCAGATGACCTTTTCAGGAGCCAATCAAACTGTTGCTTTCAAAATGTTCTGGTATAACTTCTTATATAAAGCACAAATACTATGCACGAAATTGACGTGAACTTCGGATGTTTACTCTCCTAAGGTACCACTTTATCCATTGTTATCCGCGTGAAAATTAACTGTAAATTATTTATTCCCGAGGATCAGCAGGAAATGTATCACTTTTCAAAAACTGTGGCCAAACATTTTTGTGCAAAAGGCAAATTCATTGGGCGCAGCAGGTCTGATATTTTATTGTTCGGAAGGTCATTTGAATGTGACCTGTTATACGATGCCTTCAGTCCATAAAAAATGCCCCAAATTAGTAACGTTGTACCCGAAATTTGGCCAAAGAAAATGCTAAAAGCAAAGGAGAGCCCTGTTGAAAATATGAGGCGCGTCATGAGAAAACCGGCATGTGTGTAAAGTGTCGTCTCTGATTAGCCTGTGCAGTCCGCACAGGCTAATCCAGAACGGCACTTTCTGCCTACAGTGGATTTATGTTTAGAAGAGACTTTCTTGAAACAGAAAATACCCTAAAAGCGGAAAGTGCCGTCCCGGATTAGCCTGTGCGGACTGCACAGGCTAATCCGGGACGACACTACGCATGTGCATTAAGAACGGTTTTCCCACGACGCGCCTCATATGGTTTACCAGAAGATGAATTGTATATCCTGCCATTGTATATCATTGTTTCTCCATTAAACGCTTAATAAATGTACTACAGAAAATGTTTAGCGAAACGAGAGTCTGTAAAAAATACGGTTTACAAGAAAATGAATTGATGGCACTGTCTATGTCTTACCATGTCTAGGTTGAGAAGATCCACAAGGAGATCGCGGCCCTCCGTGAGGTGCTGAAGAACAAGGACAACGAGACCGGAGAGTCCATCAAGGAGAAGTGCAACCACCTGCAGCAGCAGACCATGAAAGTCTTCGAGATGGCATACAAGAAAAAGGTAGGCTCGGCTAAAAATTTTTGATTTTCTATAGCTTGCAAAACTTATCCAAGTCTGGTATTCATTCACCAACCCTCTTCAGTGCTCCACATACGTTTTGATGAAGAGGGTAAATGTACATTCAAATCAGAATTGATGGGTTTAAATGTACACTTGCTCCAAAACGTATGGTGGAAAATGTACTTTTAGTCTGCAATTGCATGGGTTTGCTTAAAAGTGCAAAAAAAACAATACAGTGGAGCCACCTTAAACAATGCAGTATATATTTGGTAAAACCGGGCTTAATGCGTAAAGTGTCGTGCCCGACTAGCTCAGTTGGTAGAGCGCTGGACTGTCAATCTGGGCATCGTGAGTTTGAACCCCAGCCCGGCCACATAACTTGTGTGGGGATTGGTCATGAAATTATTTCTACGGCCATTCCCCCCACCTACCTCTGATTCAAGTAGGGCAGTTGCCAGTTACTGGCATAAGTATGTGCACTTAGTACTGGTAAACCGCTTAGATCGGTTAAGCTTGCCCAGGAAAAGTGTGAGTAGGTTAACTGACCCGTGATATGACTGAAATACTGATTAAAACGGCTAAAATCCAAACTAACAAAACAAAAACAAGTGTGGTCAGACATGACACTTATGAACTCTTATTGGCAAAATTTTACACATTAGTTATTTCTTATACCGGAGTATTTAGCCCAGTTTGAGAGTTACTTGACTTGTTTAAACGTTCATATACTGACTTGTATGCATTTCATTAGAAAAATTTGGTTTTTGTGGAAGCTCAACGTTTCTTGATGAAAGCTTTTATCCAACATAAACTATCATAAAAGCTGTGTTCAGTATTATGGATATTATGAAAACCTTATTGTAGTTTTTTTTTAAATTGTAGCGTGTCATGGGAAAACCGGGTTTAATGCATGTGCGTAAAGTGTCATCCCGGATTAGCCTGTGCAGTCAGCACAGGCTAATCCAGGATGACGCTTTCCGCTTTTATGGTATTTTCTGTTTGAAGGAAGTCTCTTCTAAACATAAATCCACTGTAGGCTGAAAGTGCCGTCCTGGATTAGCCTGTGCGGACTGCAAAGCCTAATCTGGGACGACGCTTTTTGCACATGCATTAAGACCAGTTTTCCCACGATGGCCCTCAATTGTACTTTCACCCATGGAAATGTTTGTTCTTCATTGTTTAGATGTCTGAGAACACCACCAGCAGCAGCGGTAGCAGCTCCCGGTCCAAAGACGATGATAGTGAGGAGAAGAAGAAGGAAGAAAAACACTAATCACTTAATCACTCACTGAGTGTCCTGTCAACGCATAGTCGAGGCTTTAAATGGTTGGATTGGTGGAAAATAGTGTTAGTTTATTGGATTTTGTTGTTAGGTGTTCAATATTGAATATACCTTCTTTTTGTACATCAAAAATATTGGAATGCATTGGAACAAAAGCTGTTTACTGTGTGAATATAATACAATGATTATTGATGTATTTAGTGTTTGAAAAGTCATTTTAATAGTATGTGTTACTTAGTTACATTCATGATAACAGTCCAAGGCATTATCTATACATGTGTATTTCATTATCACTGCAGACATTGGTTTGTTTAAGGTATGTATCATTGTGAATCGCAGTATTTGTGGTAATTTATTTTATAGACATAATACTGATTTATTTCTATGTCCAAAACTTGATTATGTTGAAGCCCAAAATGCTATCTTGTAAGCACTTAACGACAGTTTTTGGGCTTTTTGCATTTATAGTCGTGTGACCAACTAAATTTACCTGGCATTGAATCGTCAAATATAACTTGAGTATGAGTTTTGTACTTTTTATATCTGCACAAGTTTATAAACTGTCTGCATATTGTATCTGAAATGTTCAAATTATTTATAAATTTGCCAGGAATAGAAAGATTTCAATGTAAATATTCATCATATATGTATTGTACTGTACTTTGAGTATGCCAATTTTGTAGGAAATATTAATAAAAGATATATGAGGTATGACATGCCTCAATTATAGATTCTTTCCTTCAAACTAATGAAACGTGTTTTAATTCCTAAGTCGTATATGCTAGAAAATACATAAATATTACATTTATATGTGTGCATGTACCTTGTACATTGTCCTGTTTAAAATGTGGTTAATATTTCATTTCAAGTGTCATTATCGAAAATCTCTGGAAAATGTTTCCAGATTTGTGCTTTGCAAGTACATGTAACTTCTTTCACATACTGTATTTAGTCAGTATATGCATGGTAAAGATAATTATTATTTGAAAGCAAAGAGTGAGTATACGCAGTTTAGATTATTTTCATGAATTTCAATCGAGATTTCATAGTTAGCTGCATCGATGTTGCATTGACGTTAGATTATATTCAGAATTGTTTTCATTATAATCGTAATAATAAAAAATAGTAAGACTCCATGTAAAAAAAATTTTTTTCATTGAATATTCTACAGTTTAGCGTGTTCACCGTACCAAGTCACTTGTGCATCTGATTATTAATAAAACTTGGAGGTTACACTGAATGTTTTTTTGTTTTTTTCCATACACACCTCTAGAGATTTTGTTATTTTTTAGCTCACCTGAGCACGAAGTACTCAAGTGTGAGCTATTGTGGTCAGTCTGTGTCAACATTTTACTTCAAACAACTTCTTTTCTGAAACCACTGGGCGGATTTGAGCCAAACATGGCAGGAATGTTCCTGGGATGGTCCCTTACCAAATTCCTTCAGTTTATTAGAATATATTGAAAACTCTGGTTGCCAAGGCAACCAAAAGCTTGGCAGGCAACCAAAAGCTTAAAAACTGGGAAACTTCAAAAATCTTCTTGTCAGAAACCACTGGCTGGATTTGAAAATAGTTTTCACAGAAATACTCTTTGGGTGACCCTCTACCAAATTCCTTCAAATTATTTTGATTCGTTAAAAAACATGGCCGCAAGGGGACGGGGCAGTTTTCCTTATATTGAAAACTTTAAAAATCTTCTTGTCTGAAACCACTGGCTGGATTTCAAAATAATTTCACAGAAATGTTTCTTGGGTGACCCTCTACCAAATTCTTTGAAATCATTTTGATTCATTAAAAAACATGGCCACCAGGGGGTGGGGCAGTTTTCCTGATATGGCTTTATTGAAAACTTTAAAAATCTTCTAGTCTGAAACCACTGACTGGTTTTCAAAATAATTTCACAGATATATTCCTTGGGTGACCCTCTATCAAATTCCTAGAAATCATTTTGATCTGTTAAAAAACATGGCCACCAGGGGGCGGGGCAGTTTTCCTTATATGGCTATATTGAAAACTTTAAAAATCTTGTTGTCTGAAACCACTGGCTGGATTTCAAAATAATTTCACAGAAATGTTCCTTGGGTGACCTTCGACCGAATTCCTTCAAATCATTTTGATTCATTAAAAAACATGATCGCCAGGGGGCGGGGCAGTTTTCCTTATATGGCTATATTAAAAACTTTAAAAAATCTTGTCTGAAACCACTGGCTGGATTTCAAAATTATTACACATAAATGTTCCTTGGGTGACCCTCTACCAAATTCCTGGATATCATTTTGATTCTTTAAAAATAGTTTTCCTTATATGGCTATATTGAAATCTTAAACAATCTTCTTCGTTATAGCCATTATTATGCTTTACACTCAGGTGAGCGACTTGTTTATCAAACTTTCAAAGAACATATTAAAGAAACAAATAGTGAAATAAAAAAGAATGTTATCCAGAGAAAATGGTCCGAGAAGTCTTTGTATAAACAACGTCAGGAAATTTGTTATCCAGAGAAAATGGTCCCTGAAGTCTTGGTATAAACAACGTCAAGAAGTTTGTTATCCAGAGACAATGGTCCGAGAATTTTTAGTACTGGCGCAGTGCCTAAATCCGCCACATTTGGGGGGTATTTTTACTATATTTTCAAAAGTTGTTTACCGATTAACATAAAAATTAACATAAATCAAGTTAGGTTTAATGTGCATTTACTGGCGTGTTATGGTTACATTTCAAATACTTGGCAAATGAAAAATATCTATTCAAATTGAAGGCCTAAACAGTGTAAAACAAGGAGCGTTGGAGTGCCTAAATCCGCCACCCCTCTTTAAAATGTTCAAATTGCTCAAAAATAATATTCTTTTATGAATTCTGTTTTCAAAGCAACATCTATTGACAAAACTCCCACTTTTGTTTCTTTAAGGTTTATTTTCTAGTGTTTAAAATAAACACGGTGATCCGAAGTTGCTTGGTGAAAATCGTAGATCAGGAACCGTGACATTCTTATTCCACATTTGACTATTGTTCTTATTTAATTTTTTATATTAAGCAGCTCGTTGTGTGTTGTTAATACAATGTTTCAATTTCTTTAAATACTCATTTGTATTTCTAAAACGAGCTCCGAAACTGATCGAGGCCCTGCGTGCACGTCGGACAAATAATTAGGGTTTTGAGTATCGAGACATTTGCGTTCTTAATATGCAGTTCTTTTCATGTTTCATTGTATGTAATGCTAATGAATAATGGTTATTTTTATGCTGCACATGCTCGCATAGACATAATATTAAAACACGATAATTTTTAATTTTATCATGGAGACCATGCGGGGCTTCAAAATTGTGCATGCGCATGATTCCCCGCATGCAGCTTGTTTGCATTTAGGGGATATGTACAAAATAATTGGATACAATATTTATTTATGCACAAATCAAGATGAAAACTCGTCAGCGTTGTTAAGGGAAAGTATATGATTTATCGAGATCAACAAATTAGAAATCGCCGGTAAAAAACGCTTATTCGGATGGAGTGGCGGATTTAGGCACTGCGCCACTATGTGCACAATATGCATTTGTGTCGGGAAACATGAAAGTTTATTCGGTAACTTACTCCCAAAAGTTATCTGTGATTACTTTACATTCGGTCCTGCGATTGAATCAGAATCACATGACCGGATCCACTTTCACGGGTCAGAAAGTGGGTCCCATTTTGGAGCATATAGTTTTTGAAAGGAAAAGACGGTGTTTATGTCAAAACATGCGACTATGTCTGCTAAAGATCTTGCCATGAAAGCTATATTGGAAATGTGTTAACGTTATAGAAAAAATATTGCGTATCAAATGACAGTCATTCACTCGCAGTAGTGTACATTGTACAGGACATTCGGTTCGACTTTCGGTACCTTTGATCTTTCTCAGGAAGTAGAAAAGTACTAGTAACCAGTAGGGGTGTCACGATATTAGAAATCCATATTGCGATATTTTTGAAATTATCACGGTATTTATTGATATATTGCGACCTGTGTATTTATGTATTTAATAAGCTTAAGACTGATAAAATCAGTATGAACAGCGCAGTCTTTTATAGGATGTTTTTTTTATTTTTTTTATTTTCACCGATGTTGATGATAGGCGCAACAATAGCAACATATAAACATGAGATAGGAAAGCAAAGCAATTAGGAGCAACACTCGCAAACCGACTGTCATGGCTGTTCGCTGTATTTATTATATTACATACAAGGGCATATTTACATGTACAGGTACTCGGTCATGGTGTATATTTGTTGTGTGGCTTTGTGCATACACTGTGTATGTATTTCCCTCGTTATTTATCAGGTTTTATGTATTATTAAGCATAAACATTTTAAGAGAAAACATGTATACCAAACATAAATGGAATATTATTGGTCGCACGAGTCTATAATGGTCCGACTTTTGACCTTCACCCCAACAAAACTTATCAACTTTACGAAATGATACTGGCTTTCAATTGTTTATCACTGACAATAAGCGTGTTTTGATGCAGTCAAAAGTTCTGTAACCGAGGTAATAATAACTGGACAAAAACACAAAACTGTAAAAAGACCACTTAAATAATGCAATGTATCGGTATGGACATTCATATTGCGAGATTTTATTGCAGAATCAAATATTGCAATAAACCAATATACCGGTATATTGTGACACCCCTGGTAACCAGTCAGTCAAACACTTCTGTATTACCGTTTCATACAAAAACACCGATCTGAAAGTTAAACATTATGGACATGTCGAACACCGTGGTGACGCGTGTCCAGTAAGGTTGTTTTCACACCGTTGAGAGTGCTGAACTAACTAAACGCCAGTAACGGGGGTTTGGAAGTCGTGAAAGTGTAAACTATTAAACCAAAAATCAAACTAGTCGATGGTCATTCAAGTATTTATATTGGTATAGGGGATCTCTCCGGCGTCGTCCGTCGTCAAGCGTCCGTATGCCGTCAACAATTTGGACCCGTCATCGCGAAAAATACTACTTTTTTTTAATTCAATCTTTAACTAACTTGCACAGTTTGTGTTTGACCATAAAATCTCGGTTGGTATTGATAATGGGCCAAATCGGACTAGAAAGCTTAGAGTTAAGGCCCCTTATTTGTGGGAATAAAATGCAAAAAATGCCCTTTTCGTTCATAGAGACTTTATTTTTCTTTCAATCTTGACCAAACTTCCACAGTTTGTGCGTTATCAAAAGATCACAGCAGAATCCAACAGTGGGCCGGATTGGGCCACAAACACCAGAGTTGTGCCCTCTTTTTTTGGTTCATAGACACTTCATTCTTCTTCCAATCTTGACAACACTTCCACAATTTGTTTGCGACCATACGATTTCAGCAGAAGCCAGAAATGGGTAAGGTAAGTCACAAACACTGGAGTGTGTGGAAAAAATGCAATAATTGCCTTTTGTGTTCATAGAGACTTCATTTTTCTTCCAATCTTGATCAAACTTCAAGAGTTTGTATGCGATCATACAATCGCAGCAGAAGCCAACAATGGGCCAGATTGGGCCTCAATCATCGGAGTTATGGGCCATTTGTAAGTAGAAAAATGCAAACATTGCCTTTTTCCTGCGTGAAGATTTCATTTTTCATTCAATCTTGACTAAACTGGCACAGGTTTTGTATGGCCATTAGATCTCAGCACAAGCAGCAAATGAGACAGATCGGGCCATGAACACTGGAGTTATTAACCCTTAATTGTGAAAATTAATGCAAAAATGGATTTGATGCAAGACAGGGACTTCATTTGCAACCAATCTGGACCAAACTTGCACAATTTGCCTATGAACATAACATATATTTAGCGAATTTGAATATAGGAAGGGTAAATGGCAATGCACTAAACTCTTTGGAACAATCCGGCAAGCATATCATGACCTTTGCGCATCCATCGCCATTATCTTTCAGAACTGCTGCAACTGCAGCATTAACACTATTCTTCCGAAATTGACTGCAAACAGTTGGATACCAGGGTAGAGAAAATATATCCAAGTCCTTACTTGTTATATGTATGAGAGTTAATCAGCTAGACAAATTATTTAAGGACATTGTGACGAACATTTCCACATTTGTTCAAGCCTGTCACAACAGTAAGTTTCCAATTTTTGCCAGGACTCAGATGAGCGCTTTCATGGCCCTCTTGTTAAATAATGTTTCGTCGCTAATGCATCGTTTTGTGCGTTTGTTGAATCGAACTGACTTTGAAAATCTGCTCCGATTGTCTTTATGCCATTCCTTTTCGTCTATTGAATACTATTTATTGGCATTGACAAGCGCATTACAAGCAAAGGATACAAACAGTGGCATAGTGAGTGTACTAGAGTAACTGTTATATCCCAGTGCAATACTCGAACAATCAACTAAGGTTTTATTCGAACATCAGTCTTGTATTATCATGAATTAATGTAACACAATGAGGTGATAGAACAGCCGCAGATATCACATGGTTGGTTGATAGAGATAGTCATAACGTGTAATGACGCTGTTAGTTATTGCAAACAATCTGAAGAGGTAGCGCTAAAAAGTAGAGTTCTAACCCAGGCCCCGTAGCGTGTTACGAGACGGAAAATAATACATCGTAGAAAATAAAATGTAAACAACTATACCATTATTGTGCTTATGGATATTACGGCTGTAACGCGGGGAGCGGTTTTAGACACTGAAATCTATCGTGGAAGGTTTATAAATAACAGCTCAGTGCTAAGTTACGCTTATATCCATTTACTTGCAAAATACTATAATTTATAACGGTGCTATGTATCCTGGCGTTCGAACTAATGATGTCTGTCTGCTTGCTAACATTTTAACTCCCCTAAACTTCTTAAAGTATTTGTGTCCTTGTCTTGTTTTCCTGGTAGCACTCCTAGTCCCGAAGCGTCATCCTCTTATACTCCTTGTTACGATCGCATTCGTTCTACGAACCAGTTTTAAGTCTCATAGTTAAGATGATTATGTTCATACTTTGGCAGACAAACGCTGTCAGTGGGAATTATCCAAGATTGAATGAAAGCAAAAGTCTTTAAAAATACTGAGCATCAATAATCGTGTGTAAGCTGCTTTCTTTAAAGGGATTTGTTAAAAGATAAATGCATTTTTTAAATAAATGACTTACTATCTGAAATTAAAGCATAGCTCTGTACTAAAGGGCTGAAGTATGTTAACAATAAAGGAATATTTAAAAAATGTAGTTGCTTCCATCGGAGTTCGAACCTCCGACCTTTGGATCAAAAGTCTAACGCGCGCTACCTCTCGGCCATTCCGACATTTATACTTATATTTTTACTTCACGTAAGTGATTCACGTGTTTTCAACAGTTTCAACGAATACAGCAGAAACGCTCCAAATTTGTTCATCGTTTAGCATTACAAACGCTTTATCCCAGTAAACCATTTTAAGTTTTATAAAAAATACGTGTTATACTTAAAGTTAGGAAAACATCAAATCCGTTACATTTTGAAAACTGTGAAAAACGTTTTTTATGAAAACGTCTTGCTTGTTAGTAAGGCTAACGTAGAGAAAACGCTAAATATACGTTTTCTTAACGGGTATAAAGCGTTCTGTAAACGCTCATGTGGTAAGAAGTTTTGATATAACACGTTAGCAATACGTCTACAGAACGATTTAAGGACGACTGGAAATCGTACCTTAAACTTTTTGCATTAAGTTAGGAAAACGTAAAAGCCGTTACATTTTGCAAACTCTTGAACAACGTTTTTATGAAAACGTTTTGCTTTGCCGTGTTTCGAAAGTCGAGAAAACGCTTTACACACGTTTTCTTAACGGGAATAAAACTTTGTATAAACGCTGTGGTTCTATGAGGTAATTAGGACGGTTTTATATAACACGTTACCAAGACGTCTACAGAACGATTAAACAACGACTAGAATTCGTACATTAAACGTTTTTACTTCAAGTTGGGAAAACATCAAATCCGTTACATTTTGAAAACTGTGCATTTTTTTTTTATGAAAACGTTTTGTTTCTTGATTGTGCGAACGTTGAAAAAGCGCTGTAAATACGTTTTCTTAACGGGAATAAAACGTTGTATAATCGCTATAGAGCAAGACGTCTACACAACGATGTTACGACGACTAGAAAACGTACGTACAACGTGTTTTTTGCCTGAAGTTAGGAAAACGTCAAATCCGTTACATTTTGAAAACTGTAAAAAACGTTTTTTTATGAAAACGTTGTGCTTTGCCGTTTTGCGAACGTTGTATCAGGCCGATATCAGCATAGTGGTATGATAAAAAACGTTTCATTGTGTACCTATCAATACATATTTCTAAAACAGGCTGTGTAATATTGAATACAACACTCCACATTGCAAACGTAAGACAGATGGCCTGTAAACGCAAGTCTTTAAGTAACAGACACGTATTTTGCTTTAAGAAACAGTTTAAAACGCTATAGTTACATATTTAGCTACAACGACAATTAGGAAAACAAAACAGATATTGTAAAATGAATATATCGCCATGCCTTTTAAATATTTCTATTAAAAAGGATCTACAAAATTAAATATGACTTTATATGAATTTATTGTTTTAGAACTCCAGCGATGTAACATTACACTCGTAAAAAAGATGATTTATAACATTTACGACAGCATAACTTACATGATAGTTAAGCAACATTCGTAACTGGATTCCGATATTCTTGCATCTAGCTCAACGGTTTACACAGGTGTACACATAACTTCATTAAACAAACATTAGTTATACATACTTAAAAAGGGGGTCATAACTATGTCAAAACAAAACAGAGTTATGGGGATAGCTTTTCCTGATGGATACTTTGATATTAAAGAAGTATTTTAAGTTTTAAGTAAATATCAAGTTAAAAAAGGGGCATAAATCTGTCAAAACACAAAACAGAGTTATGGGTGTTATATTCCCTGGTCGAGACATTGATAGTTAAGTTTAAAGTTTGAAGTATATACCATTGATAGTATTCAAGATATTGGATGTATAAAAAACGTTAACCTTGGCCGGACGGACTAACGGACGGCCGAACAGACAGACGGTTCGATTTAAATATGCCCTCCTTCTGGGGCATAACAAATCTAGGGTTAACATAACTAAGCAATTAAATGCATGTCGTCCACATGATTTTCCAGTAAAAAACTATGGGAATGTGCTAGAAATATAGGAATTCAAAATGGAGGGAAATATAGAAAAAATATTTGATCAGTGTAACATACCCGATTATTTTATGCTTTCCGGTGTTTAATATGGAAATATCAGTGACATAAAATTGGTAATTCACTGTTTTAAAACAGTAAAAATAAAATTAGTAATTCACTGTAATAAACACAGTGAAAATAAATTTAGTAATTCACTGTTTTAAAACAGCGAAAACTTCCATTTTAATAAAGGAACCTTTTAAACTGGAAGTCGGAAAATACCAATATACTATATTTTTTAGCATAAAATAAAAAGATTTGTTGTTTTCATAAGAATATAGATTTTTTTATTTACTCGTGATCCTAGAAATATATTTTTTCACTCGTGACTGCGCTACTGGTTAAAATAATATGAAAATATAAATTTCAATGATCACTAGGAAATTAAAATCGATATTCTACCGAAACCAACAAATATTCTCGATATATCTACTCTTTCATTTCTGATTAATTTTATAAGAGTTTGTTATACGAAGTAAGAATACCTACAAAAGCTTACTTATTTCTTCACAATGAAACTTTGCAACATGAGTTTGTTATCAAATAGATAATATGTATACATAAAACATGTAGGTACCAAATACAAAAAGAGTACTTTGCAATGACATAGTGTTTTATTTTTACCTTGACATAAATAAATCTATGTATAGGTGTGATACAATTAAGATACCCCCAGTACAGAACATCAAGTACTTAGAGTAACAGCAATCTGTGCTCAGGTTTTTCAAAATATTCAGACCAATTTGGACCGTTAGTTAACTTTACGCAGTAAATTAGCATATTTTTTTGTATCATTATCTTACAATAGATACTGGGACCCATAATTATGATGTGTTGGTTTTATAAGGACTAACTTGTAAGCTTACACAAACATAGGACAGGCACAGGCACAGACATAACCAATACAATTGAACAATGAAATAAACTAAAAGTAATTAAGACCAGGAAATTCATCCAAAAAACTGTTGATAGATTGTAATATGAATATTGGCCTCCACAAATGTTAACAATAACATTTAAGACCCTGTAATATACATGTATGTGTTTTAAAGAGCTGATTGTAAAACCAATGTTCTATAAAAAAAAATCGCAATCCTACAAATATTTAAATGATAAGCGATATAAAGTTATAAACACATGCTTTCAAATATAAAACACAAAATGAAAATAAAATACCGCTTACTCTTTAAAACCACACTTTATTGTAAAAATTAATTTCAAATTCTTTTAAATTTAAAAGTTCTCCACCAGACGTTGTCTTAAAAAGCCAAAAATGCTAAAATTATGTACACCAAGACATTCTATGGGGATATTAATGAAATAAAATAGCAAAGCGTGCTAATTATGTACACCAAGGAATTCTAAGATGTCAATAAAAATCTGAAAATGAATCTCCGTTTAAACTCGACTCGTCAGAAAATATATGGCATGATATTTTGTGCCGTCTAGAAGACGTCTGCCTTTTTGGATTCTGCCTCCTTGTTGAGACAACTCAATTGGTGGTGGGTTTTCTATAATCTCTTCGTCCCCACTTGCTGCCTGTATACAACTGGCGACTACTGCATCTATAGATGGCGGAATGCCTTCATTTTCAGATGAGGACTCTTTGTCGTTGGAAAAGCATTCAAGAGTCCGCCTTATTCCCATTGCAATTGCCTCCGTTTACGCGCTTCTAACCGACTGGATTTAGGAGGCATGCTCAATGAAAAAATATTAATTATCTGTCTGACGTTCACGTAAATGAAACGTTTGTGAACGGCTTTTATGTGAAGACGTTTTTTAAAGACGTTAAAGTAGTTTTGCAAATTTTTTCGGTGTTTGACATTTGATAAAAAAAGTAATATTTGCAGTAGAAACGCTGTTGGTTTAATATTTTTTGCAAATTTACTTACTTTGATTTGATATGAAGTTTATGTTTTCAAGACGTTTGGAAAATATACCCTTAACAATACGTTGGGAAAAATCGTAATATTAACGTTCACAAAACGTTCGGAAAATTAAATATATCATGTTTATAAGACTTTGGGAAAATCGTTTATATTACGTTTACAAAACGTTCGAAAACTCATAATTATTACAATGTCAAGACGTTGGAGAATCGTTAATTTTTCGTTTATAAGACGTTCAAAAAACATAAATAATACGTTTACAAGACGTTTCGAAAATCAAACTTATACAATGACGATTACAAGATCTTGGGACAATCATCAATTTTAAAAAGCTCTGAAAATTATAAATAACACGTTCACAAGACGTTCAGAAAGTCGTATAGTTTATTTATATAGTGTTTACAAGACGTTCGGAAAATCTTTAATTTTACGGTTACAAGACGTTCGAAATATTATCAATATTTACGTTTTCAAGATGTTTGGAACATCGTTCATTTAAGATTTACAGGACGTTCCGAAAATAGTAGCAGTTAGTTTACCAGACGTTGTAAAATTAAATATTTCACGTTTACTAAGCGGTTGGACAACCGTACATTTTGCGTTAAGAAGACGTTTGGAAAAGTGTTCATTTTATGTTTACTCTATTCCTTTTACAAAATGTTGGAAGAAGAAAAATTGAAAAAAGTCTTGGAGTATAACTTTTGAAGCTGTTGTTATGCGGCGTTATATTTATGAATATAGTATGGTCATTTTGAGAACATTTGTCTGCAGTGATGTAATTGTTCGAATGAATTATTCTACATGTGTATATTTGCAAAATTATGGTATTTCACATAATTAACTCATGAACTAAGACGTGTAGAAAACGAATGCCTAAATACATCCCATAATTACTTTTTCGTTTTAAGTGGCTTTAAGCAGCGTTTTCAAACCTACCTAAACATACATGAACTATTTTAACGTAACTCATATTTAAATGCAACGACAATAGCAAAATGTAGTAATAAAACATCGGCACTAAGCTGCTAACATGTTTTTTTTCATACTTAAATTAATTTTGAAAAATGCAAACGCTTTCATCACGTTGCGAAAAAGCTCTATAATGAATTACTCTAACATATTGCTATTATAAATGTTCATCGCTTCAAACGTGAATTAATCCCTGCTAATAATTAATACTTCAGCAAGACAGCGTAGGCTTACTAACGCTCTGTCTGCTTGTACAATTTCATCATCTTTGTCTCCATGTGTACAAAACGTAGATCAGTGGAAAATGGCGCCGATATTTTGATGACATCAAATGTCACGTGGTTAATACAGTTTTTGAAAGCGTTTCAAAAACGTTAGGCATACGTTTAACCTAAAACCTGGGAGAACGTTGACAAAACGTCTACTTTGTAACAGCAACACACGTTTTGCAGAAATGTGAAAAACGTAGTAACTTACACACGTTAATACAACTATATAAGTACGTGTCCAAACGTGCATAGGACAAAACATAACAATTAAAACCGTTCCCGAAACCAAACTGTTGGTCTACTTGCGGAACGAAATGCATCCGTTTAACCTGAAACCTTCAGAAGAACGTTGGCAAAACGCCTAATTTGTACAAGATACATAGGTGCGCTTCAGGTCGCGTATGAATTGTTAACGTGGATACAGGTGCCAAACGGTGCATCCCCATGACCCCCAAGGTTCAATGATAAGTCGATTATAGTATTCTCAAAAACACGCAAAAACGCGTATACGGACATAGAAATGTTCGGCCCAAAACTGCCTTTTACAGGCCCGTAGAGAATCGGTTTTTGCATGTTATTGGCGAAAGTATAAGAGCAATCGCCACGAAACTTGGCAATCTGTTAGGGTCTATGGGGCCGAGATTGCCTGCACGAGGTGAGCTTCCTGGTGACGTATCTGACGTCAAAACGACGTCAACGGCAGCCCTATTTAACGCATACAGTACAGCGATAGGCGTACATTGGTGCGCTTTAGGTCGCGTATGAATTGTTAACGTGGATACAGGTGCCAAACGCTGCGTCCCCATGACCCCTAACACCCTGCCAAGGTTCAATGATAAGTCGTTTATAGTATTCTCACAAACACTCAAAAACGCGTACACGGATATATATATTTTCAGCCCAAAATTGCCTTATACAGGCCCGTAGGGAATCGGTTTATACATGTTATTGGCGAAAGTATAAGAGCTATCGCCACGAAACTTGGCAGTCTGTTAGGGTCTATGGGGCCGAGACTGCCTGCTCGAGGTGAGCTTCCTGGTGACGTGACTGACGTCAAAACGACGTCAACGGCAGTCCTATTTAACGCATACAGCACAGCAATAGGCGTACATTGGTGCGCTTCAGGGCGCATATGAATTGTTAACGTGGACACATGTGCCAAACGGCGAGTCCCCTTAACCCCTAACACCCTGCCAAGGTTCAATGATAAGTCGTTTAGAGTATTCTCACAAACACGCAAAAACGCGTATACGGACATAGAAATTGTCGGCCCAAAATTGCCTTATACAGGCCCGTAGAGAATAGGTTTTTGCATGTTATTGGCGAAAGTATAAGAGCTATCGCTACGAAACTTGGCTGTCTGTTAGGGCCCAAAGGGCCGAAACTGCCTGCACGAGGTGAGCTTCCTGGTGACGTAACTGACGTCAAAACGACGTCAACGGCAGCCCTATTTAACGTATACAGTACAGCGATAGGCGTACATTGGTGCGCTTCAGGTCGCGTATGAATTGTTAACGTGGATACAGGTGCCAAACGCTGCGTTCCCATGACCCCTAACACCCTGCCAAGGTTCAATGATAAGTCGTTTAGAGTATTCTCACAAACACGCAAAAACGCGTATACGGACATACAAATTTTCAACCCAAAATTGCATTACACAGGCCCGTAGAGAATCAGTTTTTGCATGTTATTGGCGAAAGTATAAGAGCTATCGCCACGAAACTTGGCAGTCTGTTAGGGTCTATGGGGCCGAGACTGCCTGCTCGAGGTGAGCTTCCTGGAGACGTAACTGACGTCCAAACGACGTCAACGGCAGCCCTATTTAACGTATACAGTACAGCAATAGGCGTACATTGGTGCGCTTCAGGTCGCTTACGAGTTGTTAACGTGGATACAGGTGCCAAACGGTGCGTCCCCATCACCCCTATCACCCTGCCAAGGTTCAATTATAAGTCGTTTAGAGTATTCTCACAAACACGCAAAAACGCGTATACGGAAATAGACATTTTCGGCCCAAAATAGCCTTATAAAGGCCCGAAGAGAATCGGTTTTTGCATGTTATTGGCGAAAGTATAAGAGCTATCGCCACGAAACTTGGCAATCTGTTAGGGTCTTTGGGGCCGAGACTGCCTGCTCGAGGTGAGCTTCCTGGTGACGTAACTGACGTCAAAACGACGTCAACGGCTGCCCTATTTAACGTCCACAGTACAGCAATAGGCGTACATTGGTGCGCTTCAGGTCGCGTATGAATTGTTAATGTGGATACAGGTGCCAAACGGTGCGTCCCATGACCCCTAACACCCTGCCAATTTTCAATGATAAGTCGTTTTGAGTATTCTCACTAACACGCAAAAACGCGTATACGGACATTGAAATTTACGGCCCAAAATTGCATTATGCAGGTCAGTTGAGAATCGGATTTTCCATGTTATTGGCGAAAGTATAAGAGCTATCGCCACGAAATTTGGCAGTCTGTTAGGGACCATGGGGCCGAGACTGCCTGCACGAGGTGAGCTTCCTGGTGACGTAACTGACGTCAAAACGACGTCAACGGCAGACCTATTTAACGTATACAGTGCAGCGATAGGCGTACATTGGTGCGCTTCAGGTCGCGTAAGAATTGTTAACGTGGATAAAGGTGCCAAACGGTGCGTCCACATGACCCCTAACACCCTGCCAAGGTTCAATGATAAGTTGTTTAGAGTATTCTCACAAACACGCAAAAACGCGTATTCGGACATAGAAATTTTCGGCCCAAAATTGCCTAATACAGGCCCGTAGAGAATTGGTTTTTGCATGTTATTGGCGAAACTATAAGAGCTATCGCCACGAAACTTGGCAGACTGTTAGGGTCCATGGGGCCGAGATTGCCTGCACGAGGTGAGCTTCCTGGTGACGTAACTGACGTCAAAACGACGTCAACGGCAGCCCAAATTAACGTACACAGTACAGCAATAGGCGTACATTGGTGCGCTTCAGGTCGCGTATGAATTGTTAACGTGGATACAGGTGCCAAACGGTGCGTCCACATGACCCCTAACACCCTGTCAAGGTTCAATGATAAGTCGTTTAGAGTATTCTCACAAACACGCAAAAACGCGTATACGGACAAACACATTGTCGGCCCAAAATTGCCTAATACAGGCCCCTAGAGAATTGGTTTTTGCATGTTATTGGCGAAGGTATAAGAGCTATCGCCACGAAACTTGGCAGTCTGTTAGGGTCCATGGGGCCGAGACTGCCTGCACGAGGTGAGCTTCCTGGTGACGTAACTGACGTCAAAACGACGTCAACGGCAGACCTATTTAACGTATACAGTGCAGCGATAGGCGTACATTGGTGCGCTTCAGGTCGCGTAAGAATTGTTAACGTGGATAAAGGTGCCAAACGGTGCGTCCACATGACCCCTAACACCCTGCCAAGGTTCAATGATAAGTTGTTTAGAGTATTCTCACAAACACGCAAAAACGCGTATACGGACAAACACATTGTCGGCCCAAAATTGCCTAATACAGGCCCCTAGAGAATTGGTTTTTGCATGTTATTGGCGAAGGTATAAGAGCTATCGCCACGAAACTTGGCAGTCTGTTAGGGTCCATGGGGCCGAGACTGCGTACACGAGGTGAGCTACCTGATGACGTAACTGACGTCAAAACGACGTCAACGTCAACCCAATTTAACGAATATTGAACAGCGATAGGCGTACATTGATGCGCTTCAGGTCGCGTATGAATTGTTAAAAGGATACAGGTGCCAAACGGCGCGTCCCCATGACCCCTAACACCCTGCCAAGGTTCAATGATAAGTCTTTTAGAGTATTCTCACAAACACGCAAAAACGCGCATACGGACATAGAAATTTTCGGCCCAAAATTGCCTTATACAGGCCCGTAGAGAATCGGTTTTTGCATGTTATTGGCGAAAATATAAGAGCTATCGCCACGAAACTTGGTAGTCTGTTAGGGTCCATGGGGCCGAGACTGCCTGCACGAGGTGAGCTTCCTGGTGACGTAACTGACGTCAATACGACGTCAACGGCAGACCTATTTAACGTATACAGTACAGCGATAAGCGTACATTGGTGCGCTTCAGGTCGCGTATGAATTGTTAACGTGGATACAGGTGCCAAACGGTGTGCCCATGACCCCTAACATCCTGCCAAGGTTCAATGATAAGTCGTTTATAGTATTCTCACAACGACGCAAAAACGCGAATACGGACATAGTCATTTTCGGCCCAAAATTGCGTTATAAAGGCCAATAGAGAATCGGTTTTTGCATGTTATTGGCGAAAGTATAAGAGCTATCGCCACGAAACTTGGCAGTCTGTTAGGGTCCATGTGGCCGAGACTGCCTGCACGAGCTGAGCTTCCTGGTGACGTAACTGACGTCAAAACGACGTCAAAGGCAGCCCTATTTAACGTATACAGTACAGCAATAGGCGTACATTGGTTCGCTTCAGGTCGCGTATGAATTGTTAACATGGATACAGGTGCCAAACGGTGCGTCCCCATGACCCCTAACAGCCTGCCAAGGTTCCATGGTAGGTCCTTTAGAGTATTTTCACCAACACGCAAAAACGACAATACGGACATAGAAATTTTCAGCCCAAAATTGCCATTTTCAGGCCGTTGAGAATTTGTTTTTTACATGTTATTGGCGAAAGTATAAGAGCTATCGCCACGAAACTTGGCAGTCTGTTAGGGTCCATAGGGCAGAGACTGCCTGCACGCGGTGAGCTTCCTGGTGACGTAATTGACGTCAAAACGACGTCAACGGCCGCTCTTTTTAACGTATTCAGAGCAGCAATAAGCGTACATTGGTGCGCTTCAGGTCGCGTTTGAATTGTTAACGTGGATACAGGTGCCAAACGGTGCGTCCCCATGACGACTAACACCCTGCCAAGGTTCAATGATAAGTCGTTTAGAGTATTCACACAAACACGCAAAAACGGGTATGAGTGCATAGAAATTTTCAGCCCAAAATAGCCTTATACAGGCCAATAGAGAATCGGTTTTTCCATGTTATTGGCGAAAGTATGAGAGCTATCGCCACGAAACTTGGAAGTCTGTTAGGGTCCATGGGGCCGAGACTGCCTGCACGAGGTGAGCTTCCTGGTGACGTAACTGACGTCAAAACGACGTCAAAGGCAGCCCTATTTAACGTATACAGTACAGCAATAGGCGTACATTGGTGAGCTTCAGGTCGCGTATGAATTGTTAACGTGGATACAGGTGCCAAACGGTGCGTCCCCATGACCCCTAACACCCTGCCAAGGTTCAATGATAAGTCGTTTAGAGTATTCTCTCAAACAGGCAAAAACGCGTATACGGATATAGAAATGTTCGGCCCAAAATTGCCTTATTCAGGCCCGTAGAGAATCGGTTTTTGCATGTTATTGGCGAAAGTAAAACTGCTATCGCCACGAAACTTGGCAGTCTGTTGGGGTCTATGGGGCCGAGACTGCCTGCACGAGGTGAGCTTCCTGGTGACGTAACTGACGTCAAAACGACGTCAACGGCAGCCCTATTTAACATATACAGTACAGCGATTGGTGTACATTGGTGCGCTTCAGGTCAGGTATGAATTATTAACGTGGATTCAGGTGCCAAACGGTGCATCCCCATGACTACTAACACACTGCCAAGGTTCAATGATAAGTCGTTTATAGTATTCTCACAACCACGCAAAAACGCGTATACGGATATAGACATTTTAGGCCCAAAATTGCCTTATAAAGGCCCGTCGAGAATCGGTTTTTGCATGTTATTGACGAAAGTATAACAGCTATCGACACGAAACTTGGCAGTCTGTTAGGGTCCATGGGGCCGAGACTGCCTGCACTAGGTGAGCTTCCTGGTGACGTAACTGACATCAAAACGACGTCAACGGCAGCCCTATTTAACGTATACAGTACAGCAATAGGCGTACATTGGTGCGCTTCAGGTCGCGTATGAATTGTTAACGTGGATACAGGTGCCAAACGGTGCGACCCCATGACCCCTAACACCCTGCCAAGGTTCAATGATAAGTCGTTTAGAGTATCAAAAACGCGTATACGGACATGGAAATGTTCGGCCCAAAATTGCCTTATTCAGGCCCGTAGAGAATCGGTTTTTGCATGTTACTGGCGAAAGTAAAACCGCTATCGCCACGAAACTTGGCAGTCTGTTGGGGTCTATGGGGCCGAGACTGCCTGCTCGATGTGAGCTTCCTGGTGACGTAACTGACGTCAAAAGGACGTTAACGGCAGCCCTATTTAACATATACTTTACACCGATAGGTGTACATTGGTGCGCTTCAGGTCGCGTATGAATTGTTAACGTGGATACAGGTGCCAAACGGTGCGTCCCAATGACCCCTAACACCCTGCCAAGGTTCAATGATAAGTAGTTTATAGTATTCTCACAAGCACGCAAAAACTCGTATACGGATATAGACATTTTAGGCCCAAAATTGCCTTTTACAGGCCCGTCGAGAATCGGTTTTTGGATGTTATTGGCGAAAGTATAAGAGCTATCGCCACGAAAATTGGCAGTCTGTTAGGGTTGCGCCGAGACTGCCTGCACGACGTGAGCTTCCTGGTGACGTAACTGACGTCAAAACGACGTCAACGACAGCCCTATTTAACGTATACAGTACAGAAATAGGCGTACATTGGTGCGCTTCAGGTCGCGTATGAATTGTTAACGTTGATATGGGTGCATAACGCTGCGTCCCCACGACCCCTAATACCCTGCCAAGGTTCAATGGTAAGTCGTTTAGGGTATTTTCACAAACACGCAAAAACGCGTATACGTACATATAAATTTTCGTCACAAAATAGACTTATACAGTCCAGTCGAGAATCGGTTTATTCATGTTATTGGCGAAAGTATAAGAGCTATCGCCACGAAACTATGTAGTCTGTTAGGGTCCATGGGGCCGAGACTGCCTGTACGAGGTGAGCTTCCTGGTGACGTAACTGACGTCAAAACGACGTCAAAAACCGCCCTATTTAACGTATACAGTACAGCGATAGGCGTACATTGTTGCGCTTCAAGTCGCGTATGAATTGTTAACGTGGATACAGGTGCCAAACGGTGCGTCCCACGACCCTTAACACCCTGCCAAGGTTCAATGATAAGTCGTTTATAGTATTCTCACAAACACGCAAAAACGCGTATACGGACATAGAAATTTTCGGCCCAAAATTGCCTTATGCAGACCTATAGAGAATCGGTTTTTGCATGTTATTGGCGAAAGAATAAGAGCTATCGCTACGAAACTAGGCAATCAGTTAGGGTCTTAAGGGCCGAGACTGCCTGCTCGATTTGAGCTTCCTGGTGACGTAACTGACCTCAAAACGACGTGAAAGGCAGACCTATTTAACGTATACAGTACAGCGATAGGCGTACATTGGTACGCTTCAGGTCGCGTATAAATTGTTAACGTGGATACAGGTGCCAAACGGTGCGTCCCATGACCCCTAACACCCTGCCAACGTTCAATGATAAGTCGTTTAGAGTATTCGCACAAACACGCAAAAACGCGAATACGGACATAGAAATTTACGGCCCAAAATTGGCATACACAGATCCGTGGAGAATCGGTTTTTGCATGTTATTGGCAAAAGTATAAGAGCTATCGCCACGAAATTTGGCAGTCTGTTAGGGTCCACGGGGCCGAGACAGCCTGCACGAGGTGAGCTTACTGGTGACGTAACTGACGTCAAAACGACGTCAACGGCAGCCCTATTTAACGTATACAGTACAGCGATGGGCGTACATTGGTGCGCTGCAGGTCGCGTATGAATTGTTAACGTGGATAAAGGTGCCAAACGGTGCGACCACATGACCCCTATCACCCTGCCAAGGTTCAATGATAAGTTGTTTCGAGTATTCTCACAAACACGCAAAAACGAGTATACGGACATAGAAATTTTCGGCCCAAAATTTCCTTATACAGGCCCGTCGAGAATCGGTTTTTGCATGTTATTGGCGAAAGTATAAGAGCTATCGCCACGAAATTTGGCAGTCTGTTAGGGTCCATGGGGCCGAGACTGCCTGGACGAGGTGAGCTTCCTGATGACGTAAGTGACGTCAGTACGACGTCAACGGCAGACCTATTTAACGTATACAGTTCCGCAATAGGCGTACATTGGTGCTCTTCAGGTCGCGTATGAATTGTTAACGTGGATACAGATGCCAAACGGTGCGTCCCCATGACCCCTAACACCCTGCCAAGGTTCCATGATAAGTCGTCTATAGTATTCTCACAGACACGCAAAAACGTGTTCACGGACATTGAAATGTTCGGTCCAAAATTGCCTTATACGGGCCCGTAGAGAATCGGTCTTTTGCATATTATTGGCGAAAGTATAAGAGCTATCGCCAGGAAATTGGCAGTCTGTTAGAGTTCATGGGTTCGAGACTGCTTGCACGAGGTGAGCTTCTTGGTGACGTAACTGACGTCAAAACGACGTCAATGGCAGCCCTATTTAACGTATACAGTACAGCAATAGGCGTACATTGGTGCGCTTCAGGTCGAGTATGAATTGTTAACGTGGATACAGGTTCCAAACGGTGCGTCCCCATGACCCCTAACACACTGCCAAGGTTCAATGATAAGTCGTTTATAGTATTCTCACAAACACGCAAAAACGCGTATACTGTCAGAAATTTTCTGCGGAAAATTGCCTTAATCAGGCCAGTAGAGAATCGGTTTTTGCAAGTTATTGGCGAAAGTATAAGAGCTATCGCCACGAAACTTGGCAGCCTGTTAGGGTCCATGGGGCCGAGACTGCCTGCACGAGGTGAGCTTCCTGGTGACGTAACTGACGTCAAAACGACGTCAACGGCAGCCCTATTTAACGTATACAGTACAGCAAAAAATACGTACATTGGTGCGCTTCAGGTCGTGTAAGAATTATTAACGTGGATACAGGTGCCAAACGGTGCGTCCGCATGACCCCTAACACTCTGCCAAGGTTCCATGGTAAGTCGTTTAGAGTATTTTCACCTACACGCAAAAACGACTATACGGACATAGAAATTTTCAGCCCAAAATTGCCATTTAAAGGCCCGTAGAGAATCGGTTTTTTACATGTTATTGGCGAAAGTATAAGAGCAATCGCCAGGAAACTTGGCAGTCTGTTAGGGTCTGTGGGGCCGAGACCGCCTGCATGACGCGAGCTTCCAGGTGACTTAACTGACGTCGAAACGACGTCAACGGCTTCCTTATTTAACGTATACAGTACAGAAATAGGTGTACATTGGTGCGCTTCAGGTCGCGTATGAATTGTTAACGCGGATAGAGGTGCGAAACGGTGCGTCCCCATGACCCTTAACACCCTGCCAAGGTTCAATGATAAGTCGTTTATAGTATTCTCAAAAACACGCAAGAACACGTATATGGACATAGAAATGTTCGGCCCAAAATTGCCTTAAACAGGCCCTTAGAGAATCGGTTTTTGCATGTTATTGGCCAAAGTATAAGAGCTATCGCCAGGAAACTTGGCAGTCTGTTAGGGTCCATAGGGCCGAGACAGAATGCACGAGGTGAGATTCCTGGTGACGTAACTGACGTCAGAACGACGTCAAGGGCATATCATTTTAAAGTATACCATGCAGCAATCGGCGTACATTGGTGCGCTTCAGCTCGCGTATGATTTGTTAACGCGGATAAAGGTGCCAAACGGTGCGTCCCCTTGACCCCTAACACCCTACCAAGGTTCAATGATAAGACGTTCATTGTATTCTCACAAACACGCAAAAACGCGTATACTGACATACAAATGTTCGGCCCAAAATTGCATTAAACAGGCCCGTAGAGAATCGGTTTTTGCATGTTATTGGCGAAAGAATGAGAACTATCGCCACGAAACTTGGCAGTCTGTTAGGGTCCATGGTGCCGAGACTTCTTGCACGAGGTGAGCTTCCTGGTGACGTAACTGACGTCAAAACGACGTCAACGTCTGCGCTATTTAACGTATACACTACAGCAATAGGCGTACATTGGTGCTCTTCAGGTCGCGTATGAATTGTTAATGTGGATAGGTGCCAAACGGTGCGTCCCCATGACCCCTAACACGCTGTCAAGGTTCAATGATAAGTCGTATATAGTATTCTCACAAACACGCAAAAACGCGTATACGGACATAGAAATTTTCGGACCAAAATTGCCATAAACTGGCCAGTAGAGAATCGGTTTTTGTGCATGTTATCGGCGAAAGTATAAGAGCTATCGCCAGGAAACTTAGCAGTCTGTTAGGGTCTGTGGGGCCGAGACGGCCTGCACGACGTGAGCTTCCTGGTGACGTAACTGATGTCAAAACGACGTCAACGGCAGCCCTATTTAAGGTATACAGTACAGCAATAGGAGTACATTGGTGCGCTTCAGATCGCGTATGAATTATTAACGTTGATACAGGTGCCAAACAGTGCGTCCCCATGACCCCTAACACCCTGCCAAGGTTCAATGATAAGTCGTTTATAGTATTCTCACAAACACGCAAAAACGCGTATACAGACATTACAATTTCGGCTCAAAATTGCATTATACAGGCCCGTAGAGAATCGGTTTTTCCATGTTATTGGCGAAAGTATAACAGTTATCGCCACAAATCTCGGCAGTCTGTTAGGGTCCATGGCGCCGAGACTGCCTGCACGACGTGAGCTTCCTGGCGACGTAACTGACGTCAAAACGACGTCAACGGCAGCCCTATTTAACGTATACAGTACAGCAATAGGTGTACATTGGTGCCCTTCAGGTCGAGTATGAATTGTTAACGAGGATACAGGTGCGAAACGGTCCGCCCCCATGACCCCTAACACCCTGCCAAGGTTCAATGATAAGTTGTTTATTCTATTCTCACAAACACGCAAAAACTCGTATACGGTCATATAAATTTTCGCCCCAAAATTGCCTTATACAGGCCCGTAGATAATCGGTTTTTGCATGTTATTAGCGAAAGTATAAGAGCTATTGCCGCCACGAAACTTGGAAGTCTGTTAGAGTCCATGGGGCCGAGACTGCCTGCACGAGGTGAACTTCCTGGTGACGTAACTGACGTCAAAACGATGTCAACGGCAGCCCTATTATATGTATACTGTACAACAATAGGCGTACATTGGTGCGCTTCAGGTCGCGTATGAATTGTTAACGTGGATACAGGTTCCAAACGGTGCGTCCCCATCAACCCTAAAACCCTGCTAAGGTTCAGTGAAAAGTCGTTTATAGTATTCTCACAAACACGCAAAAACGCTTATACAGACATTGAAATTTTCGTCCCATAATTGCCATATACAGGCCGGTAGTGAATCGGTTTTTGCATGTTATTGGCGAAAGTATAAGAGCTATCCCCAGGTAATTTAGCAGTCTGTTAAGGTCTGTGGGGCTGAGACTGCCTGCACGACGTGAGTTTCCTGGTGACGTAACTGACGTCAAAACGACGTCAACGGCAGCCCTATTTTACGTATACAGAACAGAAATAGGTGTACATTGGTGCGCTTCAGGTCGCGTATGAATTGTTAACGCGGATACAGGTGCCAAACGGTGCGTCGCCATGACCCCTAACACCATGCCAAGGTTCAATTATAAGTTGTTTATAGTATTCTCACAAACACGCAAAAACGCGAATACGGACATAGAAATGTGGGACCCAAAATGGATTATACAAGCCCGTCGAGAATCGGTTTTTGCATGTTATTGAGGAAGGTATAAGAGTTATCGCCACGAAACTAGGTAGTCTGTTAGGGTCTATTGGGCCGAGACTGCCTGCACGATGTGAGCTTCCTGGTGACGTAATTGACGTCAAAACGACGTCAACGGCAGCCCTATTTAACGTATACAGTTCAGCAATAGGCGTACATTGGTGCGCTTCAGGTCGCGTATGAATTGTTAACGCGGATACAGGTGCCAAACGATGAGGCCCCATGACCCCTAGCATCCTGCCAAGGTTCAATGATAAGTCGATTATAGTATTCTCACAAACACGCACAAACGCGAATACGCACATAGAAAATTTCGTCCCAAAATTGCCTTGTACAGGCCGGTAGAGAATCGATTTTTGCATGTTATTGGCGAAAGTATAAGAGCTATCGCCATGAAACCTATAAGTCTGTTAGGGTCCAAGGGGCCGAGACTGCGTGCCCGAGGTGAGCTTCCTGGTGTCGTAACTGACGTCAAAACGACGTCAACGGCAGCCCTATTAAACGTATATAGTACAGCTATAGGGGCCCATTGGTGCGCTACAGGTCGCGTATGAATTGTTAACGCGGATACAGGTGACAAACGGTGCGTCCCCATGACCCCTACACCCTGCCAAGGTTCAATGATAAGTCGTTTATAGTATTCTCACTAGCACGCAAAAACGCGTATACGGACAGAAATTTTCGGCCCAAAATTGCCTTATACAGGCCCGTAGAGAATCGGTTTTTGCATGTTATTGGCAAAAGTATAAGAGGTATCGCCACGAAACTTGGCAGTCCGTTAGGGGCTATTTGGCCGAGACTGTTTGCACGAGGTGAGCTTCATGGTGACCTAACTGACGTCAAAACGACGTCAAAGGCAGCCATATCTAACGTATACAGTACAGCTTTATTCGTACATTGGTGCGCTTCAGGTCGCGTATGAATTGTTAACGCGGATACAGGTGCCAAACGGTGCGTCCCTATGACCCCTAACACCCTGCCAAGGTGCAATGATAAGTCGTTTATACTATTCTCACAAACACGCAAAAACGCGTATACGGACATAGAAATTTTTGGCCCAAAATTTATAATACAGGCCCGTAGAGAATCGGATTTTGCATGCTATTTGCGAAGGTATAAGAGCTATCGCCACGAAACTTGGCAGTCTGTTAGGGTCCATGGGGACGACACTGCCTGCACGAGGTGAGCTTCCTGGTGACGTAACTGACGTCAAAACGACGTCAACGGCAGCCCTGTATAACGTATACTGTTCAGCAATAGGCGTACATTGGTGCGCTTCAGGTCGCGTATGAATTGTTAACGCGGATACAGGCGCCAAACGGTGCGTCAACATGACCCCTAACACCCTGCCAAGCTTCAATGATAAGTCGTTTATAGTATTCTCACAAACACGCCAAACCTATTATACGGACATGGACATTTTCGGCCCAAAATTTATTAAACAGGCCCGTAGAGAATCGGTTTTTGCATGTTATTGGCGAAAGTATAAGAGCTATCACAACGAAACTTTCCAGTGTGTTAGGGTCTGTGGGGCCGAGAATGCCTGCACGAGGTGAGCTTCGTGGTGACGTAACTGACGTCAAAACGACGTCAAAGGCAGCCCTATTTAACGTGAACAGACCAGCAATAGGCGTACATTGGTGCGCTTCAGGTCGCGTATCAATTGTTAACGCCGATACAGGTGCCAACCGGTGCGTCCCCATGACCCCTAACACCCTGCCAAGGTTTAATCATAAGTTGTTTATAGTATTCTCACAAACATGCAAAAACGCGTATACGGACATAGAAATTTACGCCCCAAAATTGCATTATACAGGCCCGTATAGAATCGGGTTTTTCATGTAATTGGTGAAAGTATAAGAGCTATCGCCACGAAACTTGGCAGTCTGTTAGGGTCCATGGGGCTAAGACTGCCTGCACGAGGTGAGCTTCCTGGTGACGTAACTGACGTCAAAACGACGTCAACGGCAGCCCTATTTAACGTATACAGTACAGCAATTGGCGTACATTGGTGCGCTTCAGGTCGCGTATGAATTGTTAACGCGGATACAGGTGCCAAACGGTGCGTTCCCATGATCCCTAACACCCTGCCAAGGTTCAATGATAAGTCGTTTATAGTATTCTCACAAACACACAAAAACGCGTATACGCACATAGAAATTTTCGGCCCAAAATTGCCTTAAACAGGCCCGTAGACAATCGGCTTTTGCATGTTAATGGCGAAAGTATAAGAGCTATCGCCACGAAACTTAGCAGTCTGTTATGGTCCATAGGGCCGAGACTGCATGCACGATTTGAGCTTCCTGGTGACGTAATTGACATCAAAACGACGTCAACGGCATATGTTTTTAACGTATACAGTACAGCAATAGGCGTACATTGGTGCGCTTCAGGTCGCGTATGAATTGTTAACGCGGATACAGGTGCCAAACGGTGCATCCCCATGACCCCTAACAACCTACCAAGGTTCAGTGATAAGTCGTTTATAGTATTCTCACAAACACGCAAAAACGCGTATACGGATATTGAAATTTTCAGCCCAAAATTGCCTTATACAGGCCCGTAGAGAATGGATTTTTGCATGTTATTCGCGAAAGTATAAGAGCTATCGCCACGAAACTTGGTAGTCTGTTAGGGTCCATTGTACCGAGACTTCCTGCACGAGGTGAGCTTCCTGGCGACGTAACTGACGTCAAAACGACATCGACGTCAGCCCTACTTAACGTATACAGTTCAGCACTAGGGGTACATTGGTGCTGTTCAGGTCGCGTAGACATTGTTAATGTGAATACAGGTGCCAAACGGTGCGTCCCCATGACCCCTAACATCATGTCAAGGTCCAATGATAAGTCGTTTATAGTATCCTCACAAGCACGCAAAAACGCGTATACGAACATGCAAATTATCGGCCCAAAATTGCCTTATACAGGCCCGTAGAGAAAGTTGTGTTTGCATGTTATTGGCGAAAGTATAAGAGTTATCGACACGAAACACGACAGTCTGTTAGGGTCCATTGCGCCGAGACTGTCTGCACGACGTGAGCTTCCTGGTGACGTAACTGACGTCAAAACGATGTCAACGGTAGCCCTATTTAACGTATACAGTACAGAAATAATTGTACATTGGTGCGCTTCAGGTCGCGTATGAATTGTTAACGCGGATACAGGTGCGAAACGGTGCGTCCCCGTGACCCCTAACACCCTGCCAAGGTTCAATGACAAGTTGTTTATAGTATTCTCACAAACACGCAAAAACTCGTATTCGGTCATAGAAATTTTCGCCCCAATATTCCCTTATACATTCCCGTAGATAATCGGTTTTTGCATGTTATTGGCGAAAGTATAAGAGCTATCGCAGCCACGAAACTTGGAAGTCTATTAGAGTCCATGGGGCCGAGACTGCCTGCACGAGGTAAGCTTCCTGGTTACGTAACTGACGTCAAAACGACTTCAACCCCAGCCCTATTTAACGCATAAAGTTCAGCAATAGGCGTACATTGGTACGCCTCAGGTCGCGTATGAATTGTTAACGTGGATACAGGTGCCAAACGGTGCGTCCCCATGACCCCTAACACCCTGCCAAGATTCAATGATAAGTCGTTTATAGTATTATCACAAACACGCAAAAACGCGTATAGGGACATAAAAATTTTCGGCCAAAAATTGCCTTGTACAGGCCCGTAGAGAATCGGTTTTTGCATGTTATTGTCTAAAGCATAAGAGCTATCGCCACGTAACTTGGCAGTCTGTTACGGTCCTTGGGAACAAGACAGCCTGCACGAGGTGAGCTTCCTGGTGACGTAACTGACGTCATAACGACGTCAACGGCAGCCCAATTAAACGTATACAGTACAGCAATAGGTGTACATTGGTGCTTCAGGTCGCGTATGAATTGTTAACGCGGATACAGGTCCCAAACGGTGCGTTCCCATGACCCCTAACACCCTGCCAAGGTTCAATGATAAGTCATTTATAGTATTCTCACAAACACGCAAGAACTCCGATACGGACATAGAAATTTTCGGCCCAAAATAGCCTTAAACAGGCCCGTTGAGAATCGGTTTTTGCATGTTATTGGCCAAAGTATAAGAGCTATGGCCACGAAACTTGGCAGTCTGTTAGGGTCCATAGGGCCGTAGCTGCCTGCACGAGCTGAGCCTCCTGGAGACGTAACTGACGTCAAAACGACGTCAACGGCATATCGTTTTAACGTATATGAACAGCAATTGGGGTACATTGGTGCGCTTCAGGTCGCGTATGAATTGTCAAGGCGGATACAGGTGCCAAACGGTGCTGCCCCTGACCCCTAACACCCTGCCAAGGTTCAATGATAAGTCGTTTATAGTATTCTCACAAACACGCAAACACGCGTATAAGGACATAGAAATGTTCGGCCCAAAATTGCCTTATACAGGCCCGTAGAGAATCGGTTTTTGCATGTTATTGGCGAAAGTATAAGAGCTATCGCCACGAAACTTGGCAGTCTGTTAGGGTCCATGGGGCCGAGATTGCCTGCCCGAGGTGAGCTTCCTGGTGACGTAACTGACGTCAAAACGACGTCAAAAGCAGCCCTATTTAACGAAAAAAGCTCAGCAATAGGTGTACATTGGTACGCTTCAGGTCCTGTATGCATTGTTAACGTGGATACAGGTGCCAAACGGTGCGTCCCCGAGACCCCTAACACCCTGCCAAGGTTCAATGATGAGTCGTTTATAGTTTTCTCACAAACACGCAAAAACGCTTATACTGACAGACATTTTCGGCCCAAAATTAATTATACAGGCCCGTAGAGAATCGGTTTTTGCATGCTATAGGCGAAGATATAAGAGCTATCGCCACGAAACTTGCAGTCTTTTAGGGTCCATGAGGCCGACACTGCCTGCACGAGATGAGCTTCCTGGTGACGTAACTGACGTCAAAACGACGTCAAAGGCCGCATTATTTAACGTATGCAGTACAGCAATAGGCGTACATTGGTACGCTTCAGGTCGCGTATGAATTGTTAACGCGGATACAGGTACCACACGGTGCGGCCCCGTGACCCATAACACCCTGACAAGGTTCAATGACAAGTCGTTTATGGTATTCTCACAAACATGCAAACACGCGTATATGGACAGGACATAGAAATGTTCGGCCAATAATTGCCTAATATAGGCCAGTAGAGAATCGGTTTTTGCATGTTATTTTTGGCGAAAGTATAAGAGCTATCGCCACCACACTTGGAAGTCTGTTCGGGTCCATGGGGCCGAGAATGCCTGCACGATTCGAGCTATCTGGTGACGTAACTGACGTTAAAACGCCGTCAAAGACAGCATAATTTAACGTATACAGAAAGCGTACATTGGTGCGTTTCAGGTCGCGTATGAATTGTTAACGCGGATAGAGGTGCCAATCGGTGCGTCCACATGACCCCTAACACCCTGCCAAGGTTCAATGATAAGTCATTTATAGTATTCTCACAAACACGCAAAAACGCGAATACGACATGGAAATGTTGGTCCCAAAATGGATTATACTGGCCCGTGGAGAGTCGGTTTTTGCATGTTATTGGGGAAGGTATAAGAGCTATCGCCACGAAACTAGGTAGTCTGTTAGGGTCCATGGGGCCGACACTTCCTGCACGAGGTGAGCTTCCTGGTGACGTAACTGACGTAAAAACGACGTCAACGGAAGCACTATTTAGCGTATACAACGTATACAGTACAGCAATTGCAGTACAATGGTGCGTTTCAGGTCGCGTATGTATTGTTAACGCGGGTACATGTGCCATCCGGCGCGGCCGTATAACCCCTACCACCCTGCCAAGGTTCAATGATAAGTCGTTTAAAGTATTCTCACAAACACGCACAAACGCGAATGCTGACATAGACATTTTCGGCCCAAAATTGCCTTATACAGGCCCGTAGAGGATCAGTTTTTGCATGTTATTGGCAAAAGTATAAGAGGTAAATAAAGAAATTTGAGTGTCTGTTTGGGCCTATGGGGCCGAGACTGCCTGCACGAGGTGAGCTTCCTAGTGACGTAACTGACGTCAAAACGACGTCAACGGCAGCCCTATTTAACGGATACAGTACAGCAATAGGAGTACATTGGTGCGCTTCAGGTCGCGTATGAATTGTTAACGCGGATACAGGTGCCAAACGGTGCGGCTTCATCTCCCCTAACACCCTGCCAAGGTTCAATGATAAGTCGTTTATAGTATTCTCACAAACACGCACACACGCGTATACGGACACAGAAATTTTCAGCCCAAAATTGCCATAAAAAGGCCCGTAGAGAATCGGTTTTTGCATGTTATTGGCGAAAGTTTAAGAGCTATCGACACGAAACTTGGCAGTCTGTAAGGGTCCTTGGGGCCGACACTGCCTGCACGAGGTGAGCTTCGTGCTGTCGTAACTGACGTCAAAACGACGTCAACGGCAGCCATATTTAACGTATACAGTACAGCAATAGGCGTACATTGGTGCGCTTCAGGTCGCGTATGAATTGTTAACGCGGATACAGATGCCAAACGGTGCGTCCCCATGACCCCCAACACCCTGCCAAGTTTCAATCCTAAGTCGTTTATAGTATTCTCACAAACGCGCAAAAACGCGTCAACCGACATAGAAATTTTTGGCCCAAAATTGCCATATACACGCACGTAGAGAATCGGTTTTTGCATGTTATTGGCGATAGTATAAGAGCTATCGACACGAAACTTGGCAGTCTGTAAGGGTCCTTGGGGCCGACACTGCCTGCACGAGGTGAGCTTCGTGCTGTCGTAACTGACGTCAAAACGACGTCAACGGCAGCCATATTTAACGTATACAGTACAGCAATAGGCGTACATTGGTGCGCTTCAGGTCGCGTATGAATTGTTAACGCGGATACAGATGCCAAACGGTGCGTCCCCATGACCCCCAACACCCTGCCAAGTTTCAATCCTAAGTCGTTTATAGTATTCTCACAAACGCGCAAAAACGCGTCAACCGACATAGAAATTTTTGGCCCAAAATTGCCATATACACGCACGTAGAGAATCGGTTTTTGCATGTTATTGGCGATAGTATAAGAGCTATCGCCACGAAACTTGGCAGTCTGTTAGGGTCCATCGGGCCGAGACTGCTTGCACGAGATGAGAGTCCTGGAGACGTAACGGACGTCAAAACGACGTCAACGGCAGCCCTATTTAACGTATACAGTACAGCAATAGGGGCACATTGGTGCGCTTCAGGTCGCGTATGAATTGTTAACGCGGATACAGGTGCCATACGGTGCGTTCCCATGACCCCTAACACCCTGCCAAGGTTCAATGATAAGTCGTTTATAGTATTTTTACAAACACGCAAACACACATATACGGACATAGACATTTTAGGCCCAAAATTGCCTTATACAGGCTCGTAGAGAATCGGTTTTTGCATGTTATTGGCGAAAGCATCAGAGCTATCTCCACGAAACTTGGCAGTCTGTTAGGGTCCATGGGGCAGAGACTTCGTGCACGAGGTAAGCTTCCTGGTGACGTAACTGACGTCGAAACGACGTCAACGTCCGCCTTATTTAACGTATACAGTACAGCAATAGGCGTACATTGGTGCTCTGCAGGTCGCGTATGAATTGTTAATGTGGAAACAGATGCCAAACTGTGGTTCCCCATGACCCCTAACACCGTGCCAAGGTTCAATGATAAGTCGTTTATAGTATTCTCACAAACACGCATAAGCGCGTTTACGGACATAGAAATTTTCGGCCCAACATTGCCTTATACAGGCCCGTTGAGAATCGGTTTTTGCATGTTATTGGCGAAAGTTTAAAAGCTATCGCCACGAAACTTGGCAGTCTGTTACGGTCCATGGGGCCGACACAGCCTGCACGAGGTGAGCTTCCTGGTGACGTAACTGACGTCAAAACGACGTCAACAGCAGTCTTATTTAACGTATTCAGTAATACAATAGGCGTACATTGGTGCTCTTCAGGTCGCGTATGAATTGTTAAAGCGGATACAGGTGCCAAACGGTGCGTCCCCATGACCCCTAACACCCTGTCAAGGTTCAATGATAAGTCGTTTATAGTGTTCTCACAAACACGCAAAAACGCGGATACGGACATAGAAATTTTCGACCCAAATTTGCCTTATACTGGCCCGTAGAGAATCAGTTTTTCAATGTTATTGGCGAAAGTATAAGAGCTATCGCCACGACATTTGGCAGTCTGTTAGGGTCCATGGGGCCGCAACTTCGTACACGAGGTAAGCTTCCTGGTGACGTAACTGACGTCAAAACGACGTCAACGTCAGCTCTATTTAACGTATACAGTACAGCAATAGGCGTACATTGGTGCTCTGCAGGTCGCGTATGAATTGTTAATGTGGATACAGGTGCCAAACGGTCGTTCCCCATGACCACTAACACCGTGCCAAGGTTGAATGATAAGTCGTTTATAGTATTCTCACAAACACGCAAAAACGCGTATACGGACATATAAATTTTCGCTCCAAAATTGCCTTATACTGGCCCGGAGAGAATCGGTTTTTGCATGTTATTGGCGAATGTTTAAGAGCTATCGCCACGAAACTTGGCAGTCTGTTAGGGCCCATGGGGTCGAGAATGCCTGCACGCTTCGACCTTCCTGGCACGTAATTGGCGACAAAACGACGTGAATGGCAGACCTATTTTACGTATTCAGTTCAGCAATTGGTGTACATTGGTGCGCTTCAGGTCGCGTATCAATTGTTAACGCGGATACAGGTGCCAAACGGTGCGTCCACATGACTCCTAACACCCTGCCAGTTTTCAATGATAAGTCGTTTATAGTATTCTCAGAAACACGCAAACACGCGAATACGGACATAGATAATTTCGGCCCACTATTGACTTATACAGGCCCGTAGAGAATCGGTTTTTGCATGTTATTGGCGAAAGTTTAAGAGCTATCGCCACGAAACTTGGCAGTCTGTTACGGTCCATGGGGCCGAGACTGCCTGCACGAGGTTAGCTTCCTGGTGACGTAACTGACGTCGAAACGACGTCAACGGCAGCGCTATTTAACTTATATTACATATCGTTACTATAAATAGTAACAAATTGACGTCACGAGCGGGCCGATATTCGTATCCGCCGGGCCAATATAATCATATTGGCCCCGGGCCGATTTTCTATATCTGAAAAGAATCAGATCGCGCGACGTCAACGTCAATTTGTTACTATTTATAGTAACGATATGTAATATAAACGATAACATACGGCAGAGCCGGGCCGGACGTCCATAATAGGCCCTAGCCGAATAACGGCCCTCGGGCCAAAGGCCCTCGGGCCGTTATAGCGGCAGCGGGCCGATATATAGACGTCCGGCCCGGCCCTGCCGTATGTTATTGTCTAAATACAGTACAGCAATAGGCGTACATTGGTGCGCTTCAGGTCGCGTATGAATTGTTAACGTGGATACAGATGCCAAACGGTGCGTCCCCATGACCCCTAACACCCTGCCAGTTTTCAATGATAAGTCGATTATAGTATTCTCACCAACACGCAAAAACGCGTATACGGACATTAAAATTTCGGCCCAAAATTGCCATATAGAGGCCCGTAGAGAATCGGTTTTTGCATGTTATTGGCGAAAGAATTAGAGCTATCGCCACGAAACTTGGCAGTCGGTTAGGGTCTATGGTGCCGAGATTGCCTGCACGAGGCGAACTTCCTGGTATGTAACTGACGTCAAAACGACGTCAACAGCATGTCTTTTTAACCAATACAGTACAGCAATAGGCGTACATTGGTGCTCTTCAGGTCGCGTATGAATTGTTAACGCGGATACAGGTGCCAAACGGTGCGTCCCCATGACCCCTAACACCCTGCCAAGGTTCAATGATAAGTCTTTTATAGTATTCTCACAAACACGCAAAAACGCGTTTACGGACATAGAAATTTTCGGACACAACATTGCCTTATACAGGCCCGTAGAGAATCGGTTTTGCATGTTATTGGCGAAAGTTTAAGAGCTATCGCCACGAAACTTGACAGTCTGTTAGGGTCCACGAGGCCGAGACTCTCTGCACGAGGTGAGATTCCTGGTGACGTAACTGACGTCAAAACGACGTCAACGGCTGTCCTATTTAACGTATACAGTAATACAATAGGCGTACATTGGTACTCTTCACGTCGCGTATGAATTGTTAACGCGGATACAGGTGCCAAACGGTGCGTCCCCATGACCCCTAACACCCTGTCAAGGTTCAATGATAAGTCGTTTATAGTGTTCTCCCAAACACGCAAAAACGCGAATACGGACATGGAAATTTTCGGCCCAAAATTGCCTTATACAGGCCCGTAGGGAATCGGTTTTTGCATGTTATTGGCGAAAGTATAAGAGATATCGCCACTAAACTTGGCAGCCCGTTAGCGACCATGGGTCCGAGGCTCTCTGCACGAGGTGAGCTTCCTGGTGACGTAAGCGACCTCAAATCGACGTCAAAGGCAGCCCTATTTAACGTATACAGTACAGCAATAGGCGTACATTGGTGCGCTTCAGGTCGCGTATGAATTGTTAACGTTGATATGGGTGCATAACGCTGCGTCCCCACGACCCCTAACACCCTGCCAAGGTTCAATGGTTAGAGTATTTTCACAAACACGCAAAAACGCGTATGCGGACATATAAATTTTCGTCACAAAATAGCCTTATACAGTCCAGTCGAGAATCGGTTTTTCCATGTTATTGGCGAAAGTATAAGAGCTATCGCCACGAAACTATGTAGTCTGTTAGGGTCCATGGGGCCGAGACTGCCTGCACGGCTTCCTGGTGACGTAACTGACGTCAAAACGACGTCAACGGCTGACCTATTTAACGTATACAGCACAGCGATAGGCGTCCATTGTTGCGCTTCAGGTCGCGTATGAATTGTTAACGTGGATACAGGTGCCAAACGGTGCGACCACATGACCCCTAACACCCTGCCAAGGTTCAATGATAAGTCGTTTATAGTGTTCTCACAAACACGCAAACACGCGTATACGGAAATAGATAATTTCGGCCCACTATTGACTTATACAGGCCCGTAGAGAATCGGTTTTTGCATGTTATTGGCGAAAGTTTAAGAGCTATCGCCACGAAACTTGGCAGTCTGTTACGGTCCATGGGGCCGACACTGCCTACACGAGGTGAGCTTCCTGGTGACGTAACTGACGTCAAAACGACGTCAACGGCAGCGCTATTTAACTTATACAGTACAGCAATAGGCGTACATTGGTGCGCTTCAAGTCGCGTATGAATTGTTAACGCGGATACTGATGCCAAACGGTGCGTCCCCATGGCCCCTAACACCCTGCCAGTTTTCAATGATAAGTCGTTTATAGTATTCTCACCAACACGCAAAAACGCATATACGGACATTAAAATTTCGGCCCAAAATTGCCATATAGAGGCCCGTAGAGAATCGGTTTTTGCATGTTATTGGCGAAAGTATAAGAGCTATCGCCACGAAACTTGGTAGTCTGTTAGGGTCTATGGGGCCGAAACTGCCCGCACGAGGTTAGCTTCCTGGTGACGTAACTGACGTCAAAACGACGTCAACGGCAGCGCCATTTAACTTATACAGTACAGCAATAGGCGTACATTGGTGCGCTTCAGGTCGCGTATGAATTGTTAACGCGGATACTGGTGCCAAACGGTGCGTGCTCATGGCCCCTAACATCCTGCCAATGTTCAATGATAAGTCGTTTGTTGTATTCTCACAAACACGCAAAAACCATTTTACGGACATTGAAATTTACGGCCCAACATTGCCTTATGCAGGCCCGTAGAGAATCGGTTTTTGCATGTTATTGGCGAAAGCATAAGAGCTATCGCCACGACACTTGGCAGTCTATTAGGGTCCATGGGGCCGAGACTTCCTGCACGAGGTAAGCTTCCTGGTGACGTAACTGACGTCAAAACGACGTCAACGTCAGCTCTATTTATCGTATCCAGTACAGCAATAGGCGTACATTGGTGCTCTGCAGGTCGCGTATGAATTGTTAATGTGGATACAGGTGCCAAACGGTCGTTCCCAATGACCACTAACACCGTGCCAAGGTTCACTGATAAGTCGTTTATAGTATTCACACAAACACGCAAAAACGCGTATACGGACATATAAATTTTCGTTCCAAAATTGCCTATACTGGCCCGTAGAGAATCGGTTTTTGCATGTTATTGGCGAAAGTTTAAGAGCTATCGCCACTAAGCTTGGCAGTCTGTTAAGGTCTATGGGGCCGAGATTGCCTGCACGAGGTGAACTTCCTGGTACGTAACAGACGTCAAAACGACGTCAACGGCAGGTCTTTTTAACCAATACAGTTCAGCAATAGGCGTACATTGGTGCGCTTCAGGTCGCGTATGAATTGTTAACGCGGATACAGGTGCAAAACGGTGCGTCCCCTTGACCCCTAACACCCTGCCAAGGTTCAATGATAAGTCTTTTATAGTATTCTCACAAACACGCCAAAATCGCGTATACGGACATTGAAATTTTCGGCCCAAAATTGCCTTATACAGGCCAGTACTGAATCGGTTTTTGCATGTTATTGGCGAAAGAATAAGAGCTATCGCCACGAAACTTGGCAGTCGGTTACGGCCAATGGGGCCGAAACTGTCTGCACGAGGTTAGCTTCCTTGTGACGTAACTGACGTCAACGGCTGTCCTATTTAACCAATACAGTTCAGCAATAGGCGTACATTGGTACGTTTCAGGTCGCGTATGAATTGTTAACGTGGATACAGGTGCCAAACGGTGCGTCCCCATGACCCCTTACACCCTGCCAAGGTTCAATGATAACTCGTTTATAGTATTCTCACAAACACGCAAAAACGCTTATACGGACATAGAAATTTTCGGCCCAAAATTGCCTTATACAGGCCCGTAGTGAATCGGTTTTTGCATGTTATTGGCGAAAGTATAAGAGCTATCGCCACGAAACTTGGCAGTCTGTTAGGGTCCACGAGGCCGAGACTCTCTGCACGAGGTGAGCTTCCTGGTGACGTAACTGACGTCAAAACGACGTCAACGGCTGTCCTATTTAACGTATACAGTAATACAATAGGCGTACATTGGTGCTCTTCAGGTCGCGTATGAAATATTAACGCGTATACAGGTGCCAAACGGTGCGTCCCCATGACCCCTAACACCCTGTCAAGGTTCAATGATAAGTCGTTTATAGTGTTGTCACAAACACGCAAAAACGCGAATACGGACATAGAAATTTTCGGCACAAAATCGCCTTATACAGGCCTGTAGAGAATCGTTTTTTGCATGTTATTGGCAAAAGGAAAAGAGCTATCGCCACGAAACTTGTCAGCCCGTTAGGGACCATGGGTCCGAGACTGTCTGCACGAGGTGAGCTTCCTGGTGACGTAACTGACATCAAAACGACGTCAACGGCAGCCCTATTTAACGTATACAGTACAGCAATAGGTGAACATTGGTGTGCTTCAGGTCGCGTATGAATTGTTAACGCGGATACAGGTGCCAAACGGTGCGTCTCCATGACCCCTAACACCCTGCCAAGGTTCAATGATAAGTCCTTTAGAGAATCGGTTTTTGCATGTAATTGGCGAAAGTATAAGAGCTATCGCCACGACTCTTGGTAGTCTGTTAGGGTCCATGGGGCCGAGACTTCCTGCACGAGCTAAGCTTCCTGGTGACATAACTGACGTCAAAACGACGTCAACGTCAGACATATTTAACGTATACAGTACAGCAATAGGCGTACATTGGTGCTCTGCAGGTCGCGTATGAATTGTTAATGTGGATACAGATGCCAAACGGTGGTTCCCCATGACCCCTAACACCGTGCCAAGGTTCAATGATAAGTCGTTTATAGTATTCTCACAAACACGCATAAGCGCGTTTACGGACATAGAAATTTTCGGCCCAACATTGCCTTATACAGGCCCGTTGAGAATCGGTTTTTGCATGTTATTGGCGAAAGTTTAAGAGCTATCGCCACGAAACTTGGCAGTCTGTTACGGTCCATGGGGCCGACACTGCCTGCACGAGGTGAGCTTCCTGGTGACGTAACTGACGTTAAAACGACGTCAACGGCAGTCCTATTTAACCAATACAGTTCAGCAATAGGCGTACATTGGTACGCTTCAGGTCGCGTATGAATTGTTAACGTGGAAACAGGTGCCAAACGGTGCGTCCCCATGACCCCTAACACCCTGTCAAGGTTCAATGATAAGTCGTTTATAGTGTTCTCACAAACACGCAAAAACGCGAATACGGACATAAAAATTTTCGGCCCAAAATTGCCTTATACAGGCCCGTAGAGAATCAGTTTTTCAATGTTATTGGCGAAAGTATAAGAGCTATCGCCACGAAACTTGACAGTCTATTAGGGTGTATGGGGCCGAGATTGTCTGCACGAGGTGAACTTCTTGGTGACGTAACTGACGTCAAAACGACGTCAACGGCATGTCTTGTTAACCGATACAGTACAGCAATAGGCGTACATTGGTGCGCTTCAGGTCGCGTATGAATTGTTAACGCGGATACAGGTGCCAAACGGTGCGTACTCATGACCCCTAACACCCTGCCAATGTTCAATGATAAGTCGTTTATAGTATTCTCACAAACACGCAAAAACCCGTTTACGGACATTGAAATTTTCGGCACAACATTGCCTTATACATGCCCGTAGAGAATCGGTTTTTCCATGTTATTGGCGAAAGTTTAAGAGCTATCGCCACGAAACTTGGCAGTCTGTTAGGGCCCATGGGGTCGAGAATGCCTGCACGCTTCGACCTTCCTGGCGACGTAATTGACGACAAAACGACGTGAATGGCAGCCCTATTTAACGTATACAGTTCAGCAATTGGTGTACATTGGTGCGCTTCAGGTCGCGTATGAATTGTTAACGCGGATACAGGTGCCAAACGGTGCGTCCCAATGACCCCTAACACCCTGCCAAGGTTCAATGATAAGTCGTTTATAGTATTCTCACAAACACGCAAACACGCGAATAGGGACATGGCTAATTTCGGCCCAATATTGCCTTATAAAGGCCCGTAGAGAATCGGTTTTTGCATGTTATTGGCGAAAGTATAAGAGCTATCGCCACGAAACTCGGCAGTCTGTTAGAGTAAATGGGGTCGAGACTGCCTGCACGACGTGAGCTTCCTGGTGACGTAACTGACGTCAAAACGACGTCAACGGCAGCCCTATTCAACGTATACAGTACAGCAATAGGCGTACATTGGTGCGCTTCAGGACGTGTATGAAACAGTGAGTCCCCATGACCCCTAACACCCTGCCAAGGTTCAATGACAAGTCGTTTATAGTATTCTCACAAACACCAAAAAAGAGTATACGGACATAAAAATTTTCGGCCCAAAATTGCCTTATTGGGGCCCGGAGATAATCGGTTGTTGCACGTTATTGGCGAAAGTATTAAAGCTATCGCCACGACACTTGGCAGTCTGTTACGGTCCATGGCGCCGAGACTGCCTGCACTATGTGAGCTTCCTGGTGACGTAACTGACGTCAATACGACGTCAACGGCAGCCCCATTTAACGTATACATTTCAGCAATTGGAGTATATTGGTACGCTTCAGGTCGCGTATGAATTGTTAACGCGGATACAGATGCCAAACGGTGCGTCCCCATAACCCCTATCATCCTGCCAGTGTTCAATGATAAGTCGCGTATAGTATTCTCACAAACACGCAAAAACGCATATACGGACATATAAATTTTCGGCCCAAAATTGCCTTATACAGGCCCGTAGAGAATCGGTTTTTGCATGTAATTGGCAAAATTATAACGGCTATCGCCACGAAACTTGGCAGTCTGTTAGGGTCCATGGGGCCGACACTGCCTGTACGAGGTGAGTTTCCTGGTGACGTAACTGACGTCAAAATGACGTCAACGGCAGCCCTATTTAACGTATACAGTACAGCAATAGGCGTACAATCGTGCGCTTCAAGTCGCGTATGAATTGTTAACGTGGATGCAAGTGCCAAACGGTGCGTCCCCGTGACCCCTAACACCCTGCCAAGGTTGAATGAAAAGTCGTTTATACCATTCTCACAAACACGCAAAAACGAGTATACGGACATAAAAATTTTCGGCTCAAAATTGCCCGACATAGGCCCGTAGAGAATCGGTTTTTGCATGTTATTGGCGAAATTATAAGAGCTATCGCCACGAAACTTTTCAGTCTGTTACGGTCCATGGGGCCGAGGCAGCCTGCAAGAGGAGAGCTTCATGATAACGTAACTGACGTCAAAACGACGTCAACGGCAGCCCTATTTAACGTATACAGTACAGCAATAGGCGTACATTGGTGCGCTTCAGGTCGCGTATGAATTGTTAACGCGGATACAGGTGCCAAACGGTGCGTCCGAATGACCCCTAACACCCTGCCAATGTTCAGTGATATGTCGTTTATAGTATTCTCACAAACACGCAAAAACACGAATACGGAAATAGTCATTTTCGGCCCAAAATTGCCTTATACAGTCCCGTAGAGAATCGGTTTTTGCATGTTATTGGCGAAAATATAAGAGCTATTGCCACGAAACTTGGCAGACTGTTAGGGATCATGGGTCTCAGACTGCCTGCGGAGGTGAGCTTCCTGGTGACGTAACTGACGTCAAAACGACTTCAATGGCAGCCCTATTTAACTTATACAGTACAGCAATAGGCGCACATTGGTGCGCTTCAGGTCGCGTATGAATTGTTAACGTGGATACAGGTGCAAAATTTTTCGACTCCATGACCCCTTACACCCTGCGAACGTTCAATGATAAGTCGTTTATAGTATTCTCACAAACACGCAAAAACGCGTAAACGGACATAGAAATTTTCGCCCCCCAAAATTGCATTATACAGGCGGTAGAGAATCGGTTTTTGCATGATATTGGCAAAAGTATAAGAGCTATCGCCACGAAATTTGGCAGTCTGTTAGGGTGTACTTGGCCGAGACTGCCTGCAGGAGGTGAGCTTCCTGGTTACGTAAGTGACGTGAAAACGACGTCAAAGGCTGCACTATTTAACGTATACAGTAAAGCAATAGCCGTACATTGGTGCGCATCAAGTCGCGTATGAATTGTTAACGTGGATGCAGGTGCCAAACGGTGCGTCCCCATGATACCTTACACCCTGCCAAAGTTGAATGATTAGTCGTTTATAGTATTCTCACAAACACGCAAAAACGCGTACACGGACATGGACATTTTCGACCCAAAATTGATTATACAGGCCCGTAGAGAATCGGTTTTTGAATGTTATTGGCGAGAGAATAAGAGCTATCGACACGAAACTTGGCAGTCTGTTAGGGTCCATGGGGCCGACACTGCCTGCACGAGGTGAGCTTCCAGGTGACGTAACTGACGTCAAAACGACGTCCAAGGCAGCCCAGTTTAACGGATGCAGTACAGCAATAGACGTACATTGGTGCGCTTCAGGTCGCGTATGACTTGTTAACGTGGATACAGGTGCCAAACGGTGCGACCCATGACCGCTAACACCATGCCAAGGTTCAATTATATGTCGTTTATAGTATTCTCACAAACACGCAAAAACGCGTATACGGACATAGAAATTTTCGGCCCAAAATTGCATGATACAGGCCGGAAGAGAATCGGTTTTTGCATGATATTGGCAAAAGTATAAGTGCTATCGCCACGAAATTTGGCAGTCTGTTAGGGTCTACTTGGCCGAGACTGCCTGCAGGAGGTGAGCTTCCTAGTGACGTAACTGACGTGAAAACGACGTCAATGGCAGCCCTATTTAACGAATACAGTAAAGCAATAGCCGTACATTGGTGCGCTTCAAGTCGCGTATGAATTGTTAACGTGGATGCAGGTGCCAAACGGTGCGTCCTCATGACCCCTTACACCCTGATAAGGTTCAATTATAAGTCGTTTATAGTATTCTCACAAACACGCAAACACGCGTATACGGACATAGACATTTTACTCCCGAAATTGCCTTTTACAGGACCGTAGAGAATCGGTTTTTGCATGTTATTGGCGACAGTATAAGAGCTATCGCCACGAAACTTGACAGTCTGTTAGGGTCCACGGGGCCGAGACTGCCTGCACGATGGCAGTTTCCTGATGACGTAACTGACGTAAAAACGACGTCAACGGCAGCCCTATTTAACGTATACAGTTCAGCAATAGGCGTACATTGGTGCGCTTCAGGTCGCGTATGAATTGTTAACTTGGATACAGGTGCCAAACGGTGCGTCCCCATGAACCCTAACAACCTGACAAGGTTCAATGATAAGTCTTTTATAGTATTCTCACAAACACGCAAAAACGCGAATACGGACATAGATATTTTCGGCCCAAAGTTGACTTATACAGGCCCGTAGAGAATCGGTTTGTGCATGTTATTGGCGAAAGTATAAGAGCTATCGCCACGAAACTTGGCAGACTGTTAGGGTCCATGGGGCCGAAACTGCCGGCACGATGTGAGCTTTCTGGTGACGTAAGTGACGTCAAAACGACGTTAACGGCAGCCCTATTTAACGTATACAGTACAGCAATAGGGGTACATTGGTGCGCTTCAGGTCGCGTATTAATTGTTAACGCGGATTCAGGCGCCAAACGGTGCGTCCCCATGACCCCTAACACCCTGCCAAGGTTCAATGATAAGTCTTTTATAGTATTCTCACAAACACGCAAAAACGCGCATACGGACATAGAAATTTTCGGCCCAAAATTGCATTATACAGGCCGGTAGAGAATCGGTTTTTGCATGATATTGGCAAAAGTAAAAGAGCTATCGCCACGAAATTTGGCAGTTTGTTAGGGACTACTTTGCCGAGACTGCCTGCACGAGGTGAGCTTCCTGGTGACGTAACTGACGTGAAAACGACGTCAAAGGCTGCCCCATTTAACGTATACAGTACAGCAATAGGCGTACATTGGTGCGCTTCAAGTCGCGTATGAATTGATAACGTGGATGCTGGTGCCAAACGGTGCGTCAGCATGATTCCTTACACCCTGCCAAAGTTCAATGATAAGTCGTTTATAGTATTCTCACAAACACGCAAAAACGCGTATACGGACATGGATATTTTCGGCCCGAAATTGATTATACGGGCCCGTAGAGAATCGGTTTTTGCATGTTATTGGCGAAAGAATAAGAGCTATCGACACAAACTTGGCAGTCTGTTAGGGTCCATGGGGCCGACACTGCCTGCACGAGGTGAGCTTCCAGGTGACGTAACTGACGTCAAAACGACGTCAACGGCAGCCCTATTTAACTTACGCAGTACAGCAATAGGCGTACATTGGTGCGCTCCAGGTCGCGTATGAATTGTCAACGCTGATACAGCTGCCAAACGGTGCGTCCCCATTACCCCTAACACCCTGCCAAGGTTCAATGTTAAGTCGTTTATCGCATTCTCGCAAACACGCAAAAACACGTATGCGGACATGGACATTTTCGGCCCAAAATTGATTATACAGGCCCAAAGAGAATCGGTCTTTGCAAGTTATTGGCAAAATTATAAGAGCTATAGCCACGAAACTTGGCAGTCTGTTAGGGTCCATGGGGCCGAGACTGCATGCACGAGGTGAGCTTCCTGGTGACGTAACTGACGTGAAAACGACGTCAAAGGCAGCCCTATTTAACGTATACAGTACAGCAAAAGGTGTTCATTGGTGCGCTTCAGGTCGCGTATGAATTGTTAACGCGGATACAGGTGCCAAACGGTGCGTCCCCAGGACCCCTAACACCCTGCCAAGGTTCAATGATAAGTCGTTTATAGTATTCTCACAAACACGCAAAAACGCGTATATTGACATAGAAATTTTCGGCCCAAAATGGCCTTATTCAGGCCCGTAGAGAATGGGTTTGTGCATGTTATTGGCGAAAGTATAAGAGCTATCGCCACGAAACTTGGCAGTCTGTTAGGGTCCATGGGGAAGACACTGCCTGCACGAGGTGGGCTTTCTGGTGACGTCATTGACGTCAAAACGAAGTTAACGGCAGCCCTATTTAACGTATACAGTTCCGCAATAGGCGTACATTGGTGCGCTTCATGTCGCGTATTAATTGTTAACGCGGATTCAGGCGCCAAACGGTGCGTCTCCATGACCCCTAACACCCTGCCAAAGTTTAATGATAAGTCGTTTATAGTATTCTCACAAACACGCAAAAACGCGCATACGGACATAGAAAAGTTCGGCCCAAAATTGATATATATAGGCCGGTACAGAATCGGTTTTTGCATATTATTGGCGAAAGTATAAGAGCTATCGCCACAAACTTGGCAGTCTGTTAGGGTCCATAGAGCCGACACTGCCTGCACGAGGTGAGCTTTCTGGTGACGTAACTGACGTCAACACGACGTTCACGGCAGCCCTATTTAACGTATACAGTACAGCAATTGGCTTACATTGGTGCGCTTCAGGTCGCGTATTAATTGTTAAAGCGGATTCAGGCGCCAAACGGTGCGACCCCATGACCCCTAACACCCTGCCAAGGTTCAATGATAAGTCGTTTATAGTATTCTCACAAACACGCAAAAACGAGAATACGGACATAGAAATGTTCCACCCAAAATTGCCTTATACAGGGCGGTAGAGAATCGATTTTTGCATGTTATTGGCCAAAGTATCAGAGCTATCGCCACGAAACATGGCAGTCTGTTAGGGTCCATGGCGTCGAGACTGCCTGCACGAGGGGAGCTTCCTGGTGACGTAACTGACGTCAAAACAACGTCAACGGCAGCCCTATTTAACGTATACAGTTCAGCAATAGGCGTACATTGGTGCGCTTCAAGTCGCGTATGAATTGTTAACGTGGACACAGGTGCCAAAGAATGCGGCCCCGTGACCCCTAACACTCTGCCAAGGTTCAATGATAAGTCGTTTATAGTATTCTCACAAACACGCAAACACGCCTATTCGGACATAGAAATGTTCGGCCCAAAATTGCCTCATACAGGCCCGTAGAGAATCGGTTTGTGCATGTTATTTACGAAAGTATAAGAGCTATCGCCACGAAACTTGGCAGTCTGTTAGGGTCCATGGGGCCAACACTGCCTGCACGAGGTGAGCTTCCAGGTGAAGTAACTGACGTCAAAACGACGTCAACGGCAGCCCTATTTAACGTATACAGTACTGCAATAGGCGTACATTGGTGCGCTTCAGGTCGCGTATGAATTGTTAACGCTGATACAGGTGCCAAACGGTGCGTCCCCATGACCCCTAACACCCTGCGAAGGTTCAATGTTAGGTCGTTTATAGTATTCTCACAAACACGCAAAAACGCGTATTCCGACATGGACATTTTCGGCCCAAAATTGATTATACAGGCCCGTAGAGAATCGGTTTTTGCATGTTATTGGCGAAAGAATAAGAGCTATCGACACGAAACTTGGCAGTCTGTTAGGGTCCACTGGGCCGACACTGCCTGCACGAGGTGAGCTTCCTGGTTACGTAACTGACGTGAAAACGACGTCAAAGGCATATCTATTTAACGTATACAGTGCAGCAATAGGGGTACATTGGCGCCCTCCAGGTCGCGTATGAATTGTTAACGCGGATACCGGTATCAAACGGTGCGACCCCATGACCCCTAACACCCTGCCAAGGTTCAATGATAAGTCGTTAATAGTATTCTCACAAACACGCAAAAACGCGTATACGGACATAGAAATTTTCGGCCCAAAATTGCCTTATACAGGCCCGTAGAGAGTCGGGTTTTGTATGTTATTGGCGAAAGTATAAGAGCTATCGCCACGAAACTTGGCAGTCTGTTAGGGTTCATGGGGCCGAGACTGCCTGCATGAGGTGAGCTTCCTGGTGACGTAACTGACGTCAAAAAGACGTCAACGGCAGCCCTATTTAAAGGCATATCTATTTAACGTATACAGTGCAGCAATAGGCGTACATTGGTGCGCTTCAGGTCGCGTATGAATTGTTAACGTGGATACAGGTGCCAAACAGTGCGTCCCCTTGACCCCTAACACCATACCAAGGTTCAATGATAAGTCGTTTATAGTATTCTCACAAACACGCCAAAACGCGTATACGGACATAAAAAATTTCCGCCCAAAATTGCCCTATACAGGCCGGTAGAGAATCGGTATTTGCATGTTATTGGCGAAAGTATAAGAGCTATCGCCACGAAACTTGGCAGTCTGTTAGGTTCCATGGGGCCGAGACTGCATGCACGAGGTGAGCTTCCTGGTGACGTAACTGACGTCAAAACGACGTCAACGTCAGCCCTATTTAACGTATACAGTTCAGCAATTGGTGTACATTGATGCGCTTCAGGTCGCGTATGAATTGTTAACGTGGATACAGGTGCCAAACGGCGCGTCACCATGACCCCTAACACCCTGCCAAGGTTCAATGATAAGTCGTTTATAGTATTCTCACAAACACGCAAAAACGCGCATACGGACATAGAAATGTTCGGCCCAAAATTGCCTTATACAGGCCCGTAGAGAATGGGTTTTTGCATGATATAGGCGAAAGTATAAGAGCTATCGCCACGAAACTTGGCAGTGTGTTAGGGTCCATGAGGCTGATACTGTCTGCACGAGGTGAGCTTCCTGGTGACGTAACTGACGTGAAAACGACGTCAACGGCAGCCCTATTTAACGTATACAGTACAGCAATAGGCGTACATTGGTGCGCTTCAGGTCGCGTATGAATTATTAACGTGGATACAGGTGCCAAACTGTGCGTCCCCATGATCCCTAACACCATGCCAAAGTTCAATGATAATTCGTTTATATTATTCTCACAAACACGCAAACACGCGTATACGGACATAGACATTTTCGGCCCAAAATAACGTTATACAGACCCGTAGAGAATCGGTTTTTGCATGTTATTGGCGAAAGTATAAGAGCTATCGCTACGAAACTTTTTTTTTTTTTTTTTTTTTTTTTTAATAATAAAATCTTTATTTTTTTAAGGTAACACATTAAGTACACAAACGCATATTACCTTATTTACAATGCGGCCTTCAATGTAAATATTAACAATTGTAACAAACAAAAAACAAAATCACGTCTACTAAAATACATGTAAAGGATACATCTTTAACAAAGATATTGATATATACATTATTTTCATTTACAAATTATAAAATATGTATATATGTATATTGTTCATTTGTCACACCGCATTTCACACAATATTAATAGACTGAACACAACACAATTAATAAGCGACAGTCACACAAGTATACATACATGTAGTTTATATTACAAGTGTACAATTAAATTCAAGCCAAAATACAATTTATGAATTTGCGTTCAACTGATATTCCAGCAGAAATTGTTTAGAACAACATTTAAATAACTTTTCAGAATTTGATTTACGTATATGTTCAGGTAAAAAATTCCAAACATTTACGCTGTAAAATGCAGACGATTGCTTTTTGTATTGCGTCTTGTAACGAATATGTGCAATATCTTTTTTTTTTCTTCTTTTTTTCTGATTCTCACTATTTATTCGTTTACAAGTACATATATATATATATATTCAAAGAATACAATATACATGGCAATACATAGCAACACATACTTGGTTTAATCCACTATAATATATGCTATGACATGTATAGAATTTATGTAGTAGAGAATCAATAAATGCATAAATACAGGAGAACAACAGAAGGAAAAAGGAAAAAAAAAAACATGGTAAATGTTACAGCATTTTTATCCATCAAAATATATCAATGCTGATTGAGGGGAGTGGGTGTATAAAAATAAACAATAACAGTTAATATTTTAACATTAATAAATGTATTTAATTTCGGCTGTAAAATAATTTTAAAATGTTCATACAGCCCTTTCTTTCTTCAGACAGGTTAGTTTTTTCAATAATTGTGCATGATAAGTTTAGAAGTCTTTTTAAACCTTCTAATGCAGGGATGGTGTTTCTTCGTTTACAAAGAAAAATGTAACGCTTTATCTCTAGACAAAATAGATTATAGGCTTTTTTTAGGTGAGCCTAAGATGAATGATTTAGAATTCATTGCAAATTCAGCATCAATTTGATAAACAATATCGTTTACATTGGATAAGAACGCTTGAACAATTGTGCAATCCCAGAAAAGATGTATAAGTGTTTCTGGTTCAGTTTTGCAAAAAGTACATTTGTCACACTCAACTATTTTCATTTTGGTAAGAAGGCTGTTGCAACCTAATATGTTATGAGTTATCCTAATTTGGAACCATTGTAAGTAAGAATCTTGTGTGACATCAAATATCCAACTATGTAAAAACTTCCATTCGGATTCATGAATGTTAAAAATACTATTCCACTTTTCACGACATGAAGGAATTTCTGGATTGTTGATGAAAGTTTTATATATAACAGCATTACCTTTTGTACACATAATTAATGACTTAATATAGCTTGGTATTAAGGGGAAACATGTATCCATTATTTCTGTGTTGTCGGCAATATGAAGAGATTTTAAATAGACTTTAATAGATTTTGTAATACATTCATATTGCAGGAAATTCACTGAAGTTCCAATTCTCTTGCTAAATTCCGATCTATCTAGAAATGACTTATCATTTTTCATAAGATCTTTAACATAACGAATTCCTCGATCATACCAAGCTTTGACAAAAATTGGTTCATTACCAACCAACAACTTGTGATTATAAAACATAGGTAATCCTAAAAACTCGGTTATAGTAGTTATAACATATTTATCAATAAAATCTATGTATGACTGAAATACATCTGCCCAAAATGGGTTTTTACATTGTTGTAGAATATTTTGAACATAGACCTTACCAAAATTGAATAAGTGGTTAATATTTACAATATTATTGCAAACTAAAATACACCACTTGCTAACGGCATCTGGTATTAAACGCTTAAACCAGGTAAATTTGATGCTATTCATGTATGCAACAACATCGAGCATTTTCAATCCACCAACAGTATAATCTTTGACTAGAACTTTACTCTTTATTCTTGTTTTACCTTGCCAGACAAAATCATAAAATCATCGCCACGAAACTTGGCAGTCTGTTAGCGTCCATGGGGCCGAGACTGCCTCCACGAGGTCAGCTTCCTGGTGACGTATTTGACGTCAAAAGGACGTCAACGGCAGCCCTATTTAACGTATACAGTACAGCAATAGACGTACATTGGTGCGCTTCAGGTCGCGTATTAATTGTTAATGTGGATACAGGTGCCAAACGGCGCGTCACCATGACCCCTAACACCCTGCCAAGGTTCAATGATAATTCGTTTATAGTATTCTCACAAACACGCAAAAACGCGTATACGAACATAGACATTTTCGGCCCAAAATTGCCTTAAACAGGCCAGTAGATAATCGGTTTTTGCACGTTATTGGCGAAAATATAAGAGCTATCGCCACGAAACTTGGCAGTCTGTTAGGGTCCATGGGGCCGAGACTGCCTGCACGAGGTGATCTCCCTGGTGACGTAATTGACGTCAAAACGACGTGAACGGTAGCCCTCTATAACGTATACAGTACAGCAATAGGCGTACATTGGTGCGCTTCAGGTCGCGTATGAATTATTAACGTGGATACAGGTGCCAAACGGTGCGTCCCCATGACCCCTAACACCCTGCCAAGGTTCAATGATAAGTCGTTTATAGTATTCTCACAAACACGCAAAAACCCGTATACTGACATATAAATTTTCGTCCCAAAATTGCGTTATACATGCCCGTAGAGAATCGGTTTTTGCATGTTATTGGCGAAAGTATAAGAGCTATCGCCACGAAACTTGGCAGTCTGTTAGGGTCCATGGGGCCGAGACTGACTGCACGAGGTAAGCTTGCTGGTGACGTAACTGACGTCAAAACGACGTCAACGGCAGCCCTATTTAAGGTATCCAGTACAGCATTAGGCGTACATTGGTGCGCTTCAGGTCGCGTATGAATTATTAACGTGGATACAGGTGCCAAACGGTGCGTCCCCTTGACCCCAAACACCCTACCAAGGTTCAATGATAAGTTGTTTATAGTATTCTCACAAACACGCAAAAACGCGTATACCGACATGGAAATTTTCGGACCAAAATAGCCTTGTACATGCCCGTGGAGGGATCGGTTTTTGCATGTTATTGGCAAAAGTATAAAAGCTATCGCCACGAAACTTGGCAGTCTGTTAGGGTTTAAAGGGGCAACACTGCCTGCACGAGGTGAGCTTCCTGGGCCCGTATTCACCAACCGATTCTTAGACTTAAGACTTAGGAATAAAGAAAATTCGTGAAACTGTTCTGTCCAAAAAAGGCTGTTAATTTCAATCTTTCTTGGTTTTCGCCAACAATAATTTTAGCATTCTTTACTTAGAACGGTTTATTATTTACATAAACAACATTGGTACCCGGCATATTTGCATACGCTCAACTATTATTTCTTGAGTCTAAGTCTATTCTTTATTCTTAAGTCTAAGAATGGGTTGGTGAATATAGGCCCTGGTGACGTAATTGACGTCAAAACGACGTCAAAGGTCGCCCCCTTAAACTTGCACAGTACAGCAATAGGCGTACATTGGTGCGCTTAAGGTCGCGTATGAATTGTTAATGTGGATAAAGGCACCAATCTGTGCGACCCATGACCCCTAATACCCTGCCAAGGTTCAATGATAAGTCGTTGATAGTATTCTCACAAACACGCAAAAACGCGTATACTGACATAAAAACTTTCGTCCCAAAATTGAATTAAGCAGGCCCGTAGAGAATCGGTTTTTGCATATTATTGGCGAAAGTATGAGCTATCGTCACGAAACTAGGCAGTCTGTTTGGGTCCATGGGGCCGAGACAGCCTCCAGGAGGTGAGCTTCCTGCTGACGTAACTGACGACAAAACGACGTCAACAGCAGCCCTATTTAACGTATACCGAACATCAATTGGGGTACATTGGTGCGCTTCAGGTCGCGTATGAATTGTTATCGTGGATACAGGTGCCAAACGGTGCGGCCCCATGACCCCTAACACACTGCCCAGGTTCAAAGATAGGTCGTTTATAGTATTCTCACAAACACCCAAAAACACGTATACGGACATAGAAATTTTCGGCCCAAAATTGCCTTATACATGCCCGTAGAGAATCGGTTTTTGCATGTTGTTGGCGAAAGTATAAGAGCTATCGCCACGAAACTTGGCAGTCTGTTAGGGTCCATGGGGCCGAGACTGCCTGCACGAGGTGAGCTTCCTGGTGACGTAACTGACGTCGAAACGACGTCAACGGCAGACCTATTTAACGTATACACTACAGCAATAGGCGTACATATGTGCGCTTCAGGTCGCGTATCAATTTTTAACGTGGATACAGGTGCCAAACGGTGCGACCCCATGACCCTTAACACCCTGCCAAGGTTCAATGATAAGTCGTTTATAGTATTCTCACAAACACGCAAAAACGCGTTTACGGACATATACATTTTCGGCCCAAAATTGCCTTATACAGGCCCATAGAGAATTGGTTTTTGCATGTTATTGGCGCAAGTATATTAGCTATCGCCACGAAACTTGGCAGTCTGTAAGGGTCCATGGGGCCGAGACTGCCTGCACGAGGTGAGCTTCCTGGTTACGTAACTGACGTCAAAACGACGTCAACGGCAGCCCTATTTAATGCATACAGTACAGCAATAGGCGTGCATTGGTGCGATTCAGGTCGCGTATGAATTGTTAACGTGGATACAGGTGCCAAACAGTGCGTCCCGATGACCCCTAACACCCTTTCAAGGTTCAATGATAAGTCGTTTATAGTATTCTCACAAACACGCAAAAACGCGTTTACGGACATAGACATTTTCGGCCCAAAATTGCCTTATACAGGCCCGAAGAGAATCGGTTTTTGCATGTTATTGGCGAAAGTATAAGAGCTATCTCCACGAAACTTGGCAGTCTGTTAGGCTCCATGGGCCGAGACTGCCTGCACGAGGTGAGCTTCCTGGTGACGTAACTGACGTCAAAACGAAGTCAACGGCAGCCCTATTTACCATATACAGTACAGCAATAGGCGTACGTTGGTGCGCTTAAGGTCGCGTATGAATTGTTAATGTGGATAAAGGTACCAAACGGTGCGTCCCCATGACACCTAATACCCTGCCAGGGTTCAATGATAAGTCGTTTATAGTATTCTCACAAACACGCAAAAACGCGTATACGGACATAATATGTTTCGGCCCAAAATTGCCTTATGAAGGCCGGTTGAGAATCGGTTTATGCATATTATTTGCGAAAGTATAAGAGCCATCGTCACGAAACATGGCAGTCTGTTAGGGTCCATGGGGCCGACACTGCCTGCACGAGGTGAGCTTCCTGGTGACGTAACTGACGTCAAAACGACGTCAACGGCAGCCCTATTTAACGTATACAGAACAGCAATAGGCGTTCATTGGTGCGCTTCAGGTCGCCTATGAATTGTTAACGTGGATACAGGTGCCAAACGGTGCGTCCCCATGACCCCTAACACCCTGCATAGGTTCAATGATAAGTCGTTTATAGTTTTCTCACAAACACGCAAAAACGCGTATTTGGACATAGAAATTTTCGGCCCAAAATTACCTTATACAGGCCTGTAGAGATTCGGTTTATGCATGTTATTGGCGAAAGTATAAGAGCTATCGCCACGAAACTTGGCAGTCTGTTAGGGTCCATGGGGCTGAGACTGCTTGCACGAGGTGAACTTCCTGGTGACGTAACTGACGTCAAAACGACGTCAACGGCAGCCCTATTTAACGTATACAGTACAGCAATAGGGGTACATTGGTGCGCTTCAGGTCGCGTATGAATTGTTAACGTGGATACAGGTGCCAAACCATGCGTCCCCATGATCCCTAACATCCTGCCAAGGTTCAATGATAAGTCGTTTATACTATTCCCACAAACAAGCAAAAACACGTATACGGACATAGACATTTTCGGCCCAAAATTGCCTTATACAGGCCCGTAGAGAATCGGTTTTTGCATGTTATTGGCGAAAGTATAGGAGCTGTGGCCACAAAACTGGGCAGTCTGTTAGGGTCCATGGGGACGAGACTGCCTGCACGAGGTGAGCTTCCTGGTGACGTAACTGACGTGAAAACGACGTCAACGGCAGCCCTATTTAACGCATACAGTACAGCAATAGGCGTACATTGGTGCGCTTCAGATTGCGTATGAATTGTTAACGTGGATAAAGGTGCAAAACGGTGCGTCCCCATGACCCCTAACACCCTGTGAAGTCAAGGTTCAATAATAAGTCGTTTATAGTATTCTCACAAACACGCAAAAACGCGTAGATCTATACGCACATAGACATTTTCGGCCCAAATTGCCTTGTACAGTCCCATAGAGAATCGGTTTTTGCTTGCTATTGGCGAAAGTTATTGGCTATCGCCACGAAACTTGGCAGTCTGTTAGGGTCCATGAGGCCGAGACTGCCTGCACGAGTTGAGTTTCCTGCCCTTCAGTTCGCGTATGAATTGTTAACGTGGATACAGGTGCCAAACGGTGCGTCCCCATGACCCCTAACACCCTGATAAAGTTCATTGATACGTCGTTTGTAGAATTCTCACAAACACGCAATAACGCGAATAGGGACATAGACATGTTCGGCCCAAAATTGCCCTATACAGGCCCGTCGACAAAAGGTTTTTGCATGTTATTGGCGAAAGTATAAGAGCTATCGCCACGAAACTTGACAGTCTGTAAGGGTCCATGGGGCCGCGACTGCCTGCACGAGTTGAACTTCCTGGTGACGTAACTGAAGTCAAAACGACGTCAACGGCAGCCCTATTTAACGAATACAGTACAGCAATAGGCGTACATTGGTGCGTTTCAGGTCGCGTATGAATTGTCAACGTGGATACAGGTGCCAAACGGTGCGTCCCCATGTCCCTTAACACCCTGCCTGGGTTCAATGATAAGTCGTTTATAGTATTCTCACAAACACGCAAAAACGCGTATACGGACATAGTAATTTTCGGCGCAAAATTGCCTTATACAGGCCCATAGACAATCGGTTTTTGCATGTTATTGGCGAAAGTATAAGAGATATCGCCACGAAACTTGGCAGTCTGTTAGGGTCTATGGGGCCGAGGCTGCCTGCACGAGGTGAGCTTCCTGGTGACGTAACTGACGTCAAAACGACGTCAAAGGCAGCACTATATAACGTATACAGTGCAGCAATAGGCGTACATTGGTGCGCTTCAGGTCGTGTATGAATTGTTAAAGTGGATACAGGTGCCAAACGGTGCGTCCCCATGACCCCTAACATTCTGCCAAGGTTCAATGATAAGTCGTTTATATTATTATCACAAACACGCAAAAACGCGTAGCCCTTTGCGGACATAGACATTTTCGGCCCAAATTCACTTATACAGTCCCGTAGAGAATCGGTTATTGGCGAATGTATAAGAGCTATCGCCACGAAACTTGGCAGTCTGTTAGGGTCCATGGGGTCGAGACTGCCTGCACGAGGTGAGCTTCCTGGTGACGTAACTGACGTCAAAACGACGTCAACGGCAGCCCTATTTAACGTATACAGTACAGCAATAGGCGTACATTGGTGCGTTTCAGGTCGCGTATGAATTGTTATCGTGGATACAGGTGCCAAACAGTGCGTCCCCATTACCCCTAACACCCTGCCAAGGTTCAATGATAAGTCGTTTATAGTATTCTCACAAACACGCAAAAACGCGCATACGGACATTAACATTTTCGGCCCAAAATTGCCTTATACAGGCCCGTAGAGAATCGGTTTTTGCATGTTATTGGCGAAAGTATAGGAGCTATCGCCACAAAACTGGGCAGTCTGTTAGGGTCCATGGGGACGAGACTGTCTGCACGAGGAAAGCTTTGTGGTGACGTAACTGACGTCAAAACGACGTCCACGGCAGCCCTATTTAACGCATACAGTACAGCAATAGGCGTACATGGGTGCGCTTCAGATCGCGTATGAATTGTTAACGTGGATACAGGTGCCAAACGGTGCGTCCCCTTGACCCCTAACACCCTGCCAAGGTTCAATGATAAGTCGTTTATAGTATTCTCACAAACACGCAAAAACGCGTATACGGACATAGAAATTTTCGGCCCAAAATTGCCTTATACAGGCCCGTCGAGAATCGGTTTTTGGATGTTATTGGCGAAAGTATAAGAGCTATCGCCACGAAACTTGGCAGTCTGTTAGGGTCCATGGGGCCGAGACTGCCTGCACGAGGTGATCTTCCTGGTGACGTACCCTACGTCAAAACGACGTCAACGGCAGCCCTATTTAACGTATACAGTATAGCAATAGGCGTACATGGGTGCGCTTCAGGTCCCGTACGAATTGTTAACGTGGATACAGGTGCCAAACGGTGCGTCCCCATGACCCCTAACACCCTTCCAGGTTCAATGATAAGTCGTTAATAGTATTCTCACAAACACGCAAAAATGCGTATACGGACATAGAAATTTACGGCCCACCCACCCTATATGCAATCCCATGCGAGGTCTCAATATAAGGTATCTATGTATGAAGTTTCATCAAAATATCTCTATGCGTTCTCAAGTTAATGAGCGGAAACCGTTTTTCTACTTTTCGTAACAGTGACCTTGACCTTAATCCCACCCATCCCATATGCAATTCCAAGCGAAGCCTCGATATAAGGTATCTATGTATAAAGTTTCATTAAAATATCTCGATGCGTTCTCAAGCTATTGAGCAGAAACCGTTTTTCTATTTTTAGCAACGGTGACCATGACCTTTGACCTGTTGACCTCAAAATGTATAGGCCTCTTCCTTGCCTGATTAGGTGTGTAAAGTTTCATTAAAAAATCTCGATGCGTTCTCAAGTTATTGAGCGGAAACCGTTTTTTTTTTTTAGCAACGGTGACCTTAACCTTTGACCTGTTGACCTCAAAATGTATAGGCGTCTTCCTTTTCTCCCATGTAACCAGCATACCAATTTTCATGATCGTAGGACAAAGAGTTCTCTAAATATCGTGCGGAAACGAAATGGTCTACGGACAGACCGACCATCCGACCGACCGACCTACCGACCGATCGACCGACGAACAGGTGCAAAGCAAGATACCCCCACTTCTTCGAAGGGGGGCATAATACAAACGTTTGCAAATGCTGTAATCGATAGCACATTGTTAACAATATTGTCGAATAGAATGTGCTTTTTTATTATTAAGTGACCTTACATAGGCACGCGCGTTACATACGCGTGTTTAATGCCTGGATTAGCTCTTAGACTGAACCAAGAGGGCCATGATGGCCCAAAGCGCTCACCTGAGAACTGTTACAGATGAAGACCATACTGTTGTGACAGGTTTGAAAATTAAGATACACGAAGGAGGAAAGGATCAATTTGATTTAAAACATGGGTTAGTGCAATGGGCAAAGTACGAGTTGGGTAGTGGGTGTGCGGTGATTTGCTAATGGTTCTCAAGTCACTTTTCTCAACAGTCTTACCTGACCCTTTTTCATTAAATCAGTGACAATTCTGGAAAATGCAGAAACAGTAGATTTTGATGTCTTTTTCGCAGACAGTTTTGGAGAACTAGCTGCAATGCAATAATTGAGATCGCTGTGCTATAAGGTCAAGTTTTGCTTTTTCTTTGATAATATTTAGTCCAATGATGATATATGATAATAATGTAGGCTCTGAAGACATCAATGTTGCATGTACAAATAACTGCATGCAAGTTTTGCAACTGTTGGAAATTAAATTTCATCAATCAATTTTTATGGTCATACACAAACTCTGCAAGTTTGGTCAACATTGAATAAAAAATCGTGTGTGCAAGCCAATCATTGATAACTTGTTGATGTTTTTTTCCAAACACAAGAGGCAATAACTCTGGTGTTTCTGGCCCGGTCATGCTTTTATTCTACTTCACCTGTAGTCTTGCGTTCATAGACAAACTGTACACGATTGGTGAAGATTGGATGAAATATGAAGTCTCTATCCTGAATAATGTCCATTTTTGCATATTTTTTTCACAAACAAAGGGCAATAACTCTGGTTTTTCTAGTCTGATCTTGCTTATATTCAACTTCACCTTTAATCTTATGGTCATAGACAAACTTTGCAAGATTAATGAAGATTGGATGAAAAATGAAGTCTCGATCCTGAAAAATGTCCATTTTTGTATATATTTTTAATAAACAAAGGGCAATAACTCTGGTGTTTGATAAACGATCTGGCCCATTTTTGGCATATGCTGAAATCTGATGGTCATACACTAACTGTGAAAGTTTGGTTAAGATTGGATGGACAATAAAGTCTATACGTTGGAAAAGAGCATGTTTGCACTTTTTTTGCACGAAAAAGGGGCAATAACTCTGGTGTTCCTGGTCCGATTGGGCCCATTATCGAACTCGTCCAAGATTTTATGGTCATACACAAACTTTACAATCTTGGTCAAGATTGAATAAAAAATGTAGTCTTTATCGCGATAACGGTCCAAATTGTTGACGGCACCTTAACGACGGAAGGACGGACGACGCCGGAGAGGTCCCCTATACCAATAGCTCACCGAGCACTTCGTGCTCAGGTGAGCTAACAAGCAACAATCACTAGCCGTTTTAAATTTTTGCAAAAATACCTCTAATTTTGAAATATATTCCCAACATAATGTGTACAAATGCCACATTGCTAGATAATTTTAGAACTTTTCGTAGCACTTGGCTTCTTTGGTTGCGCTAATATAGAAAAGGCCTAATAATCAGGCATTTGTGTACCCGCGACGGTCATTCACTAGCAACACCATAGGATAGGATAGGATGCGAAAGGATAAGCACAAACTTCTGCGGTATTTTTCATCACATCCTAGCTCATCCTAAATCCGAGACATTATAAAGATAAAGATATGCCCAAAATGTATGTATGCCATTAACAAAAACATACAGGGTTATGATATATACATCTGAAGTACTATTTAAAAGGCACAACTTGTAAAATATTTATAGACTTAACATTGAAAAATATTATCAATATCATAATAGTAATAAACAATGATCGTAAATCAGAAGCGGATCCAGGGTGGGGGGAGGGGGGCTTTTCAGAAACGCGTAGTATGCCCAGATATACACTTCTGCTACTTATGGTTGTGTTTAGAAGTGCATGCTCATGCTTTAAAATAACAGCAGTAGGCTATATTGTTCGCAGAACTGCCCATTTCACAGGCATTACACCTCTGTCTCCACCTTAAGAACAGGTTGGTTTCTATGAATTACAGAAGTAGTCCCCCAACCCCGGGCAAAATCCCCTCGCTCATTTTTACATACAAAATCACCCACTGATTGCAAAAGGTTTTTGATCGTTATACCCCCGCAAACAAAGTGTGAAGGGGGGGGGTATACTGGTGTCACTATGGTTGGAGTTTTTAGTTTTTATGGGTTTCCAACACGTATACATTCGGACCAAGGGCCAAACTTTGAAAGACCTTTGTGATCTAGCTGGCATCGCCAAGAGTCACACCACCCCGTATCACCCTATGGGTAACGGACAGGTGGAGCGATTTAATTCGACTCTTTTGAAAATGCTAGGAACATTGTCAGATTGCGAGAAAAGTGATTGGAAATCACATATCGCGCCATTAGTCCATGCATATAATGTCACGATCCATAAAACCACTGGATACGCCCCATACTATTTGATGTTTGGACGTCACCCAAAACTGGCGACTGATGCATTACTAGGTCTATCTTCAGAAACTGATGACAATGTGTCAAAACACGAATACATTCGTACACTAAAAGATAGACTGTCAGATGCTTATAAAAAGGCGGAAGAATGTGCCAAAAGTGCAGCTTCCGGTGACAAACAGCGCTATGACGCACGCGCTAAGGCCAGTTCCTTAAGTGTCGGCGACTTAGTGCTTGTTCGCAGTGTTGCATTGCGTGGTAAACAGAAACTGGCAGATAAGTGGGAGGGCACCCCGTATATTGTTGTCGGACAGCCAAACGCCGACATTCCTGTGGTTGAAGTTAAGAAAGACTGTCCCCAAGCTAAGAAAACTAAAATACTTCACCGGAATCTATTACTGCCATTGCCGTACAAAGAAAAGTCACAAATTAAAAGCCCAAAAAATTCCGGCCCGTCGTACAAATATCACGAATCTAATGCGCGACCAAAACGTATTCGTCAACCCCCGAAATGGCTACGCTGGGGCGAATATATGCTGTAAATAGTATGTATATAATATGTATTGAACATGATAGTTTTCAAGTCAAAATGTCACTTTCCGAACGTTTATATTTTGTGTCATTGACTTTGTAACATGTTCAATACTTCACACTGGAACATTGCTGTACATTGTATATACTAGTATGTATAGCCCATTGTATTAACATGTATTATGCATGGAACTGATATGAAATTATATTTTATTTCTAAAAATGCCTTTTAGTTTTGTATGAATATATTGCACCATTTATTGTTGTTATTCTTAAACGGAATTGATTTCCGTCTGAATGCGTGCGGAAGTAATACAGCGAGTAGTTTTGCTGTGAGATATTACTGTGTGATTATTGTAGAATTTACTGCACGATACGGTTTAAACGTAGGCTCTAATTAGAATGTGTTATTAATTTTGCAGTTTTGTAGTAATATTTAGTATTACTTACTGTGATTAGTAGTCGCATGGTTTTATTAATTGTGTGCCATGCATAGAATCATGTTTTTGAATATCCTGTATTGTGTTGTTGTTGTTGTTGTCATTGTCGTTGTTGTCATAATCATCATATTGTATTTCGCGGCGAAAGTAATATTGCGCTCAGAGTATCAACGGGAGTATGTCGTATGTTAATATTGTATTAATTTTAAAACAAATGTCGGGGACGACATTTTAGAAGCAGCGGGAGTATGTCGTAGGGTATACAATTAAACACTTTATATTTTATTCCAGTTATTGTAAATTATCATTAATTATTTAAACACATGTTCATTATTACGATATACAAATAAATTAAACGTTTAATGAGCAAAGGGAAACTACCCAAACAGTTTAATTGCATGCATAATCGACTAACAACGTAGTTATCACACCTTAACCCGTGATCCACGTGCACGAAAAATTTAGTTCAGGTTAGACATATTTCAAGAAGTTAAAGAAAATTTGATATTTATTCAGATTTTCGTAGATTTGACATCACCATTTAAAAAGGTCAACCAGAAAATAAATCCTTATAGCATTTACGTCAGTGTTATTCAATGAACCTTGAAAACCCGAATAGACGCAACCCCCGAAACTTCACAATTTGGGTTTTGTGAACTGGGACGTGTTTGGGAGAGCAGTCACTGAGCCTGTTCAGCCGGATAACAATGTGACTGGCCAGCACTTTCGCGACTTGTGTGCTAATTTTTTCAGTTAGTTTTGTGAAAACTTTCACAAATGAGAGAAATCAATGCCTTGAATATCTGATGACATTAGTTTCATAATTGAGGATACAACCCAATTTAACAAAAAACTTGCATTCCCTTTATTTTATTGTTTTTTTTTCATCGAAGCTGTCATTATACGTACTATACTTTTAATGAGCATATGAATCAGTTCAGTATCAATCCCCATGTTTAACTTTTCCTAGCATAAGAAATGTGTAATTAACTTCATTGGCCAAAGAGCCCTTTGTCTGAAACATGAATACATGTCATTGTATATAGACTGAAATTGTTGATGTTATTGAATTACCATTCGTATTGTAAATATTGTATATTTTGATATTATTTAAATAGATTTTGAAGTATTTTAATATTGATGATACATGAATTAATTGCATGTAAATCATTTGCATATATATTTATTGTATCACATTTTATAATATCACATTTTATAAATGTATTGATTCCACTTCGTGTTTAATAGGTAAGAGCAACTCAACTAAAAAAGAGTGCATACTGTTGTATGAATACATGTCAGGATACTTTTTAAATATTGTTTAACACTCGCTCACTTGATTAAATATGTTGCTAGTACTTTAACTATGAATACCAAATTGATTAATCATGAATTATAATACATAGACATACTGCAACATAAATGTTTTTGACGTTTGATATTGTGTAAATTGAATTAGTTTATTTTTTTAATAACTGTAATATGTGATATATATTTATATTTGATCTCCAAATGGAATAACTATTCCATTTCAAGCTTGCAGTTAAATTTCAACGAGTTTATTTATTTTTTATCAAAAAGCTGTTTCTCTTGTGCAATTCTATTATCAAGTAGAATGATTTATCGCATCAGCTCTTACTCGTACAGTTCGTCATAGCTGTTCCTTTTCCGCTTCAATGGTTGTTTTCCTGAAACATTGTAAACGTATAATAGTCAGTATGTGTCAAATTTATACTTCTGATATTGGTGGAACAATTTCCAAACATTATTACATTTTATCATGTACATATTTCTCGCGTGGATTTAATGACATATTAATATACGATAATTTTTATTTACAACATATCTGAAAATGTACATGTGCAAGATACCACAAGTACTCTTTGTTTGTGTATATTGTGATTGTAGAGCTCTCATTTACATGTTATATGTATAGATTGAAAAATATAATCAAATTAAAAATTACAGATTTATTAGATATTAATGTAACACCATTTTGAGGGTTGTCTTATTATTATTAATATTAATAATAATAATATTATTATTAAATGTATTATTATTATTTTCATTCTTTATTTATCTTATATATGTTCAAATGTAACAACAAAATATTGTTATGTAATCAGTGAGACGAATAAGAAATGTTCTGTTATGTTCTGTTCTTAAATGAGTTAATTTAGCGGACTACGAAAATCTAATAACACAGTACATACAGCTGAACGAAATCAAGAATATTGTCGATTCTGATTCTCCAGTTCATTTGAATTATTACATGTATTTAAAATTTATGCAGTCCGCACAGGCTGATCAAGGACGGCACTTTCCGCTTTTATGGTATTTTCTGTTTCAAGGAAGTCTCTTCTAAACATAAATCCACTGTAGACGGAAAGTGCCATTCCGGATTAGCCTGTGCGGACTGCACAGTCTAATCCGGGACGACACTTTACGCACATGCATTAAGCCCGGGTTTCCCACGACACGCCTTAAATGTATTTCGTTGCTTAGAATCGGTGAAATATGTATTTTAAATGCTTATTGTCAATTTTCCGTGTCATGTTCAATCATTTACAGGGGAGGCTACTGTGATGAGCTTAACGCACGCTTCTTGCAACGGTTATGTCCCCTCTGCTTGGGAAGTTCTCGCCATCTGAAATCAAAACGCTGACAAGGTCCCTTGATACAGATTCCGGGGATTAAACTCTCTAAAGACCGTTGGCTTCCGCCAACAGTCAAAAACATGAGCAAACAATGGTTATGCAAGACGTTAAAATGTAAGCAAGAAAGGGCCAAACCAAACATGAGATAAATCATTTAATATTTTTGAACGAAATACGTAAATTCTTTTCCTGTTATTCTTTATGTCAAACTTTAATTTATAGTTATACATTATGGTGTGATTTTATGATACTGCATCAGTTAAGACCCAATTTCATAGACATATCTCCTTTAATATTAAAAATTGGCCAGCAGACAATTTTCAAACTCTTTTGGTAGATATTTTAAGAAGAAAAGTGCAAAGCTTTATCTTGCTGCATTTTGAAAACATGCATGCGTATCACGTTCATTAAACCCCTTGAAACCGGACTGGCGTCCTTACTGCGACCCAGTAATTTTTGGGAAGCGCCGATAGGCGCATTAAAAACGCTAATGGATTAAAAAAAATAATCAAAATTTGGTCATCCATTACACCGGGGTCCTGCTGTCTGTGTGTCTGCGCGTGTACACGATGTTCCCACCACGACCATACCAAGTTCTTGGCGTTTATACTGCGTTCCCAAGGCGATCAACGGCGACCCACAGTGCGTTCTTTGCGTTTCTTCGACGACTCTGCTGTGACCATGGCGTTCGCACGGCGACTGCATTGCGACCCATACAGCGTTTATTAAACGCTGCAACTTTCCGGACAATTACATTTGCAACTTAATTTGAACAACGTGATGCTGAAGACTAGAGGCCGTGGGCGGGGCAGAGCAGCCAGGGCTGCAAAACCGACTTCACCGGGCCACGGTAAAGAGCCGCTCTTCTTCGCATTGCCATCCTCTTTCTTCTAATCAGACTTAAAGCTATCTGATGGTCGTTTGCCTGCTGCTGTTGCTAGAACAGAACCATGTGTTGTGCCAGCAGTAAGTTATCCATTTCCGCTGCGATTATGTGCCCTGTTAATGCCATCGGCGCGTCGGCGCATTGTCTCGGCGTATCTCATGGGCGCCTATTCATTTCTGAGGTCGAAATCGCGACAAGACTATACGCCGACGCGCCGAGAAGCGGTATAAACGTCGTCTTTTCGTATGTTCGCCCGATTTCAAAGCCACAAGCCACAGATGAAAAAAAACAACACAAGATTGCGACGTTTATATCGCATCGGCGCATCGTGTCGACGGCGCATCGCCTCGGCGCTTCAGCTTGTCGTGTCGGCGTGTCATCGGCCTTTCATGAGCACAGATCGAAGTCGCAATGAGCGTATAATGGACGTCGTGGTATCGCGGACAAAAGTTCGACGTCCGAAAACAACCGCGCAACAGTAAGGACACCATAGACGTGATAGGTCGTGATAAGAACCACAAAGACTATACTGTAAAGCTGGTTGGTCATATATCAAACTGATTTGGGTCGGTGTGGGCTGATCACGCCTTCAAAACTTCTATATGCCTATATGGGATACTTCACGGGCGTGCTGCCAAGTTCGCACGGCCTGTACCGGAAGGATCCCCTTCAGATACTGCTGACGGTGCACCAGTCGTCGTGCTCCGTGTAACGATACGTCGAAACGCCGAGACGATGCACCGTCGCGCCGATACGATATAAACGCCGTCTTTTCGTTTCTCCGCCCGATTTGATAGCTACAGATGAAAACAACGAAATTGCGACGTTTATAGTAAAATAATGATCATTTAGGATTGGCGGACCACTTGAACGTTAACTTGTTTGAGTTTAATAATGTTAATAATTCACTGCACATTTCACCAAAAAAATGTGGATGTCAGACGTGAAAAAAATGCACTTTGCTATTTTACACATGCATGACATGGTGTTCAGATTGGGCAGATACCTGGTGTACGTTACTCTACACGTGCACGAAGAGTTCTTTTGCATTGTATTAATGTCACGCTATTTGTGCTTAGGAATAGCTATTGTGTAAGCTGGAAACGCCTTGTCTTTACTATTACGGGGATTGAAAAAAAGCTTTATAAATGTTTTATCACACATAAAAATGTACACATACAATCAATAAAAATTGTTAATGGTAATTTTAATTTTCTATTTAACTCTTTGTAAATTTTCAGATAGTAGTTTTTTTTTAAACAGAAACCAACAACCAAACGCCCATGTTATTGCCTCTTTCAAAAAAGCCAATTTTTTATCACGAGAATAACACTATTATCATCGACAAATCAATAGCATATTTAATAAAAAATACTAGAACTATCACAGGAGTGATAAATACCCTCGAATGCCGCCTTGACCAAACTGTAGATAATAGAAGTATTAGCATATTTATAATATTATAAAGACATAAATAGATTGTGTTAAAGAACACAATTATAAATATATATATATAATTATAATGAATATAATTCAAGTCTGTCATTTTGAATTTTGTCGGAAATTTTTTTTTATGTCAAACTACGCATTATGTTCATCAACTGTATGAAGTTTCATGGAAATCTGCCGCTCCACAAAAATTTAACAAACTGGCGGCCATCTTGAATCTAATCAACGCGAAAATATGTAACGAACTACTACTCCTTTTGACCAACCAACAATCCAACCCAACCCATCCTACCCAACCAACCAGCCAATCAACTAACAAACCAACCAACCAACCAACAAACCGATCCAAACCAACCAACCAACCAAACCAAACCAAACCAAACCAACCAACTAACCAACCAACCAACCAACCAACCATAGTGACACCAGTATACCCCCCTTCACACTTTGTTTGCGGGGGTATAACGATCAAAAACCTTTTGCAATCAGTGGGTGATTTTGTCGGGGTATGTAAAAATGAGCGAGGGGATTTTGCCCGGGGTTGGGGGACTTCTTCTGTAATTCATAGAAACCAACCTATTCTTAAAGTGGAGACAGAGGTGTAATGCCTGTGAAATGGGCAGTTCTGCGAACAATACAGCCTACTGCTGTTATTTTAAAGCATGAGCAAGCACTTCTAAACACAACCACAAGTAGCAGAAGTGTATATCTGGGCATACTACGCGTTTCTGAAAAGCCAACAACATGCTCTTCACGAGTTTCTTCTGAAGTAGACCTCAAGTAGCGACATGTACGGTGGCACTGAGGTGACATGCACTACTCTTTTTAACTCCTTCCCACGAGATATTGACACGAGGGAACGAGATACTAATTCGTGGGAACGAGATGCTAACTCATGGAAACGACTTACTATTTGGTGGGAACGAGATACTAACTCGAGCGTACGACTTAGTAACATCTTACAACACATTCATTCCTTCAACTGCGTATTTCGTTCCCTCCTCATAGTATCTCGTTTCCATGAGTTAGTTTATCGTTCCCACGAGTTAGTATCTCGTTCCCTCGACTTAGTATCTCGTTCCCTCGACTAAGTATTTAGTTCCCTCGACTAAGTATTTCGTTTCCTGGACTTATTTTCTAGTTCTCTCGACTTAGTAATGTCGTTTCCTGGACAAAGTATCTCGTTCGCATGCACGAGTTAACATCTCGTGAGAACTAGATCAAAATAGTAGTGCATGTCAGCTCTGTGCCACCGTAGTACGACATTCGCTCGGGATATATTTCCTATACAGCCGCTACGACAGGTCTATCAGATTTAGACCACAGATAATAAATTGTTGTTGTACTGTATACAGTCAAGTATTTGTTTATTATAGCCAGCCAGTTATGACTAATGGGACACCCTTACTGATGAACATCTTTACTCCAGATTCCTATCCTATATGCCGGGCGCTTAGCTGGAAGGCAATCGGTACTCTTCCATTTAACTAGCTGCCGGGTAGGCAAAAGGCCATATCAGAACAAGCCCTGTGCGAGTCTCTGACCTTCGACCTCCCGCTCCGTAAGCGAACGGCCTAATCACTAGGCCACGGAGACGGTATAAGGAAACATATGCAAGAGACCTGTATAATTGCAAGAGACAATAATTATTGTCCCATGACGTAGAACTGCTCGCAATGCACACTCAAAATGCTTCTCTGTGGTCATTTTGAAAATGAACTTGCCCGCAGTTTGGACACGATTCCTATTTGAGAAGTAACCACGCTATTAATGTCATTGCAACAACAGCAACAACTAATAGCACAAAAATACCACCACCTCCACCACAATTACTAGTCCGTTACTACAACACGAACAACTACTACTATACTCCTACTATTACTACTACTGCCGCTGCTACTACTACACTACTACAACTACTTCTACTACGACTACTACATTGACTTTGATAAAAAAAACTGTATACTTGAAAGATAAGACCGAGTTTATTTGGCCTTTACACCGCTACAAGCGCACGAGGAAATCGGGAATTATTTATATAACACTTTTTTTGCAGTGTGTGATCCATCACTTTTTCTTGTCGCCGATTGGTTGGCTGCGGGTAGATGTGGACTAATCCCGGTTAGGATTTGGTTCTAGTTACACAGCTCAACATTATAAATTCTAAATCGACGAAAGACAGAGGCGTACCTTGGCAGAATTCGAATAGAACTATAATGCGCATTATTGTTTTATTCGACTCATTATTTTAAACCTCATTAAAATTTATTGTATACGCCAAATTTAAACAAATTCTGTATTTGATAAATTTTGGATTTTTCAAATCTACTTTATATAAATTCAACGCGAATCATTCATTAGGTATTAATACTTATTGTTCATCAACCAGATACTAACATGATACTAATTGTTCAATAGATAAAGAACAAACTACCCATAAACAACGCAAAAAAGGTCAGAATCTGAGCGGAGCAAAGTAAAAAGTAGTTCCAATTACAATTGAAATCTAGATGTCAAATCATGCAAATCATGTCAAAATCGAAATAATTTAGAATTTTCGTTGTTTATCGGCCAATAAACAACACTTTGTCGTTCTGCTGCGTAGCTATTAAAGAACTCGGGCTAACGCCCTAGTGGTTTAATTACTACGCATCAGAACTCCAAATCGTTGTTTATTGGCCGATAAACAACCATAGATCGAACATTATTTCTTAATTCTAACATGATATTCGCCAACTGTTCAATAGACAAAGAACAAAACTACCTATAAACAACGCAAAAAAGGTCCGATTCTGAGCGGAGCAAAGTAAAAAGTAGTTCCAATTACAATTGAAAACTAGATGTCAAATCATGCAAATCATGTCAGAAACGAAATAATGTTCGCATTATCGTTGTTTATTGGCCAATAAACAACTCGTTGTCGTTCTGATGCGTGGCTATTAAACAACTCGGGCTAAAGCCCTAGTGGTTTAATTCCTTGATATCAGCACTCCAAATCGTTGTTTTTTGGCCGATTAACAACCCTAGATCGAAAATTATTTCTCAATTCTAACATAATACTCGCTAATTGTGCTATGGATTAAGAACAAAACTACCCATAAACAACGCAAACATAAGTTCTGATTCTGAGGGGATCATAGTAAAAAGTACTTCCTATTACAATAGCAAAAATATACATGTCAAATAATGTTAGAATTCTTACGCATCAGAACTCCAAATCGCTGTTCGTTGGCCGATAAACAACGATAAATCGAAAAATATTTCTTAAATAACACTCATTTAACGTAAACAAGATGCATTCTATAATCGTATGAAACTTTCGGTTTATATACACGTTGGTTGGTAAACGAGTATGGCTAGTTACGCCCCTGAATACGTTGTCTGTAGAGGTAGAAACAGTACGAGAAACCCGTGCTATTGGTATTTCACGGACGTTCTGTACTAGTAGTTTTACACGTCTCGGGGTCATGACTGGGCTCCTCGTATATAAGGCGTGTTGACCCAACTTTCTTCACATTTGCTGCACGTCGTTTTTAGAGACAACCCGAGCATTTGTTAAGAATTGTATTTGAGTTTGCGAATTGTATTTGACTTTTGTGTGTTCATCGCCATTGAAGGGTAATGTATATTAATGTTAAAAAGTTTTTTTTTTCGTATAGCAACCAATGATGTATAGAAATAATATGAAATTGGGAAACGTGCACCATTGATAATGCACGTGCTAATGAGGTTGCTAGTGTGATATTGTTACAATGACATGTTGTAGTGATACAATTGCTGTTAACATTACTTACAATTCTATGGTCGCCAATATTGTGCCACTTTCTATATGGGCAATGTTGTGTAAAGAGCAAATTTAGCCGTATATAAAAAGCAACACTTAATTCGTTGCCCATCTTATTGACGAGACTACAATGGCTGTGTAATTATGACATGCTATCCTGTTCACCTCAGCGTGCTTTTGTTTTATCAAAGAACTTTAGTTTGACATTGGGTATCATTCACTTCGCACACCAAACTTAATTATTTAAAGCAAAAAATATCTTTAACAAAAGCTTGTCAAAGGATGTGAGGTATGACCCCAGAGACAATGACAGAAAGGAGTACACTATATGCCCTGGACAAATATCAGCAACACACTGACACACTGCCTAAGAATGATCATTCCCAACAAGTTATTTTAAGTTCCTTACATGTTGGCCAAAAGTATGCTTCCTACAAAACCTTCATTCTAATATCTGACAATTAAGTGTGACCTTGGACCCACAGAACTTGTTCTTGTCAGGGACACATCTTTATTCTCAGGATGGTGATCAATTGGTTCCAATTTATAGAAGAATTCCTTTTCGCACGTAGACTTTGTGGCCCAGAGACAAATATTAAATCATATATTTGGCCTTTGACCTTTAAGTGTGATCTCTAAACTGAAAGGCTGGTTATAGGGTGCAACATACCATCTCATTATGGTGATTATTCTAATAATTTATCTGTTATTTGAAAATCCTACCATACCAGAAAAATTAAGCTCCAGACAAATATTTGACCTTTGAACTTGAATTGTGACCTTGACCTTTGTCAGACAAGTATGTGTGATGTCCCCAATACAGCATCTGGTCATGGGGAATAATAATCTGCAGTAATATTAAAATTCTTCCAGGCATTTAGCCGTTATGAATGGAAAATGAAAATCCTTGACATTTGACCTTGAAATGTGACCTTGACCTTTGACGGACAAGCATGGGTGTTTTATGCAACACATCATCTAGTCCTGGGAGACAATAATCTGAATCAATATTGAAATCATTCCAGGCGTTTAGAAGTTATGGAGTGGAAAAAAAAAATCTTTGACCTTTGACCTTGAATTGTGTCCTTGACCTTTGATCCACCCATGCATACACATACGTAACCACCCATGGACAAACGGACGGACTGTGCGACTACTATATACTACTATATGCCCTTCTTCGGGGGCATAAACAGATATCCGGTGTCTTTCGTAAGTTTGAAAATAAAGAATGCCCATTGAACTTGCCACATAAATATTCAAAACTGATATACGTGTAACTTCTGGATATTCACTTATAATTGACATATCTATCGCACGTAAGACTAGATAAGTACGGCCCACACTACACTCCTACTTAATCATACTAAATCCTTTAAGAACATATTGTTATATTATTTTATGTTCCTTCTGAAACATTTAAAATAAATATGTGTGCTTTTTGGTTCCTTAAGGATAATGCATAGAAGGCAATCATATACGGTAATCTACTACTGCATTTCTTTTCATGCATTTCTTTCCAAGAAATACATGCTGTTTATGCTGTTACAATCTTTATTCTCTGTTTGTAGACCATGATATTCACAGCAAAAAGTGTATATATATATATATATATATGTATATGGAACATAAACAAACATTATTACAGGCTCCTGTGGTGGGAGTACAATTGCTTTTTACAGAGCGTGCTGCCAATGTAGGCTAACCAAAATAGTTATTTCATTCTGTTAATGAATATACCATTCCGTTATTGACAATGAGAAAATTTGTTCATAATTATGCTACGTTCTAGTGTATGGCAAGGATATGTTTACAAATTTATTTTAACCACTTATGAAACAATTCTGTAGATTTTAATTTCCAAAATTATGCAACAATTATTGGTAGACATTAAACCATTGTAAGTTTCCATTCCCTAAACGTATTTTGTGCACAAAATTTGCCCAATAAAATAATGGTATTCAATTTTACCACTGCATAATTAACTTATCATGCCAAATTTCATTTGTACACATTTACAAGAAATCTAGGTCAAAAGTGATCTTAGACAGCAACATCAAATAAAAAAGTATCTAAATAAACAAACAACTAAATATAGCAACAACACCTGTAAATGAATGGAGCTAATAAATTCAAACTGAAATTGAAGTAACAGATAATAAGGTCTGAATGATAAATATGTCTATTACATCAATCTAATTAAATAATTTCACATTTAATTTAGAAAAATAAAACAAAATTGCTGCAGTAAAACAATCATTTATGACAATGACTTACACACAGTACCAACCAATATACATAAACCTGTGTACAAGTATATCATATTAAATAAAGCATCAGTTTTACAGTTAAGTACATCCCAAGTGTTTTGATTTCTGATACTTTCCCTTAACAACGCTGACAAGTTTTCATCTTGATTTGTGCATAAATGAATATTTAATCCAATTATTTTGTTTATAAACCATAAATGCAAACAAATTTCATGTGGGGAATCCATTTCATACTGCGCATGCACAATTTTGAAGCCCCGCATTTCATACTGTGCATGCACAATTTTGAGGCCCCGCATGGTTTCCATGATAAAATTAAATTATAGTGTTTTAACATTATGTCCATGTGAGCATGTGCAGCATAAAAATAACCATTATTTATTGGCATAAGATAAAATAAAATGCTGAAAAAAACTGCTTATTAAGAGCGCAAAAGCCTTGATAATAAAAACCCTCATTACTAGTCCCACGTGCACGCAGGGCCTCAGTTTCAGAGCTATATTTACAAAAAAAGTATATAAAGAAATTGAATTTGTTTTTGTCATAACAAGAGACAAAGAGCTGCTTAATAATATAGAAAATTAAATAGTCATATGTGAAATAAGCTTTTCACGGGTCATGATTTACGAATTTCACCAAGCAACTTTGGATCACCGTGTTTTATTTTAAACACTAGAAAATAAAACTTAAATAAACACAAGTTTTGTCAATAGAAGTTGCTTTGAAAACAGAATTCATCAAAGAACATTATTTTTTTGCAATTCGATCATTTTAAAGAGGGGTGGCGGATTTAGGCACTCCCACGCTAATTTTTTCCACTGTTTAGGCCTTCAATCACAATAAATATTTTTCATTTGCAAAGTGTTTGAAATGTAACCAAAACACGCCAGCAAATGCACATTAAACCTAACTTTATTTATGTGAATTTTAATGTCAATCGGTAAACAATTTTTGAAAATATCGTAAAAATAGCCCCCAAATGTGTCGAATTTAGGCACTGCGCCAGTATCAGAAATAGAATAGGGTAAAAGCAATTGAGTTTGGATGCATCAAAAGAATCATTGTAGCTCTACTAACAAGAAGATGGTATATTGGGCAAGTAAACGCCGTTAAAATAGAATTTACACACCTTCATTATACACAATGTACAGCAGTAAGCTACACTTGTAAAATTTCAATACACAGAGCATATAAACACTAAATATCAGTTGCTACACGTTTGTTTGGATATCCCTCAATACAAATATCAGGAATTCACATAAATATTAAAATTAAGGGAGTGACACAACTCAGGAGTTTGATATTTAGAGGAGTGCTGAAAATAAAAGTGGGTATTCCAATCATTTTCCAAATTAACTGGCATACAATAGAACAGACTTGAAGGTCGTGATATTTACTGCATATCTGTTTTGCTGCATTTCAAGCACTCTTAAACTGTCTGTTAAAGTAACACCAAGAATAAAGGTGTTAAATTTTTTTGTTAGTAAATTATAAATGCACGTCTACACAAAAATTAAATTCAGCATGATTTGCCTATGTTCTTAGCCAATTAAACACCCTATTCAGCTTGCAATAAAATATGAAATATTATACATTTGCGAGATAACAGTCAAAGTATAAGAATAAGCAGCCCCTGCAAATGGCAACAGCAGGGACATGATCATACCATTGCTCAATAAACAAAAAGAAAAGTAACTCTTACAACACTGTAAAATATGACTTAATGCAGTTGTGTCCCCTTCCAGACAGAACTACCAATGGTATTGATTTGATACATCACATAAAATGCAGATATAAAAATAGGACAGGTGACCGTCTGACGCAGAAAATCACGTCCCGTAAATCTCTGAAATACGAAAAAGTTCTGTGTATTGCAGTTGACTTAATATCAGGCCCTCAACTAGGTTTTGATGAAAATACTGGAAAAATATAGGAATTTTTTTTTCAACAAAGTATAGGAGTTTTGAGCACTTTGTCAAGCAAAATATAGGAATTTAATGGGAGTTAATTTCGTTTAGATTGAAAGTTCCTACTTCTTAACTTAATTGTTGCATTGTTATACCTAGCAAATATTTGTACAACTACATCATGGGGTCAAATTTGTTACAGAAACACTATACTTATAATGAATTCTACCACGGCACTCGGCTAGTGGTTCATCGATAAAGAAGGAAAATAACTGGGTTATTCTGCAACAAATTATGGGCGGAGTCTAATGTTTTGAAAATAGTTCCGGAAATATGAAGAAATTGTTCCGTAAAATGCACGTGCTTAAACACATGATAGTAAATTGTGACAAACAAATCATTTCTGCATTATGTAGCGCAAAAAAAAACACCTGCACTAGATATGTTATACTTAAGCTCACAAAAACGTTTACGTTTTGTTAATATGCTTGTAATTTGCGCTTTTTAGCATAATATTTTCACTGTATTATATCGATAAGTATGACGTCATTCGCTCAATGTTTATCAATCAAGCAGATGTCATTTTGAATGGTTATGATTTATTGACGTCAAAGAAACGCACGTGTAAATGTACTTCTCAGAAAATGGCGGAGTATAGATAAATATAGTTCTCATTCATAACCTTTAAAAATACAAATTTTATATTATATTGTGTTAGAATCGAAATAATTAGCGGGTAACAGTTGGTTATTGCGGTAATAACCAACGGTTTGTCGTTCCGATGCTTGTTATCAAACCATTCAGACTACAGCCCTCCTGGTTTAATTCCTATGCATCGGAACTCCAGCCAGTTAGTTATAACCGCAATAATCAACAGTTACCCGTCAATTATTTCTTAACAAATTCTGACGTTTAACATGCATGATGTACACAGATTTTAGACAGACACAATTATTAACCTGAATATCGCAACTTGTGCATGCATATTTGTCAATGCGCTATGAAAGAAATGGCTGTTATTGTTCCTACCATAGTTAAGAAGAGAGGAGCTAAAGAACAAAATGTAAATAGAAAAATGAAGGATTCAAAAAGAACACTAATTAATAAAACATGTAACTTACTAAAAACACAAATGAAACGAAACACTCTTTTAATCACAGCTTTTAAAGAAACAGTGACATATACTGTAGGTTTGATTATACATTGATATTACAGTTATCAAACTGTCCAATAGGCAAGAGCATAGCATAATGCATTTCCTTATATTATTAAGGAAAATTCTCTGAAATACAGGACAAAATAGAAATATAGGAACTGGTTGACGGCCTGTAATATGTTTTTTGGTTGGTATAATTAACTAAGATTGGTATATTTGCTACATTTTTTGATGTTCAATTTGTTGTCAATACTTCACAAAAGCTTAATAATGAAACATTTTGCAATGGAACTATTTCATACATTAGTGTCTACTCTTCTACTAGGCCACCTTGTGTCCACTATGTTTCAGGCCACCTTGTGTCCACTCTGTTGCTAGGCCACCTTGTGTCCATTATGTTCCAGGCCACCTCTTCTGTGTCCACTCTGTTGCTAGGCCACCATGTGTCCACTCTGTTACCAGGTGACCTCTTCTGTGTACACTCGGTTCCAGGCCACCACTTCTGCATCCACTCTGTTCCAGGCCACCTCTTCTGTGTCCACTCTATTCCAGGCCACCTCTTCTGTGTCCACTCTATTCCAGGCCACCTCTTCTGTGTCCACTCTAATGCCAGGACTCCTCTTCTGTGTCCACTCTGTTACTAGGCCACCTTGTGTCCACTCTAATGCCAGGTGACCTCTTCTGTGTCCACTCTGTTACTAGGCCACCTTGTGTCCACTCTGCTCCAGGCCACCTCTTCTGTGTCCACTCTGTTACCAGGTGACCTCTTCTGTGTCCACTCTATTACCAGGTCACCTCTTTTGTGTCCACTCTGTTACCAGGCCCCCCTCTTCTGTGTCCACTCGGTTACCACATCCCCTCTTCTGTGTCCACTCGGTTACCACATCCCCTCTTCTGTGTCCACTCTGTTACCAGGCCCCCTCTTCTGTGTCCACTCTGTTACCACACCCCCTCTTCTGTGTCCACTCTGTTACCAGGCCCTCTCTTCTGTGTCCACTCTGTAACCAGGTCACCTCTTCTGTGTCCACTGTTACCACACCCCCTCTTCTGTGTCCACTCTATTACTAGGTCACCAAATGTGTCCACTCTGTTACCACACCCCCTCTTCTGTGTCCATTCTGTTACCAGGCCCTCTCTTCTGAGTCCACTCTGTTACTAGGTCACCTCTTCTGTGTCCACTCTGTTATCAGGGCATATCTTCAGTGTCCACTCTGTTCCCAGGCTTGTCAGTGTTCACTTTGCCACCCGACCAACTGGAAAGTTTGTACACATGTATGAATACTTTGCACAAGTTCAGCTGAACGTTGTTTTCTTGACGATATCACAAGTCTTACATATCCAAACATAGACTAATTTAAAAGGATTTAGTCCAATTTTTCAACGCATACGAATACATGTATAAATATGAATTGATGTTGTAAATCTTGACATGACTTGCATGTTTATGGATAAACTTCCATTAAAATATCATAAATCCATAAAATAAAGTTCAACAGATATGCCATTTATAATAATTTAATGAATGTAATTTTCCCCAATCAGCAAAATTTAATGATACAATTTTCAAAACTTATTGGTACTGAACCAGTCTTCCCAAAATTGTGGAAAAAATTGCTGCATCTGTTGGTGTTCAGTACCATCCAATACAAATTGTATATTATACTTACATTACTACAGCGAGAACCCCTATAAACATGGATACAAGTAAATCAGCTTGTTTGTGAATACAGACAAGTGCAGCATATTTATAAACAGAAAGCCATGATTCCCCCTATATACCTTGACTTTTCCAAGAAAAGGCAAGCTCTTCTACTCGCCCCGGCATGGGCGTCTGGGCTAGATTTAAGTTTTTTGGTTAGCTAGTTTCTTAGGATTGGCTTAAGAGATTTCATTCAAACTTAAAACATTTATTCCACATATTAAAATGAACCTATAGGCCAGGTTTTGTAACTCTAGTTTGAAATTGTCTAAGTTATGGGCCCTTTTACGCTTAGAAATTTCACATATAAGTCATTTGTATAGGTTAAAGTTATTCAGTGTTAAGGTAGTTTCTCAGGAATGGCTTGAGGGATTTCATTCAAACTTAAACACTTATACCTTATATTACAATGAACCCATAGGACAACTGGGTAACTAGTTGGAAATTTGTCAAAATTTTGGGTCTTTTCACATTAAGAAATTGAACATTGCTGTGGGTGGGGTGGCAGCTCTTGTAAGTAAATGGTTTATCCCCTAAATATCAACAAAACAAAAACTCACTATCAATTAAAAGCAGATAACGTTAATATTTTCTAGATGGGGACCCGACAAAGAAGTGTGGACATTGTCGAGAGAATATCAAGGAGACAGTCAGGGGTGGGCCATGATGACATGACCCCGAAAGAAGAACAGAAACTGTAAGTGTTACTGTAACCAATTAGCATTGTGCAAATCCTAAACTAAACTACTGGGTAGCACTTTTCAATCATATTTAGCTTGACTTTTCGATGAAAAGACAAGCTTTTCTACTCGCCACGGCATCTGCGTCCGAGCTAGGTTTAAGTTTTTCTGTAAGCTAGTTTCTCAGGGATGGCTTGATTTCATTCAAACATTTATTCCCCACATCAAAATAAACATGAAGGCCAAGTTTAGTAACTCTAGTTTGAAATATGTCAAAATTATGGGCCTTTTTACACATTTGACATATAACCTATGTGGACAGGTTAGTTTTTCGGTAAGCTAGTTTCTCTGGAATGGCTTGAGGGATTTCATTCAAACTTAGAAAGCCTATTCCCTATATTAAAATGAACTCATATGCCAATTTTGAATACTCTAGTTTGAAATTTGTCAAAATTATGGGCCTTTTTGCACTTTAAATTTTTTCATATAAGCTATATGAACAGGTTGAAGTTTTTCGGTAAGCTCGTTTCTCAGGAATGGCTGAAGGAAAGTCATTCCAACTTGAAAAAATTATTCTCGACATTAAAATAAACTCATAGGCCAATTTTGATAACTCAAGTTTAAAATTTGTCCAAATTTTACACTTAAATTTTAAGTGGGTGGAATAGTGGCGTCAACTTTTGATTTCCACTATCTTTAACTTAAGAATCAATCTTCATACATAAATATCGTAAAGCAACACTTTACTCGGGATTGCATATGTGGTGGGTTGGGTGGGGTTAAGGTCAAGGTCACTGCTACTAAAAATATATAAAAAATCTTCTGCTAAATAATTTTAGAACAAATTGAAATATTTTAATAACATTCAATTGATAAATAATGTATAACCAGACATTGCATGAGATTGCATATGGAGTTAGTTAGAACAAGGTCAAGTCACTGTTTTGAAATTTATAAAAATGCTTCGACTCAGTAACTCGAGAAAGAAATTGATTTTGTTGGCCCCTACTATTCAGTTTGTTTTAGAAAAACTGCCAGAAACTGTGACAAGCACAAGAAAAGTCGAGGGCGCTGTCCTCCGACAGATCTTGTTCAATTCCCACAGGTGTATATAATCACTTTTGACCACTCTGCATCCCTTCTTAGAACTTTTCAAGGATCGATTTGAAATTAAGCCACTTTCAAGAATCTGAATGAACCCTGGATGATTATTTTATGCATCAGTAATATCTTAATAAATTTTTAATCTTTTTCACAGGGTAAGATAATTGTGCAGCCAGTCTGTGACTCAACCCTTGAGACCTCTCGCTTACAGTGCGAGTTTTTTTAAACTGAGGTGCACAACCTTAAGTGACTTAGTTCTTTATGTGTAACTTACCAGTTATGAAACAGCTTACACATGTTAAGAAACTGAAACCTGATGTATTAATACATGGCGAACCTATAAGTTCAAGTGTAAGTACAGCACCACTTTACCTAGAGACGGGTGCCAGGTTTGAGTCCCTCAGTGTCCATGTGTTAGGTTAGTGGTCACCATACCAGGCCGGAGGGTTTCCTCTGGATTAACCTACAAAAGAACATTACAAGTCAAAGCACACAATACTGAGATTTTGATCATTGTATATCTATTTTCAGTCTTCTAAATGTGCTATGGATTGCAACCATGGACTTGGAGGAATAAGTACATGTATCAACCTTTAATGTCAGCTGCTATACCATCAACCTAACAATATATAATATATGCGACAAAAAGATATTCTGTATATTAGTAGAAAAATATGATTCACTTTAATGTTTCTGTTCAGCTGTGAAATTTCTTATATTTATTAAATGATCTGCAATGGTCATGGTGCAACTGACCATATAGGTTTAGTACACTATAAAGTACCATATATTCCCTATTAAACGCCCCCTGGAGGGGCTTTACATTTTCCCAAGGGGAGTGTTTAATATAGTCCAGTTCTTGGCATTCTGTCCTATACTAGTGTAAAGAAAACATGATAATTTTTAAGAGTAGCTCACTTTGCAAACATTTATTTAAAAGATTTACACACACAAAAAACTGGTATGGATTTGCAATGAGTATTGAAAGCAAAACAAGGGCATTCATTAAGCATGGAAGTTCTGATTCAGTATATTAAACAACTCAGGCTTATGCCCGTGTTTTTTAATTCCTACACATCAGAACTCCAAATCATTGTTTATTAGCCGATACACAACTCTATTAAATAAAAAATTATTTCGAAAATTATTTCTAAAAAATAAATTTAAGAATAAAATAAAAATCTGTATAAATATAGGCCCAGTAAGCAAGATCTATTTGCTACAGCATTAACTGTGATGTATACACTGAAAAAGACACTTGCTATGTACAAACACTCAGAGTGACACTTTCCTTTTTTATAATTATAATGAAATATTGTAAACTATATCAAAGATTAATGATTTATTTAGTGTGTTCATGTTAAAAACTGCTCATAATAATAATAATGCATTAAATGGGTTTTCTTATTTCAGGAACTTCGACGAAAAAGACGAATTAATGGATGAACAAAGCCAGAGGGAGGCTGTTCATGTAAGTACCTGTAGAAGCAGATCATAGTGTACCAAGGTCAGAAAAAAGTTAATTCAGTTCATCTATTGAATGGCCACCATACATACTAAGAAGAGAAACAGGCTAACCCAAGGTCATTTGATGCCAATATGAGGATTGCCACCACCAAAGTCACCTCACAGATGAAGATCTTGAACCATAGGTTGACAAAGTCAAGGGCCATTAAACAAGCATTGCGACTAGGCAATTGCCCAAAGAAATCTGACTCTTGTGTTCATCATTCAAATATTGTAAAATTTAAATAAACATTTGCTGTGACAATCAAGTAACTCTAATTGATATCAGTTTTACATTTGTTGGTTCAACTTTAATATAGGAATAATGAAACTCCAGAGATATCATCAGGAGAGAAACACTTACTACCATCCGTTAGTCCTTTTGCCTATTATACAAGAATTATCTATCTTTAAGAATCATATCATTTGGTGATCATGTGTTAAAGGTGTGCACACAGTCACTGCAGTATAAAAAGTTAAATATATCAGTACAAAAATAAAAATATAAAATGTTCACAGTTGACAATTTAGAATATAAAAATATTTACTATTTTCCCCTGTTGGAGGTTTGTCGCGCTAAAATTCCCCTAGTTCAAAGGCACAGGTAGTTGTAAAAATTCCAAAAAAAATCACTGCAATGTGAGGACCACTTCTGAAGACGTTCCAAGCGCACTAAGGTGAGTAATATTCAGGCCTGGATAAAATTAAAACAATCTATTAACATTTTGTTAGTGTGAAAAGACTCTTGTACAAACTTGATTTGCACTATAGCAAAGTACTGGTATATATTTTAAACAGTAGAAATTGTATATTGAAACAACAACACTGCCAGTGGACACTACCATAGTTCTGATAAGTGTCTTAAAATGTTGACAATAGCTCTTGTTATTCCCCCAAAAATCAAAAATTATGACAGGGCTTCCCATAAAGTATGATTGAATTCTAGCCAGTAGTTGCCGAGAAATAGTCTGGACAAGAAAAAGGGGCGGGGAGGAAGGACAGACGAACAGACAAAGCAGCAACTATATGCTCCCCGAAACATTTTTCTGAGAGCATAAAAATCTGCATAAAGTATAACATGTCTGAAAGGTGTTGTTCCCTATCCCTTTTAAGAAATGTACACCCTAATGAAAAATTTAAGTAAATAAGAAACGACCATATGTAAATCAAATCCATGATAATGCTTGTTCTACAATATTCATCTCAAGTTAAAAAAGGTCACTGAAATGAATCAGGCTTATGACAGAGTTATTGTTCTTATTTTTAGCACTCCTATCGCTATACATAATAAAAACACACAAAGTCTGAAGGCTCTAGATTCCAAAGGTTCAAGAAAAATTGACCTAAACAGCAAAGAATAAGTACCGGAACTTGAAATTTCACGTTCAATTCATTCAAGCTGAGAACAAAAATATTGTACATAATATGTGTACATGTATAGTTAAAAAAGAAAATGTGCAAAATATACATATATAAGGACTAAATAAATGAAAAAAGCTGAAAATTGATTACCAAGTATGAAGCCTTGAAAACAAAATTAGAATGTTTTCAAATGAATATAATTAAATTATAGCTGCTGGTTCTTGATTTTTTTTTTTTTAAATGTTCAAATTCTGGGGAAGCCGCTGGTTTCTTTGCGTCATTGTCTGAATAACTGTCTGAAATGAAAATAAGTCTGATTATGGCCTTGGTTAGTAAATGTAAATGTTACCTTATTAATGTATTATACTTTATTATCTACCTGTATTGATACAGCTTGATTGGTTAGGAGTTGTTCAAATAGAGCTAAAGCTGCTGTCCATGGAATCTAATTCAAGACATCATAATTATTTTTTATCCCATCTCCACCGTGGGGTTTACGAAATAACACCCCGTGGGATAAACTTTGTGGAGTATTTCCACACTGTGAAATATATCAAACACGTGCAGTTTAATGACGTCATTTTTTTGGTTTCGTGATCTCATTTTGTTTTTCGTAATATTTAGTGCGTTTTCTTTAGTTTATTTTTAAAAGAAAGACAGAAACTGATGAAACTGGGAACTTGCCAAGGCTCACGATTCTGGTGTTCTAAGTCTCGCAAGATAAACTTCTCTATATTCAACACTGACCTAGTATTCTCTATATCTTACAAACATTAATGGTGTTTATTTATCTGAAATTTTTACGAAAGGCATTTTATTCAGTGTAAATTCGAAACCGCAAGGTCATTCAAATGGAATATACAATAATTTACATGCTGATTTACTCGAGGCATCACCAGTTATCGCATACAGAAAATATACGATAAAAACTTACCAAAATGTTATTATGGCACCAATTTCAATGCATGTTTTTGTATAATGATTGGTAATATGTTTATAAGGAACGTTTTCTGCAAAATTTTATTTTTATTAACATATTTCTGGACTGCTGTTTTCAGTACTCTATGCATTGAATTTGGCATAAGGACTCTTCAACAGCTAACTGCATAAAAAGCATTTTTTTGGTAAAAGTTTGTGCACTGTTCTACATGCTAAGGCAAGAGGTTTTTTTTATCTCTTGGTTCTCGGATCTGCCGACCTCTCTTTTTTCCACAATTTTTTTTTTTTTAAATTGTAGAATGCAACCGATATCATGAAAATGACCTTGTGAAAGGGTTTCAACCTATTACACAAAATGCAAAAAATATTAATGTCATGGTTATCAGGTAGTGATTGAGTTAATGTTCTGTAATATGATTTTTGTAAGTAATAATGCATTAAGATTTTAAAATCAATGCCCATTTCCATTTGTGAAATTGTAGTAATTAATTTACTTAATTCAAAGTTGTTTTTTTAAATGTTTATTTTTATTTTTTTCCACCTCTAACTCCTTATATAAAAGATATGTTACCAGGATTAAACCTACACCTTTGTGTATTCTATTTTTATTGCTAATATATATAAACATAAAATGTGTTTTATGTCACAGTTGTTAAAGATTGTATGTTGCAATTTTAAATTACAGTAAAAAGTAACAAAAGGCCATGGTCTTTACCGCAACGCTTGTAGTACTTTCTTGCAGCTGACGCACCTCAGCCTCGTGTTGGTCAAGTGTTGTGTTGAGCTGCAAATTCAAGTCACAATCGCGATAACATACATTATAGCAAATCATATTAATATTGTAATACAAGTATTTGGGGAGACATTGTCATATACTGTTGCTAATTTTCAAGATCTTTGTAAGTACCAGCAAATATGAAGTAATGAAGTATCCAGTATATATATATATAAAATCATGCACTTATGCCTAACTTGATGTTGACCATCCACCAACATCATCCCAAGTTGAGTCCTGGTATTTGTTTTTGTTGTATCACTCTAATATGCATTTGATATTCTACAACAAATCAGATCAGAAGGAAAACAAATATGCATATTATTCAGTTTGTATATATTATTATGTGAATACAATAATGAGTGAATTATAACAAAAACCATATCATTGTTTAAAGGGAGTCAGCCGTCAATAAAGCTATAACCGTCTACTCTATTCTGCTTTCTAAGAGAACCGGTATATGAGCTATGTATTGTTATACCCCTTTTCCATTACATTTTTGCTTATTTTACAATTATAATTTGCCCATTTTAATATCTTAATTTTAGAGTGTGTTATGATAATTAATGCCCACTCCCTCGAGTATTTTATTGGGTTGGCAGAATACACGCCCTCCCCGCACAAAGAATGCAATACAACACAATGACTGGACACTACGAATAAGGCAGCCAGTCCCGCCTGTTTTCCGTATTATATTGAACTACAAAAAGAGGCGATACTACGAATTTGCAATATTAAGAAAGATGTGTTACTATGAATAAATTTTCCCGTCATAACATTTGTAAAATATGAACACGATACTACAAATCATATTGTCACGTAGACTTTTCACACCTCAACATAGATTTCATACCTCTGCCTAGTTGGACACGTAGCCAGTTTATTTGCAAAGATAGTTGTTAACAAGTTCAGTTACCATTTTAAGACATTGCAGTGTGAGACTTCACAATCGCATATTAACACAAAATGTATTACATTACTACCGTCATTTTCGAAATTTGTGATACTACAAAAAATGCAATATTACAAACAAATCAGTGTCCAATGTCACAATTCGTAGTATCATGTTTTGATAGTAGATACATTGTTTTTTAGGTGTAATATTTGTTTAATGTTTCTTCAAAGTTTGGATGACTTACTAGTTGTCTAAGGCGCTGTATTTCAATGTTAGCTTCTGCTAGCTCCGTTCTGTAACAGATTGTATATTTAGTTGTCTTAATGCAGTAAAATTATGTGCAAGTTGATAATACATAATGTACTTTACAGTTTGAATACCTTAGGAAAGGAAATTATGGTAATTAAAATTATAGAGATTACTGGCTGTATAAATGATTTTTTCCTAGCCCCAGTGTTAGCATCAGTTGTTTTCTCATGATTCTGTTTTTCTTGATATAATGATCGAGTTCTGTAGTCCAAGTGCTTTACTTATTGCAATTAAGACATTAGATGACATTTGTCAAAAATACAAAGTGATTTAGGGAATTCTCAATGTAAATTCAAAGCCTGTTTGTAGCAACCAATTTTATAGTTAAATATCTTAGTTAAGAAAGTGACATCTTTCTTATTCATGGTGCCACAAGTTTGGCATGATCATACCTCAGTACATCATTCCTTTTCCGGAGGTCCTCCGGGGTGTGCTGGTCCATGGGAGTCTGTGGCGCCAGGGGGCTCCCTTGTGCTCTGGGGTGCCGCTCTTCCAGAGGGCTCCCTTGTGCTCTGGGGCGCCGCTCTTCAAGGGGGCTCCCTTGTGCTCTGGGGCGCCGCTCTTCCAGGGGGCTCCCTTGTGCTCTGGGGCGCCGCTCTTCCAGGGGGCTCCCTTGTGCTCTGGGGCACCGCTCTTCCAGGGGGCTCCCTTGTGCTCTGGGGCACCGCTCTTCCAGGGGGCTCCCTTGTGCTCTGGGGGGCCGCTCTTCAAGGGGGCTCCCTTGTGGTCTGGGGGGCCGCTCTTCCAGGGGGCTCCCTTGTGCTCTGGGGGCCGCTCTTCAAGGGGGCTCCCTTGTTCTCTGGGGCGCCGCTCTTCCAGGGGGCTCCCTTGTGCTCTGGGGGGCCGCTCTTCAAGGGGGCTCCCTTGTGCTCTGGGAGGCCGCTCTTCCAGGAGGCTGCCTTGTGCTCTGGGGCGCCGCTCTTCCAGGGGGCTCCCTTGTGCTCTGGGGGGCCGCTCTTCAAGGGGGCTCCCTTGTGCTCTGGGGCGCCGCTCTTCCAGGGGGCTCCCTTGTGCTCTGGGGGGCCACTCTTTCAGGGGGCTCCCTTGTGCTCTGGGGCGCCGCTCTTCCAGGGGGCTCCCTTGTGCTCTGGGGCGCCGCTCTTCCAGGGGGCTCACCATGTGGTCGTCTGTAACATTTGCAGTCATCATTTCTAATGAGCATCTTATCAATCAAAATACAAATACTACATTGAAGTCTGTAAAATAATAATGTTTCGGTAACTTTTTATCGTATAGTTATCAGATTTCGATATGGTGATGCCTCTGGAGTATTATAATCAGCATGTACATTAGTGTATATTCAGTTTGTACCAAGCGTTTTTGAGCATAGACATTATAAAATGTCTTTCATAAATAAAAAATAGGTTTCAGTTGAATAAACATCATTAACGTTCATTAGAACTAATGCCAATTTAAGATGTTTTGAATGATATTCTATGGACTGTAGCTTTAAGCTGACATTTCATAATTATGCTCTACATTTATTTAACCATAAACACGAGTCAGTTTAAAGGGACTTGTAAATTTATCAATTTCAACTGATGATTACTCATGAAGAAAACAGTTTTACAGTTTATTTCTAGGTTCGTAGTGTTATTTTGCTCCCTTGAATGCAGTGTTATTTTGCTCCCTTGAATGCAGTGTTCTTTTTTTTTGGAATCGGTGACAAAAAAGGTAGAAAATTTGTCAATCTGTGAACAGGTCCCTTTAATGAGTCTGTTGGTGTCTCAACAATACTGGTTTAAGCAATAACTGCAAATATTACCCGTGTTGTTAGTTTTTTTGTCAGCTCTTGATTTTGAAATTACTATTAAAGTGGTCAATGCTGGCACACACATAGATGGTTTCTGTTTGCATTACGGTACTAACATTTTTAATATACACGAAGTTGAAAACTTGATCAATAATTTAATATTTTTGTATATTTATTAAGACAAATGTAATCTCTTCTACTATGTCAGTTACAAATGAAACAGGGTTGTCTGCTTTATAATGAGGACATGTCGGAATAACTCTGGAAAGCTCAAGATCGCCGGTATTGCAGTATTACCAATTACTCCACCCCCCCCCCCCCCCCACCAAAAAATAAATAAAACAATGATTTGTTCCACTGTTTTGTATATTTGTCTTTTTGCATGACTGTCAAAGTACCAACCTTCTTTCATGTCATCCATTGACGCTTGCGACACTCGCCGAGATCTATCTTGGTCTAAAACGAAAATTAAACAACCCTTAGTTAAGTTGTTTAATATGAATTTCTTTAGTATCTTATAATTGAGCAGTTTAAGAGTGTTAAAATATACTGAACCAAAAAAGATACTTTCACTAAGTTTGAATGTAGATATTTTTTAACATTTAAATAGATTTGACAGAAATCTTGTGTTTGTTGTATAAGTTTGTCTTGTGAATCTACTGGGATTAACTAGTTGATTTTGCAAAGTAGAGCGATTTTACAATAATCACATGTATTTATGTGTGTACAGCTTTTACGTAGCCTTGACAGTTTGGCATGTACTTTATTGAAGTTTCTTTTTATGCCCCTGGCATCTTGATGCTGAAGGCGTATGGTGCTCATTAGGTATAGCGCTGTCAATTCAGGGTTTGTGAGTTCGAGCCCAATCCGCCCATATAACTTGTGTAGGGATTGGTCATGAAATGATTTCTATGGCCATTTTCCTCCTGCCTCTGATTCAAGTAGGGAAGTTGTCAGTTACTGGCATAAGTATGTGCACTTAGTACTGATAACCCTCTTAGATCAGCTAAGCTTGCCCAGGAAAAGTGTGAGTAGGTTAACTGACTGCTGTGATATGACTGAAATACTGTTAAAAACGGCGAAAAATCCAAACAAAAAAGGATATGGTGATTGCCCTCAGTGTATTTTTTAGGGCCAATTTCGGGCCGAAATTCAGCCCCATTGCCCTGCTAAAAAAGTATATACTTTTCCCCTATATTTCCCTTCAAATTTCTCTCAGAATGTTTGCCATTTTTGAAAAAAAATTGACCAAAATCTGACAAAAATTGACTAATATATAGGCATTTTTGTAAACAATTCCAGCAAATTTTCATCAAAACAAGTTAGTGCTTAATCTAAGTTTGTATCATATGTAGCAAAGCAATTGATTCATGTTTTATAGCAAAGTAAAATATAAATATGTAATAATGGTTTTCTAAAAAAAAATTCTACTTTTGTTGTAAAATTCCCCATCTGAAGTGGCCCCGCCACCTGTCCCCCAAAGGTAAAAAAAACACACTGGCCCTGTCTGTGATTCCGTGAATAGCAATGTCAAACCTGTACACATACCTTCATTATCTCCTGTCTCCTGACGCATGCTTTCCACTCTACGTTTTTTGCCCCGTCTTGTTGGGGTAGCTGTTACCAGAAAGAATGAATCATTAAAGTTTTCATTGGTGGTCTGTTTAAAACATTAGTCTATTTGGAACAATATATTCAGGTATGCTGACTTTAACAAGAGGCACACAAATGCTTGTATCACTTCCCTGGCTCATTAAGTACGGAATGTCAGTAGCAAAAGGACCCTGATATGGTACCACAAATGCCCGCCCCCCATTTCATTTTTGACTTGTGCAAGATAAATTTGTTACCTGAACATCGTTAAGATTTAATTATGCAATAATACAATATATCCAAACTGACAGGGTCAACAAAGAACATTCACTTACTGTAAAACAGTGCAGAAAAATGCATTTAAAGTTATAAGAAAGCTTATTCCTATATGATAGCCAACTCATAATTGCCATATTCACATGTCTTGTATACTTGTATACACCAAAAACGTCTTGATTTGGAAAGGGTGCATTTTGGGCTATTTTTAATGGAGAGGTTACCGATTCTAAGTGTTACAATTTACTTAAAAGGACCTGTTCACAATTTTCAAAAATTAACAATTGTAAAAAATTTGGTAATAGATTCCCAAAAGAAATTGTACATTATATACAAACAAGCAAAATAACACCCTTGACTCAGAAATATATTGGAAATATTGTTTTGTTTATCGATATTAATTAATCAAAATTGATAAAATTATAAAGCGTCGTAAACCTTTTCATCGGTATTTTGGAAAACATGAGTATCACTTACATAGCGTTACAAATACACAATCAAATGTATAAGTCTGAATGGCCGAGTGGTTAGCGCACGAGATTTTTGATCTCAAAGGTCCTGGGCTCTAGTCCCGGCGAAGGTAATTTTTTTAATTTAACTTTTTTTCTTTATATAATATTTGTTTAAGATTATTTCAGATGCTGTAGTTTTTGCAGTAAAGACATTTAATGACAAATTTCAAAAATATGAAAAATCTGTGAATAAGTTTCGAGAAATGGATTCTGAAAAACAACTAAACCAATAAACACACATGCCCCCGGTTGGTGCTGGATATCCCATTTCTTAGTCCAAATAAGGTCAAGGTCAAAGTGAGGTTGGGTGATGTGGGTGGATTGGGGATGGTCATAAGCAACAATTGTATAGTGTATGTATCCAAGAGTTGTAGTAGGCGGTGTTGGTGCTAGACGAAATGGTAAAATCTACTTAACCTTGTCAGGGAAGTACAGACGGAAGGACGGGCCGACAGGACAATCACTATATGCCTCCTGCATCAAAATGCCGAGGTCATAAAATCATGTCTAAAACAGTCCAAATATTGGAGAAATGGTATTGTATTTTAGTGCATTTGACCCATTATTTTCTTGATTTCTCCAAGTAATCGTTTAAATAAATATAAGAACTTGTAATAGAGGTTAAATTCACACCTAAACCAGCATACTGGACTGGGCTGTCTGCTAGTCTGGCAGATCTTCTGGGCGACTCGGGAGACTCTGTTAATAAATATTTTAAATTAATTATATGATAAAGACACTGTGTTGATGACAAACCAGTATTTAAAGGAGCATATTACATTTTAGATAATACAAGGACCATAACTCTATAATTACTGGGGCGATTAGACTGATTATCGAACTTGACCTAGATATTATGCCCTCTAACATTTTCATGAAGTTTGGCGAAGATCAGGTGAAAACTTTTGAACTTAGAGAGCAGAAATGAAAGTGGTCTACAGACCGACCAACGACATTAGCAAACCAATATACCCTGATCCCTTCAATTGGGGCATAATTATTGGTTTTCTTTCCTAATACCAACTCTATGGTATGTCTGTGAGTAGAAACGGGGATCTACAAGACAGTAAAAACAATAGACAGAGCTTGAACTTATTTGAATACTACATGGCATAATGACATGCTACGATTATTGGAATATAATATTTGATTAAAATACTTGGAAAAAAAGTCTGTTTTGATGCTTGGTAAGTAAAAAGAGAAAATAATTTTTTGCTGCTTATGGCGTTTGAAAATTGGACTTACGCTCTTCCTCAGCACAACGGGATGGTGTGCTCTGTCTTCCAGGGTCTGCAGGGTCTGGTGATCCAGGGTCTGCAGGTGTCTTGGAGGGGCCAGCTTCAAGGATCAAAATAAAACACATATTATTACTATTATTTTTTGCTATTTAATTCTATATACAATTTTTACCCCCAGGGCATAATTTGAACAATCTGTAGGGGACCACTATACAATGTTTCACGCAAAATATGAAACCTCAGGGCCTTGCGGTTTCAGATAAGATTTGTAAAGCCCACTGTATAAGTCTATTGAAACAATATGACCCCCAGGGCATGGCAAAATTTACCCCAGGGGCATAATTTGAACAATCTATGTAGAGGACCAATTTACAATGTTACATACCATGTACAAAAGCTCTGGGCCTTAAGGTTTCAGGAGGAGATTTTAAAAGTCATTTTGCTATTTAGGTGCATATAAACCATGTGACTGATACGGTGTGGCAGGTTTAACCCCAGGGGCATAACTTGAACAATCTTTGTAGAGGACCACTATACAATGTTAAATAACCAATATGAAACCTCTGGGCTTTGCCGTTTTAGAGATTTTATTAATCCATTTGCCACATAAGTCTTATAAAGACAATGTGACCATGAGGCGTGGCTTTTTACCCCAGGGGCATAATTTGAACAATCTTTTTAGAGGACCACTATATGATACGCTACATACCAAATACAAAACCAGAGGGTCTTGCGGTTTCAGAGATTTTTTAAGTCATTTTGCAAATTAAGTCTTAACCATGTGACCCCTGGGGCATGGCCAGTTTTGACCCCAGGGCAACAATTTGAGCAATCTTTGTAGAGGACCACTAAAGGATGTCACATATCAAATATGAAAGCTCTGAGTAGGAGAAGATTTCTAAAAATCTCACTTTTAAAATCTATTTCTAGCTCTGGTGACCTACATATGCAGCACATCAGAACGATTTCAACAATTTTATTTAGAAAGAGGGTCACACAAGGAACTTTTTTTTTTGAAGTTTGGTGAAAATCTGCCCAGCTGTTTAGGAGGAGATGTTGTTTGAATGAAAATGCTGACGCATGAAGGACAAAAGGCGGTCACAAAAGTTCACCATCAACACTTTTACATTTTTGTTGAAGTTCAGTAAAAATCTGCCCAGCTGTTTAGGACGAGATGTTGTTTGAATGAAATATGCTGACACAGGAAGCTCACCATGAATAATTGCACTGCAATACGATTTAACAACCTGCTTTCTATGCCTGAAGTTGTAGTTCAATCTCTTCAGCAGCTTTTGAGAAAATTGCCAGACAAGCAAATTTGACAAAGGAGAATCTCTGTAAATAATGCAGCTAGAGTTATAATTCTTGTTCTCTGCACTCCACCTAAGAAAAATCTATCAGTGTATGATTATTGAGGTCAATCCCTTCAGTAGTTTTTGAGTAAATGGCCGAACAAGAAAAACTTGCAGAGAGGAATTACTCTGTAAAGAATGCAGCTAGAGTTATGAATCTTGTGCATTGCACTCCGCCTAACAACCATCTATCCATGTATGAAGTTTGAAGTTTATATCTAAATGGGTTTATGCTCTGGACAAATAAACAAGAGCTGTCGGAAGACAATGCGCTCGACTTTTCTTGCACTGGTCAGAGTTACTGGCATTTTTTTCTAAAGCAAACTGTTTGGATAGAAGGGGCCAATTAAACAAAGTTAATTTCGTTCTTGAGTTACTGAGTGGAAAGCATTGATCTTGGACCCCACCCACTACATTCAACTCAGTCAAAATTTAGTGGTTTGTAACCAACATCAAACTTGACCTGTATTCTATGATGTTACGCATGTGTACCAAAAATTATTTGAATAAGTCAAGCCTTTCTCGAGTTATCATCCGGAAACATAAAACCAACAGACCTACGGACTGACAGACCGACAAGCTAACTCCTATATACACCCCCCCCTAAACTTTGTTTGTGGGGGTATAACAAAACGAACATCAATACAGACAGACAGACTGACGGACAGACAGACAAGCTGATTCCAATATTCCCCCCTTAGAATTTGCTTGTGCCAAGGATATAAATATTGCATTAAATGAGCGATAAATTTGTTTCTACAACATTGTTTTTCATGGAATTATTTGCTGAATAGCAATTTCTGTATAAAATGCATTGAAGTGACTTATCGGGTTTTTCACATTGTTGCAATGAATACATATATATTAAAATTGAAATTGTACCCTGCAAACTCAGGCGCTGTGGCCTTATGGGGGTGGTCTGTTCTGCTGGCTCCTGGCCGATGTCCATATCTACTGCAGAAACAATATTGGTACTGTTTTGTTTTCACAAGTTAAACAAGAGATGTTAATAGAATACTAACCATAGCATACATGCATAGTTGACGAAAACCAATTGGAATTCATTTGAATCATCAAAAAAGTTTCAAGACAGCAAGTATCAGTTCTTCCCATTATTGGACTCAAAAGTGTTTTAATAAGCCTATGGCATTCAGAACATTCTAGCTATATGTTTAAACTAATCTTAAGTCTGGTCACCTTTCGGTGTTGCTAGAACAGATTAAAATTGGTCACACAAGTTCATTTTTTACTGGTTACTTGCAAACTGGTTAAACACATATTTATTGAAAAACGATACATATGGTATTTTAAGCTAGCACAAGCCATGTGCTATTGTTCTAAACAAACTGATTTGAACAGAATACTGATACCTTTAAAGTTTGTATTAAGCAAGTAAAACAATTTGTTTCGACAACATTGTTTTTCATGGAATTATTTGCTGAACAGCAAGTTCTGCATAAAATGCATTGAAATGGTGTCGTGTTTTTCACATTGTTACATTGTACGAGGGCTGTTTCATAAATATGCGGAATTTGCTATTTTTCTTCAACCTCAGGCCATTTATAAAAAAAATCTATATACATCTTCAGATATGTTTACTTGTGGCTGACTCGGTGATAAAAAAGTGGAGTGATACGTGGAACAGTTAATTTTACATGAAACTTTAAACAATACTACTGCATAGTGCTTGAAGTGCGCCAGCGTCAAAGTAACTTCGCCTTAACGGATGTCTCCAATTAAAGAGTGTTGTTCGCTTTTTCGTAAACACAATCTGTGAGCAAACACATTTCTCTGGATTTGTTGCATAATTGTAACGATGTTACAATGTAACGCGTTTCCAACAGGCACTGTAGATATTGGAGGACCTGATCTTTTGTGATTAAACACTGAGTTTCTACTGTCCCTAAATCACGCTTGACATTTGTACACAATTGTCTTTCATATGTTGTTATATATCCAAATTTTTTATTTGTTTAAGTGTTTTGCTGGAGATATTTTGAGTTGTCCACAAAATTTAATAACGGAACATAACTATAATGTCCTTTGACATCGAAAGATTTTTTGAAGTCATGGCGATGAAACGCTGCTTGGGGGTAACTGTTTAACACAATGTCTTCCAAATTACAGGAAATGACGTCGAGACATAACCTTAACATAATGAGCTTTTGCGCCAAAAATGAGTGCGTTTCAAATGTATGAAAAATAGCGTGCTTCAGGTCTCTAAATAGTGTACCACTAAATCTTCAAGTAATTGAACAAAATAAAACCCCATTGTAAAATATTATAGGATATGTAACAAACTACCTGTGCATGTGATTTCATGCAATTTGAACGAAAAATAACGTTTTAATAATAGAACTCCGCAAATTTATCAAACAGCCCGCGTATTTATACAATGTTAACATTGAAATTGTACCCTCTGCAGCGGGACGGGGCTGCGGTCCAAAGGGGACCCTCTCTGTATCATCCTCTTCTGATACATTCCTCATTGCCTGCAATTCCTCGGCAACTGTAGAAACAAAGTTCATACTGTTTTATTTCAAAAGTTGTATGAGGGATTCTCAGTACATAATATTTCTGTAACCATATAGGTTTGGCTTGTTGCATTTTTTGGAGCTTAAGTAAAAATAAAAGAATTAGGGCTTGCTTACCCATGCTGCTCATTTAAATGACGGATGCATGAATATATTTAATCTCACAAATAATGAAATGCATTTCATATTTATTTAGGATTAACATGAACAGAATCTTGTCTCACTAGAAATTGTGCATTAAATGAGTCTCAAATCTGTTTATATTAACATTTTTTCATGCAATCATTTGCTGAACAATAATGTCTGTTTCAATACATGTAGTATGCATTCAGTTTCAGACATCAGGTGTTCACTCATGCTATCCAGTTCTATTGTATTTCTTGACAATTTATCAGCATTATGAGGTATGTATGTTGATATTTTACCCTGGAGCCTACTATGCCTCCTTTGCGGCCTTCCAAAATGCTGGAGGCCATCAATCTTCATCAGTCCTAGACGTTCCTCTGAAAACATTTAAATTCTGGTCGTTAATCTGGTACCATGAAATGTTTCATGGGTATTTGATTTATTCATATATTGCTTTTTTTAATTAGATAATGGGACCTTGTCTACGAAAAGTGTTTCCGATCTCAGTTTACATGGTATTGCAGGGCTTTAGCTTTAACCTGAATTGTTTAAGTACAAAAAGGGGTATAATTCTGCTAAATTGAGAGTCAGAGTTATGAGCCTTGGTCAGTGACCTTACATAATGACCCCGAAGATGTGTGAAGATTCAGTTGAATATCTGTAGTAATTACAGGTATACACATCGTAGTACCGACTCCTTATCAGCGAATGCACCACTTTCCAGCAAAGACGACAAAGGAGAGAAGGTGGGTTTGTACATATTGGTTTTTTATACATTTTTGCTTTGAGTTTCAAAAAAAAAAATTATATGAAGAGGTCAGAAACAATAAAGAGTCATCACAGTAAATATAAAGTTACACAACCTTATATTTTCCAAGAAAAGGCGAGTTAAAATCGAAATTATTATGTGTTTTCGAGTTATTTTGTCAAGTTTATGTAGTTTTATCGCTGAAAATAGCCTATTTTGCAAAAATCTAAATCGACAGACTTTTTGCGCATTGATCCACCAGTAACCACCAATTTTTTACAGGAACCAGTGATCAGCGAAATTTCATGATAAATTTGTGACAAATGCTTAAATTTGTAACTACATGAAATTTTGCTGATCACTGGTGCGGGTAAAAATATGAAATCGCTGATAACTGGTGCCATTTTGTGTACACCCCATCACTTCAGGACCTTATATCTCTAATATAAAACAATTCTGAAAATTGGTGTGGTTACTGGTGGAACAATGCGCAAAAAGTCTGCTGATTTGGATTTTTGCAAAATGAGCTATATGCAGCGATAAAACTATATAAACTTGACAAAATACCTCGAAAACACGTTTGATTTTAACTCGCCTTTTCTTGGAAAATACAAGGTTCTGTAACTTTTTTTTTTATATTTTCTGTGATGACTCTTTATTGCTTCTGACATCTTTATATTATATTACTTTTTTGAAAATCAAAGCAAAAACGTATAAAAACCAATATATACAAACACCCCGTCTCTCCTTTTTTGTCTTCGCTGGAAAGTGGCGCATTCTCTGATAAGGTATATGTTCTTGTTTCATGCAAACCTTAACCTGAGCATGATGCAGATGAATGAGTGAGTAGTATAGTTTGTTGAATAGTTGAGATAAAAATCGCGGGTCGAGTGTCAAACTGTTGTGTCTGTTTAACATTTTTATATCAGATACAATAGTTTTACACTCAACCATTGTAATACATATATATATGGATGGATTGTAGTGGGGGGTTGGCTATCGCCTTGTGTAAGTTGTAACATTGCTTTATAAAGAATAATAACCTTGATCTTTTACCTTGCTCTGTGTTTTTGCCCTCCTGCCTACATTTTCTAATGTTGCAACCATACGGCCTGAAATGATGAAGGAATATTTTAAAGAAAGTGATACAAAAGCTTAATTTAACACTTCGCTATTGCTTCACTTAGTTACTTTAACAGACTTTCCTGGCAGAATTGTTGGATGGGTGGTAGAAAAAATTCTCTCTTACGACACCTCTTAAGTACTGACGAAAAAATTCACTGGAAAGAAATATCAAATAAGAGCACATCAATAGAAAGTTAATATTTGATACCAGCTTACATTTCAAGTTGACATTAAAACATTTTATTTTTAACTCACCTGAGCACAACATGCTCATGGAGAGCTTTTGTGATCGCCTTTTGTATTTCGTGCGTTGTCAACATCTACCTTGTGAATGCTCTAGAGGCCACATTAATTTTATTGCCAAATCTTCATGAAACTTCCTCAGAACATTTGTCCCAATGTTATCTCAAATGAGTTCAAAACTATGTCACATGGGGTCAAAAACTAGGTCACCAGGCCAAATCTTTAACAGTTTAGTTCCTTTGCCCCTCAGGTGAGTGACCTAGAGCCTTATGGCCCTCTTGTTTATTATTTTGACATCATTTCTCATTTATGGTATGTAATTTATCTGAGCATCTACATTTAAATGACACGCTATGTCAGCTACTGTACATATTTAATTTATTTTAAATATCAGTTGCAGGGTTGTTTTATTCTGCTTTCTATCATTAAAAAAGTTAAAACAGTTACCAAAAATAGGAGGTTTAATCAAATTAAGTATTATGGTTTTGATTACTGTATTTCATATAGTTGTATTATGATTGCGAAGGGTGATGTCCCTTTAAAGGGACATGTTCACAGAATGGCAAATCGACAATTTTCAGTTTTTTTGTCATAGATCCCATCCCCAAAATATACATTATACATAAGCAATCGAAATAACACTACTGACAAAGAAATATATTAAAAATATAGTGTGGTTAATGAACAATCGTCATTTGAAGTAGATAAAATTATAAAGCATTAATTTTGTAACGCTTTTCATCGGTATTTTGGAAAAAATGGTTATCACTTACATAGCATTAAAAATTATTGATATAATATTTGTTTTTGGTTAGTCCAACTGCTTTAGTCCTTGCAGTTAAGATATTAAATGACCTTTTTCCAAAAAAAAAGAAAAATCTGTGAACAAGTTCCATTAAGGGCATCATGAGAGAGAAACTTTTTACCCTATAATTTGGAAAATGTGGTGCACATTATACATTTTAACAGTGAAAAAAAATTAGGTGTTTTTTTTCTATGAAAAATCGTTATATATTCATCATATTTTGTTCATAATTAATTCATAATGTTTTTTATAAACATAAACACTGCATTATAATAAATTGCAAAAATATTTCCGATTAGAACAGACAATAAAATCCTTTAAAAACGCGATTCGAATAATATAACCTTTTAAAACTAAAAAATGACAGCGTGACGTCGTCAATTAACCGGGCTTACAAATCAGTAAGACGTTAGAAACACCCATAGCAACGGTGTTGGTTTTACTTCAAATGGCTTTGATGTGACAGCCGAATTTGCAGCTATCTTCTAGCAGTTTGTACCTGAAAAGCGTGTAACACGCTGAGCACGTGGTCGGTGTCAAAAATCATCGCTTGATGTTACTTAGTACTGTACCTGAACAAAGCAAGTGCTGTCGATACAGCATTAATGCATAAGCGTTTAAAGAGAAATATCAAGGATTTAAAAATGTCAAACGTTTGTTTGTTGCACTGGATAAATTGGATATTTCCTTTCTGGGTGACGTACTATACATTGTCTGGATCATTTAGAGGATTTAATTATATTTGGATTATAAATACGTGTTTCATGCATAAGGTAATTATATGTGCGTATTTAAAATTTACTTACTGTAAATTACGTTTTGATTTAATTAGTGTAATATTACAGAATATCAACATTCAACAAAAGCGGACAAAAGAAGTGCAATATAACATCAACATACATGGCAAAATCAGCTGCAAATGGTTACCAGATTTTAACCCTCAAATTTTGCTTCTAAAATCGGGTCCGCGTTATACACGGTAGTACCAGAACTGTTTTTATCGATGTATCGAACGCTGATTTTTGGTCTATTTGCAACCTAATATCGTGTGTAAGGAAGCAATAAAGTTTCGTCAATTTTTGATTGAAATACTAACCCGCCTCTCATACTCGGATGCGGTGGCATTATACCCAGTCTGAGGGGAAAATGTTTCTTATTTTGTGGAAAAAATGGGTCATTTTAGGGGAAAAATTGATGTTTTTTGGCAAGTGGAAACTGCCGTTATTCGGCAGTAAAAATAGGCAAAAAAAATCACTGCATTGCACCATGTAGATTCTAGTGATAGTCCAGAGATGAGTAGCGTAGTGGGCCCTGTAGTCATTTGTTAGGTGCCATAGTAGTTTTTAGGTGCCATAGTAGTTGTTAGGTGCCATAGTAGTTGTTAGGTGCCATAGTAGTTTTTAGGTGCCATAGTAGTTGTTAGGTGCCATAGTAGTTGTTAGGTGCCATAGTAGTTGTTAGGTGCCATAGTAGTTGTTATGTGCCATAGTAGTTGTTAGGTGCCATAGTAGTTGTTAGGTGCCATAGTAGTTGTTAGGTGCCATAGTAGTTGCACGTTAGGAGCACTCACTGTACTGCACATCACTGTACACCTCACTGCCACTTTTGAAGATATTCCAAGCAAGAGAAATTATTTTAGAACCAAGCAACAGAAAAAACACACGATTATTGCAAACTGCATTGCAAACAAATTATAAAGCATGAAACGTATTTTGAATACAATCAAGGAGTCTCTGTCAGAGAAGTGTGTATAAAGGTAATACATCAAAATTATGTGAGATTTTCAAGTTAACCGTATGTATTTCTTCCTCCCTTTTTTGCAGTTCAGATAGCTGCCTGGTTAACTGTACATTTCCTTCATTATATAGTTGTGAAGAAAAGGATTTGTTTATGAATGTGTCGGGTGATAAAGCTTTGTAAAAAATATTTAGAAACTCAACACTTTTTTTATTTAATTCTAAAAAAAATACTAACAAATTCTTTCATTTACTAGATGTGTCTGAAAAGTATTAATTCATCCATTTATTTTATAGTTTCTATTAAGATCTTTTTTTTTTTCATTGTATAATATATACATGTATCTTCAAGAACATACACATAAATTTAAACATTGATAACATTTCAATATTTGGATGTGCAGGCAGTGATCAATACTGTTTGTACATTTTATTTTAAAAAGTATTTCTAGCTCCATTTTTATTTGTAAAACCATAACTGTAACAATAAATAAGCATACACATACAAACTGTTCACTGACACTTTAATATATGATATTAATTGCAGATTAACAGCTTTTTATGTACCGAAACTTGCAACATTTTCTGAAGAGTTATTTCAGAGGTGTACAGTAATCGCTATGTCTGTCCGTTTGTTTCCTACATTACTTAGGGAAAATAAGTGGAAAGGTATAAATGGGGTATGAAGAAATTTAATTATGTGATAGTGTTAGGTGCTCACTCTTTTAAAGTAAGCATCTGTGTGTATGTGATATATTAATAATTCCCCCTGAAATTTAACAACTGACACAGGGTGATGCATACAAATAACACAATTCCTATTTAATAATAATCTTTTTCTGTAAATTCTTGTTGCTATTTCAATCGCTATAGTAACATTTAAGCATTTAGATTGGTGGATTTTGTGGTGTGTATGGGGTGGAAAAGAGATTACTTGATGAGTGCAAATGTGTGAATTCTGTTATGTGCTGTTTAATGCATCATTATAAAAAATGCCTTTTGTTTCTTTTGTCAACTTCAAAAAATTCCATGTTTAACATTAAACATTTTTACATTATGAGATAAACCAGTATGTAGAACACAACCGTAACTCTGAATTTAATTTTCAGAGTCATATTCTCATTCAGTATGGTAAGATGACTGTGTAGGACAGGAACCATAACTCTCTCATGGATTGTTTGATCCATTTTTAACTTATGTTTAACTAAGGTCTTCCTTTTCATTTAGCTGCACTTTTCTTGTAATGTTCTGGAACAACAACCTTCAGATTTAGTTAACTACTTTAACACTCTTTTTTTTTAATGTGAGCTATAGTAACTTGATTTGTGAAAGTTTATTAGACAAGCATTCGCAGAGCTCTTGTTGAAATATATGAACAGTTTAGGCAATATGTTTCTTAAAGCCAAAGTTATTAAGCTAATTTTGATGTTTTGGGAGTTTTGAAATTTTAGGATAGTGTTTGTTGGACTTGTTGTTCAATATCTGACCAAAAGCTTAACTGAGGATGATCACCTTGGATCACACAGAAAAATATGTTCATGTGTAAGATGCCTTTTAGTAAATGTAATTCTTTGACTTGTTTACAAGGCCCTACACATAATTGTACAGTTGCAGTGTTTCCACCCACAAGGTCCTCAGACCCAGTCTATAAATGTCATTTACAGGGGGTCAAGTACTTATACCACATTATAAACATAAATAATATACAAAAAATACAGTAAAACAAATATAGTTTATAGTATAAATGATGTAAATAAATATATAAATACTTAAAATAATGTAAATTAATAAATAAATGAACGAATGAATGAATGAATAAATTTCATATAATCAAATAATTTATTCATTCATTGTTTATATACAAATATCAATAAATATGAAAAATATAATAAACAAAATAAAATAAATTAACATCATCATCATTTTTAGCTCACATGAGCACAACATGCTCAAAGTGAGCTTTTGTGATTGCCTTTTGTCCGTCATCCGTCAACATTTTCATTGAAACAAGATCTTCTAGGCAAATAACGCCCCTGTTGTTAAACCTGGCCACGCCCTGCGAGTCAGATGGTTTTTATCCACTTGAATAGCAAAATGACTTTAAAAAGCTCCTTCGAAACTGCAAGGCCCAGGTTGCATATTTGGTTTGTAACATGGTATAGAGGTCCTCCTGGGGTAAAAAAAGTGGCCACACCCTGGGGGTCACATGATTTATATAGACTTATATAGCAAAATGACTTTAAAAATCTCCCCTGAAACCACAAGGCCCAGAGGTTTGGTACTTGGTATGTAACATGGTATAGAGGTCCTCTACAAAGATTGCTCAAATCATACACCTGGGGTAAAAAGTAGCCACGCCCTGGGGGTCACATGGTTAAAATAGACTTCAGTAGCAAAATGGCTGGTTGTGGTAGCCCTATGTCTTTCACTAACAACTGTAACCATACTGCTGCTCTCTTACAACCTAACCATCCTATCTCTCTCTACCATTCTAACCACCCTCTCGTTCTACACCACACTATGAGGCGTGTCATGGGAAAACCGGGCTTAATGCATGTGCGTAAAGTGTCGTCCCAGATTAGCCTGGGCAGTTCGCACAAGCTAATCCAGGACAGCATTTTCTGCCTACAGTGAATTTAGGTTTAGAAGAGACTTCCTTGAAACAGAAAATGACATAAAAGCGGAAAGTGCCGTCCTGGATTAGCCTGTGCAGATTGCACAGGCTTATTCGGGACGACACTTTACGCACATGCATTAAGCCCGGTTTTCCCACAGCGCACCTCATATATTACTCTAACCATCTAATCTCTCTCTCTCTCTTCAACTCAGTCTATCATCCGTCTTTACCCCTTTTCTCTTACTTTAACTCCATTTCTCAATCTCCCCTTTCATTGTCTATCACTGTACCCACCTTGTATAATCTACCCACCATCTCTCCCCCTTTCAGTCTTAACACTCTTTCTCCCCATTCTATGTATAACCACTCTCCAACTCTCTCACTTTAACCGCCCATCTTCTCTACTTCTATTTCTAACCTCACCCACACAATCATACCCACGGGCATTCATTTGATTTGGCCTTAGATACGTCCCTGCTGGGGGTCACATGATTAATACAGACTTAAATAGCAAAATGGCTTTAACAATATCCTAAACCACCAGGGCCACTATACCATGTTCAAATTATGCCCCTGGGGTAAAAAGTGGCAACGCCCTGGGGGTCGCATGGTTTATATAGACTTCAATATTAAAATGACTTTTAAAATCTTCTGCTCTAAAACGGCAAGGCCCAAAGGTTTCGTAATCGTTTTTGGTATGTAACATGGTATAGTGGTAGTCTACAAAGATTGATCAAATTATGCCCCTGTGGTAAAAAGTGGCCACGCCCTGGGGGTCACATGGTTTATATAGACTTTCATAGCGAAATGACTTTAAAAACATCTCCTCTGTAACTGCAAGGCCCAGATGTTGGTATTTGGTAATTAACATGGTATAGTGGTCCTCTATAAAGATTGTTCAAATTATGCCCATGGGGTAAAAAGTGGCCATGCCCTGGGGGTCACATGGTTTGTATAAACTTAAATAGCAAACTGGCTTTTAAAAAAACTTCTTCGAAACCGCAATACCATGTTTAAAATATGGGGCAATAAGTGGCCACACCATGGGAGTCAAATGATTGATATAGACTTAAATAGCAAAATTATTTTCAAAATCTCTGCAACTGCAAGGCCTGGAGGTTTAGAATTTGGTATGTAACAAAGTATAGTGGTTCTCCACAAAGATTGGCCAAATTATGCCCCTAAACTAGAGGCTTGTTGTCTTAACATAACACACATGTACTACAGCCCCTAAACTAGAGGCTTGTTGTCTTAACATAATACACATGTACTACAGCCCCTAAACTAGAGGCTTGTTGTCTTAACATAATACACCCTAAACTGGAGTCTTGTTGTCTTAACATAATACACCCAAAACTGGAGTCTTGTTGTCTTAACATAATACACCCTAAACTGGAGTCTTGTTGTCTTAACATAATACACCCTAAACTGGAGTCCTGTTGTCTTAACACATGTACTACAGCCCCTAAACTAGAGTCGTGTTGTCTTAACATACCACACATGTAATACAACCCCTAAACTTGAGTCTTGTAGTCTTAACATAATACACATGTACTACAGCCCCTAAACTAGAGGCTTGTTGTCTTAACATAACACACATGTACTACATCCCTAAACTCAAGTGATGCTGGCTTTACATAATTCACATGTACTACAGCCCCTAAACTGGAGTTGTTCTGTCTTTACATAATTCACATGTAATACAGCCCCTAAACTCGAGTCTTGTTGTCTTTACATAATACACATGTACTACAGCCCCTAAACTGGAATTTTGCTGTCTTAACATAATACACATGTACTACAGCCCCTAAACTAGAGGCTTGTTGTCTTAACATAACACACATGTACTACATCCCTAAACTCAAGTGATGCTGGCTTTACATAATTCACATGTACTACAGCCCCTAAACTGGAGTTGTGCTGTCTTAACATAATACACATGTACTACAGCCCCTAAACTAGAGTCTTGTTGTCTTAACATAATACACCCTAAAACTGGAGTCTTGTTGTCTTAACACATGTACTACAGCCCCTAAACTAGAGTCTTGTTGTCTTAACATAATTCACATGTAATACAGCCCCTAAACTGGAGTTCTGCTGTCTTAACATAATACACAAGTACTACAGCCCCTAAACTGCAGTCTTGTTGTCTTAACACATGTACTACAGCCCCTAAACTAGAGTCTTGTTGTCTTAACATAATTCACATGTACTTCAGCCCCTAAACTGGAGTCTTGTTGTCTTAACATAATTCACATGTAATATAGCCCTTAAAATCGAGTCTTGTTGTCTTAACACATGCACAACAGCCCCTAAATTCAAGTGATGCTGTCCTAACATAATTCACAAGTTCTACAGCCCCTAAACTCAAGTGATGCTGCCTTTACATAATTCACATGTACTACAGCCCCTAAACTTCAAGTGTTGCTGTCTTTACATAATTCACATGTACTACAGCCCCTAAACTCAAGTGATGCTGTCTGTACATAATTCACATGTTCTATAGCCCTTAAACTCAAGTGATGCTGTCTTTACATAATTCACATGTACTACAGCCCTTAAACTCAAGTGTTGCTGTCTTTACTTAATTCACATGTTCTACATCCCTTAAACTCAAGTGATGCTGTCTTTACATAATTCACATGTTCTACAGCCCTTAAACTCAAGTTATGCTGTCTTAACATAATTCACATGTTCTACAGCCCTTAAACTCAAGTGCTGCTGTCTTTACATAATTCACATGTTCTACAGCCCTTAAACTCAAGTTATGCTGTCTTAACATAATTCACATGTTCAACAGCCCTTAAACTCAAGTTATGCTGTTCTAACATAATTCACATGTTCTACAGCCCCTAAACTCAAGTGATGCTGTCTTTACATAATTCACATGTACTGGAGCCCCTAAACTAGAGTTATGCTGTCTGTACATAATTCACATGTACTACAGCCCCTAAACACAAGTGTTGCTGTCTTTACATAATTCACATGTAATACAGCCCCTAAACTTTACATAGTTCACATGAACTACAGCCCCTAAACTGGAGTTGTGCTGTCTTTACATATTTCCCATGTACTACAGCTCCTAAACTCAAGTGATGCTGTCCTTACATAATTGACATGTACTACAGCCCCTAAACTCAAGTGATGCTGTCTTTACATAATTCACATGTACTACAGCCCCTAAACTCAAGTGATGCTGTCTTTACATAATTCACATGTACTACAGCCCCTAAACTCAAGTGATGCTGTCTTTACATAATTCACATGTCAAGTGATGCTGTCCTTACATAATTCACATGTACTACAGCCCCTAAACTTAAGTGATGCTGTCTTTACATAATTCACATGTACTACAGCCCCTAAACTCAAGTGATGCTGTCTTTACATAATTCACATGTACTACAGCCCCTAAACTCATGTGATGCTGTCCTTACATAATTCACATGTACTACAGTCCCTAAACTCAAGTGATGCTGTCTTTACATAATTGACATGTACTACAGCCCCTAAACTCGAGTGATGCTGTCTTTACATAATTCACATGTACTTCAGCCCCTAAACTCAAGTGATTGCTGTCTTAACATAATTCACATGTACTACAGTCCCTAAACTCAAGTGATGCTGTCTTTACATAATTCACATGTACTTCAGCCCCTAAACTCAAGTGATGCTGTCCTTACATAATTCACATGTACTACAGCCCCTAAACTCAAGTGATGCTGTCTTTACATAATTCACATGTACTACAGCCCCTAAACTCAAGTGATGCTGTCCTTACATAATTCACATGTACTACAGCCCCTAAACTCAAGTGATGCTGTCCTTACATGTACTACAGCCCCTAAACTCAAGTGATGCTCTTTTTACATAATTCACATGTACTACAGCCCCTAAACTCAAGTGATTCTGTCTTCACATAATTCACATGTACTACAGCTCCTAAATTAGAGTATTGTTGTCTTTACATAATACACATGTATTACAGCCCTTAAACTGGAGTCTTGTTGTCTTAACATAATACACATGTACTACAGCCCCTAAACTAGAGTATTGTTGTCTTAACATGATTCACATGTACTACAGCCCCTAAACTCAAGTGATGCTGTCTTTACATAATTCACATGTACTTCAGCCCCTAAACTCAAGTGATGCTGTCTTTACATAATTCACATGTACTTCAGCCCCTAAACTCAAGTCATGCTGTCTTAACAAAATTCACAAGTTCTACAGCCCTTAAACTCAAGTTATGCTGTCTTAACATAATTCACATGTTCTACAGCCCTTAAACTCAAGTTATTTTGTCTTCACATAATTCACATGTTCTACAGCCCTTAAACTCAAGTTATGCTGTCTTAACATAATTCACATGTTCTACAGCCCTTAAACTCAAGTTATGTCTTAACATAATTCACATGTATTACAGCTCCTAAACTCAAGTGATGCTGTCTTCACATAATTCACATGTACTACAGCCCCTAAACTGGAGTTGTTCTGTCTTTACATAATTCACATGTAATACAGCCCCTAAACTCAAGTGATGCTGTCTTAACATAATTCACATGTTATACAGCCCTTAAACTCGAGTTATGCTGTCTCAACATAATTCACATGTTCTACAGCCCTTAAACTCAAGTGATGCTGTCTCAACATAATTCACATGTTCTACAGCCCTTAAACTCAAGTTATGCTGTCTTAACATAATTCACATGTTCTACAGCCCTTAAACTCAAGTTATGCTGTCTTAACATAATTCACATGTTCTACAGCCCGTAAACTCAAGTTATGTCTTAACATAATTCACATGTATTACAGCTCCTAAACTCAAGTGATGCTGTCTTCACATAATTCACATGTACTACAGCCCCTAAACTGGAGTTGTGCTGTCTTAACATAATTCACATGTAATACAGCCCCTAAACTCAAGTGATGCTGTCTTAACATAATTCACATGTTCTACAGCCCTTAAACTCAAGTGATGCTGTCTTAACATAATTCACATGTTCTACAGCCCTTAAACTCAAGTTATGTCTTAACATAATTCACATGTATTACAGCCCCTAAACTCAAGTGATGCTGTCTTCACATAATTCACATGTACTACAGCCCCTAAACTGGAGTTGTGCTGTCTTAACATAATTCACATGTAATACAGCCCCTAAACTCAAGTGATGCTGTCTTAACATAATTCACATGTTCTACAGCCCTTAAACTCGAGTTATGCTGTCTCAACATAATTCACATGTTCTACAGCCCTTAAACTCAAGTGATGCTGTCCTTACATAATTCACATGTTCTACAGCCCCTAAACTCAAGTGATGCTGTCTTTACATAATTCACATGTACTTCAGCCCCTAAACTCAAGTCATGCTGTCTTAACAAAATTCACAAGTTCTACAGCCCTTAAACTCAAGTTATGATGTCTTAACATAATTCACATGTTCTACTGCCCTTAAACTCGAGTTATGCTGTCTCAACATAATTCACATGTTCTACAGCCCTTAAACTCAAGTGATGCTGTCCTTACATAATTCACATGTTCTACAGCCCCTAAACTCAAGTGATGCTGTCTTTACATAATTCACATGTACTTCAGCCCCTAAACTCAAGTCATGCTGTCTTAACAAAATTCACAAGTTCTACAATCCTTAAACTCAAGTTATGCTGTCTTAACATAATTCACATGTTCTACAGCCCTTAAACTAAAGTTATGCTGTCTTAACATAATTCACATGTACTACAGCCCTTAAACTCAAGTTATTTTGTCTTCACATAATTCACATGTTCTACAGCCCTTAAACTCAAGTTATGCTGTCTTAACATAATTCACATGTTCTACAGCCCTTAAACTCAAGTTATGTCTTAACATAATTCACATGTATTACAGCTCCTAAACTCAAGTGATGCTGTCTTCACATAATTCACATGTACTACAGCCCCTAAACTGGAGTTGTGCTGTCTTAACATAATTCACATGTAATACAGCCCCTAAACTCAAGTGATGCTGTCTTAACATAATTCACATGTTCTACAGCCCTTAAACTAAAGTTATGCTGTCTTAAAATAATTCACATGTTCAACAGCCCTTAAACTCAAGTTATGCTGTCTCAACATAATTCACATGTTCTACAGCCCTTAAACTCAAGTTATGCTGTCTTAACATAATTCACATGTTCTACAGCCCTTAAACTCAAGTTATGCTGTCTTAACATAATTCACATGTTCTACAGCCCTTAAACTCAAGTTATGTCTTAACATAATTCACATGTATTACAGCTCCTAAACTCAAGTGATGCTGTCTTCACATAATTCACATGTACTACAGCCCCTAAACTGGAGTTGTGCTGTCTTAACATAATTCACATGTAATACAGCCCCTAAACTCAAGTGATGCTGTCTTAACATAATTCACATGTTCTACAGCCCTTAAACTAAAGTTATGCTGTCTTAACATAATTCACATGTTCAACAGCCCTTAAACTCAAGTTATGCTGTCTCAACATAATTCACATGTTCTACAGCCCTTAAACTCAAGTTATGCTGTCTTAACATAATTCACATGTTCTACAGCCCTTAAACTCAAGTTATGCTGTCTTAACATAATTCACATGTTCTACAGCCCTTAAACTCAAGTTATGTCTTAACATAATTCACATGTATTACAGCTCCTAAACTCAAGTGATGCTGTCTTCACATAATTCACATGTACTACAGCCCCTAAACTGGAGTTGTGCTGTCTTAACATAATTCACATGTAATACAGCCCCTAAACTCAAGTGATGCTGTCTTAACATAATTCACATGTTCTACAGCCCTTAAACTCAAGTGATGCTGTCTTAACATAATTCACATGTTCTACAGCCCTTAAACTCAAGTTATGTCTTAACATAATTCACATGTATTACAGCTCCTAAACTCAAGTGATGCTGTCTTCACATAATTCACATGTACTACAGCCCCTAAACTGGAGTTGTTCTGTCTTTACATAATTCACATGTAATACAGCCCCTAAACTCAAGTGATGCTGTCTTAACATAATTCACATGTTATACAGCCCTTAAACTCGAGTTATGCTGTCTCAACATAATTCACATGTTCTACAGCCCTTAAACTCAAGTGATGCTGTCCTTACATAATTCACATGTTCTACAGCCCCTAAACTCAAGTGATGCTGTCTTTACATAATTCACATGTACTTCAGCCCCTAATCTCAAGTCATGCTGTCTTAACAAAATTCACAAGTTCTACAGCCCTTAAACTCAAGTTATGCTGTCTTAACATAATTCACATGTTCTACAGCCCTTAAACTCAAGTTATGCTGTCTCAACATAATTCACATGTTCTACAGCCCTTAAACTCAAGTGATGCTGTCCTTACATAATTCACATGTTCTACAGCCCCTAAACTCAAGTGATGCTGTCTTTACATAATTCACATGTACTTCAGCCCCTAAACTCAAGTCATGCTGTCTTAACAAAATTCACAAGTTCTACAGCCCTTAAACTCAAGTTATGCTGTCTTAACATAATTCACATGTTCTACAGCCCTTAAACTAAAGTTATGCTGTCTTAACATAATTCACATGTACTACAGCCCTTAAACTCAAGTTATTTTGTCTTCACATAATTCACATGTTCTACAGCCCTTAAACTCAAGTTATGCTGTCTTAACATAATTCACATGTGCTAAAGCCCTTAAACTCAAGTTATGTCTTAACATAATTCACATGTATTACAGCTCCTAAACTCAAGTGATGCTGTCTTCACATAATTCACATGTACTACAGCCCCTAAACTGGAGTTGTGCTGTCTTAACATAATTCACATGTAATACAGCCCCTAAACTCAAGTGATGCTGTCTTAACATAATTCACATGTTCTACAGCCCTTAAACTAAAGTTATGCTGTCTTAAAATAATTCACATGTTCAACAGCCCTTGAACTCAAGTTATGCTGTCTCAACATAATTCACATGTTCTACAGCCCTTAAACTCAAGTTATGCTGTCTTAACATAATTCACATGTTCTACAGCCTTTAAACTCAAGTGATGCTGTCTTAACATAATTCACATGTTCTACAGCCCTTAAACTCAAGTTTGATGCTGTCTTAACATAATTCACATGTTCTACAGCCCTTAAACTCAAGTTATGCTGTCTCAACATAATTCACATGTTCTACAGCCCTTAAACTCAAGTGATGCTGTCCTTACATAATTCACATGTTCTACAGCCCCTAAACTCAAGTGATGATGTCGTAACATAATTCACATGTTCTACAGCCCTTAAACTCAAGTTATGCTGTCTTAACATAATTCACATGTTCTACAGCCCTTAAACTCGAGTCTTGCCATTTTTACATAATTCACATGTTTAACTGTTTCTGATTTTCCCAATGTGGACATATGACAATATGGCCCTTACACCATGGGCCCTCTCATCAGTCTTTCCAAGGCCCTAATAATGGGAAGTTGTGCACTGTGTGTGCATTTTTAGGCACTTCTTACAAGTTGAGGAAAATATTTACTGCAAATGAACTCTTAAATGCTATTTGTTTTCTTTGTTCAACGTGAATCAACTTGATTATCATCAAATAAATCCTATGGTCAGATGTTGAACTTCAAAGCCAACAAATGCAGCAGTTTAAACTTAAATTTTAACTAAGGCAAAAAAAGAAAAAAGTTCCATTTCTGATCTCCTGCCCAAAAAAATAAGGGTCGGTAGGTCTGGATTTTTTTATTATTTTTTTTTATGATGGGAGAATTATTTTTGGACCAAAAATATTTAGGGTCGGCAGCAAAAGTAAAGGGTCGGTCGTGAGACCAGAAACTGGACTATTTTTGGGGGGCCTAAGTAACATTTACTTACATTGGAGCATATTTCAATGCAACAGGTAGCTACTCATCAACATCGCAAATGCATCTTGCTTATCTGTCCAACCTGTGAAATAAACAACAATTGTTTGTCTTATTTTTACATGACTATGTTAACTTTTACTACTTTTTGATTTTGAACAGTTTTAAGAACCTGTGTGTCACAAAACATGCAGTACTCAGTCAAAGCAAACTCAATTGATTTACCTGAAAATCAGATGGGTACATTGAAGTTTTAAGTGTAAATGAAAATTATGAAAATGCTGCCCTCAGAAACTATTCTGTCACTAACCTGACAGATATGCATTATCTTCCTTAAAATGTCAGATCTGATGACAACTCCATATTCCACTCTTGAAACTGCACATTTCCAAAAGGACTATTTATATCTCAACAAATGAAGTTTGCTCTCTTAATTACATCTGGCCGATATTCAATTTGTAGACAATATGCAGATAATATATATGTTAGTGTTGCAGACCACAAACAATTAACCCTTCCAAGATACTCCAAAAACAGCCATGATGTGTCAATCATGAAAATGCTGTTTGATACTTGTGGCACTGCAAAATCAAAATTATCTTTTAACTTTCAAGGGCATGAAAGTTTGCTCTGACTTTGGCTGAAAGGGGACCATCTGACCTTCTATTTTTCATCCTGAGATCCAAATGGTTAGTGTTTATTAGGAGATTTTATTAAAAGATTTTTATCATTTTTATCCAAAGTTTCAGTCATGTGATGAAAACAATTTGAATTAATAATGCATTTATTAGCAAATAAAACATTTTTTGAGTGTACTGTTACAATATTTTTCAAAACAATACATTGTTTTTTTTTATTTCCCTTTTTGAACATTAATTCTAGCCAGTATTTTCTTTCAGAATGTTTATTTTAATGTTAGCAAAAACCACTTATCAAGTGGTTTGTGTTCACTAAATTTTTGTTTTGTCTTTGTGCGATGAACTATAGTGTTTTTTTTTATTCTTTGGGTGGGTTCTATGAAAGAACATGTTTTTAGTCACCGAAATAAAGGGTATTATACATAAAATCTTTGTGGTGACAAATTTCCGAAAACCGTACATGGAAATGTGAATCTATTTTCATGATATGTCTTCAAAGTTTATGGATAATAAGTTAAGAACCATTAAAATTATGATAAAAAAAAAATATCCTATTCAAATACGTGTCAATAATGAACTTGTTATTTTCTCTGCTATATTTAACTGAATCCAACTAGTATTATTTGTGCATTATTAGCCAACGCCTTTTTTGTCTAAATCATTATCCACATGTAGCTATTTTGTTTAAATTTCCCTTTTTATCCACAAATTTTACCTCATGTGCCTTGATTCCAAGTCCTGTGTGTTAGTATTTATTACATGTACCTATTCGAATTATCACCATTTTCAACCAACCAATAATTAACAAGCTATTGGTATTTTTCGCAACAATTATGATCTTGTAGTGGTTTAATGGATGTGATGAGAGTAATTAACATGTTTAGGAGATACAGTTGATGATACCATGACTTACGTTTCAATGGGGGGAGGGGGTCGAAAACCAATCCTTGTAAAAAAAAAAAATCACTTGAGAACTGGTTCTACCCAGGGAATTTTAATGTAATTTTATGTACCTTTCATTGTTTCAATGTTTGCACCTTCTGTAACTAGAACTGTCACAAGAGTGACGAATATACACCCATAATAATGCCTTGCCACAAAACTATGAAAGAAATGGACCCCAAAAGAAGCTTTATTTTATGGTGTTAGACCTATGTACCTTAACTAATTTAAATATTGTGAAGCCTTTCATGAGATATTGTCTGGAAACCGTGACCTTTATTTTATGATGTTACGCCTGTGTACCTAATTATTTGAATATGAACAGAACAGAACAGAACTTTTATTGGTGACTTGCACAAAAGTACATCGTCAAAGCAAATTCAGTACAAATAAACAATTATATGTCACATAATAAGTTAAAAGGCTTAGAAAGTAGATACCATACAATACAGTCTTTTGAGAAAATAAGAAAAAAAGAAAGGAAAAAGAGGGTGAACAAAATCAATGAATAGCTAATAGCGTGGAATTTCTAAGAGCCAACGCCTGCTTTAAAAATCTAGCAACATTAAGCAATACAGTTCTATTTTGCGTATTGATTAATTCAAGAAATTTAAACATTGAAGGTTTCTTAAAATAAAAACGGGATAAAAATTTCTTTCTTAAATCTTCGAATAAAGGGCATATACACATAAAATGATATTCGTCTTCAATATCATTTTTATTGCATAATAAGCAAAAACGTTGATTTCTGTCAATTCTATTCCTACTATACCGGCCTGTTTGAATTCGGAGGGGATGTTCTGACAGTCTAAGCCTCGTGAAGAAGCATCTTAGATTATGTGGTAAGGTATCAAGATAAGTTTCATATTCAAATCTGTGTTTAATATGTTTATAGTTTTCGAGTGCGGCATTTCTTTCTATCCCCACTGACCATTGTTGTATAAATACTTCAATAACACGCTGTTTAAACATCGGAAGAAACGAAGTAACATCAACATTTGCACAATTGTCAAAAACATATGAAAAACCGTGATCATTTAACAATTTTTTAACATTGGAAACCCAATTTGGTAACCCTTTCTCACAATCTAGAAGGGCTTGGTGGTATACTGTTTTCAATATAATATTATCAGTGTGTAATAATTTACACCAATATTTTATAATTTTAACATATCTTGAAATATACAAAGGGTAACGGCCCAATTCGCCATAAACACCAACAGATGATGCATTTGTTTTAATTTGAAGAATTTGTTTACAAAATTTAAGATGAATTCGTTCTATCTCTTTCGACTTTGAATTCCCCCATACCTCTGAAGCATATCCTAAAATCGACCCAACAAAAGCATCAAATAATTGACATAACAATTTGGGCTTCAATTGATAACGTTTACAATTATTAAGTAAAACATGTAATGCCTTTATAGCTTTATAGCTTATGTCGAGCCTTTTTTTAGTTATTGTTAGAAAACAGTGTTTTAGGAAATTTTAAGTCGATAAAAGGCCATAACTCTTGTCAATATTTAGTGGTTTGTAACCAAAGTCAAACTTGACGTGTATTTTATGAAGTTCAACTTGTACCAAAATTTAATTGAATATGTCAAGCCTTTCTTGAGTTATCGTCCGGAAACCCATGTATTTAGGGAATTAAAAGTCAAAACGGGCCATAACTCTGTCAACATTTAGTGGCTTGTAACCAAAGTCGATCTTGACCTGTATTTTATGATGTTACACATGTGTACCAAAATGTATTTGAGTATGTCAAGCCTTTCTTGAGTTATCGTCCGGCAACTATGAAAACCAACAGACCGACGGACCCGACAAGCTCACTCCTATATACCCACCCCCTCAATTTTGTTTGTGGAGGAATAAAAAAGATGTTAATATCCTCATACTGCTACTTTTAATTTCCTTTCAACTTTTTTATCTCTGCAACATGATTTCAGTCATTAGATAAAAGCTGAACATTAATTTTATCAAGTATATAAACCTGGTTGAAAATTGAAAAATAATAATTTCAGTTGTTTACCAAGTATGAGCCTTGTTTGATGTTAAAATCACTCATTTCAGGTTGGATGATTTGTAAATGTTTTTAAATTGATGATTACCAAGTGGGAGCCTTGTTTTATGTTAAAATCACTCATTTCAGGTTGGATGATTTGTAAATCTTTTTAAATTGATGATTACCAAGTATGAGCCTTGTTTGATGTTAAAATCACTCATTTCAAGTTGGATGATTTGTAAATGTTTTTAAATTGATGATTACCAAGTATGAGCCTTGTTTGAAAATTGTAAATCCATAATTTCAATTATCAAATTCCATGTTATTTTGTATACAATTTGGATGTTAGTTCATTTTACTAAAATAACTTTGTTAATATGACTACATGTATTAATTTTTCTGGGCAACAGTGTTTATATGCAATGTATCAGTAGTTTAGCACCAAATAATAGTTCAATTTGGCATGTTTTGCATTAGTGCTGTACTAAATTGTCTGTTTTTTTAATTCGTACCAGACACATGTTAATGAAGAAAGTGTAATGTTCAATGTTACAGTTAAACTTATAGTATTACAGATTTAAAAATAAACAGTTGTTCTTAGCATAAGCATATTTATAATATTAAAATTATATATTAATGTAATGGCCTTTGAAAATAGACTTTTCAAAATAGTGAACTTGTAAATTGTGATCATTGTTAGACCTGCTGCTGTCATTGTTAGACCTGCTGCTGTCATTGTTAGACATGCCGTTGTCTGTTTTTAAATTTGTACCAGACACATGTTAATGAAGAAAGTGTAATGTTCAATGTTACCGTTAAACTTAGAGTATTACAGAATAAAAATAAACAGTTGTTCTTAGCTATACCATAGTTATAATATTAAAATTATATAGTTTAATGGCCTTTGAAAAGAGACTTTTCAAAATAGTGAATTTGTTAATTATGATCATTGTTAGACCTGCTGCTGTCATTGTTTAACCTGCTGCTGTCATTGTTAGACCTGCTGCTTGTGATTATTAGACCTGCTGCTGTCATTGTTAGACCTGCTGCTGTCATTGTTAGACCTGCTGCTGTCATTATTAAACCTGCCACTGTCATTATTAGACCTGCCACAGTCATTGTTAGACCTGCTGATGTCATTGTTAGACCTGCCAGTCATTGTTAGACCTGCTGTTGTCATTGTTAGACCTGCCGCTGCCATTGTTAGACCTGCAGCTGTCATTATTAGACCTGCCAGTCATTGTTAGACCTGCTGCTGTCATTGTTAGACCTGCCGCTGTCTGTTTTTTAATTTGTACCAGACACATGTTAATGAAGAAAGTGTAATGCTCAATGTTACAGTTAAACTTATAGTATTACAGAATTAAAAATAAACAGTTGTGCTTAGCATAATCTTATTTATAATATTAAAATTATATATTTTAATGGCCTTTGAAAAGAGACTTTTCAAAAAAAGTGAATTTGTTAATTATGATCAGTGTTAGACCTGCTGCTGTCATTGTTAGACCTGCAGCTGTCATTGTTAGACCTGATGCTGTCATTGTTAGACCGACCGCTGTCATTGTTAGACCTGCCACTGTCATTGTTAGACCTGCTGCTGTCATTGTTAGACCTGCCAGTCATTGTTAGACCTGCCGGTCATTGTTAGACCTGCTGCTGTCATTGTTAGACATGCTGCTGTAATTGTTAGACCTGCCGCTGTCATTGTTAGACCTGCCGGTCATTGTTAGACATGCTGCTGTCATTGTTAGACCTGCTGCTGTCATTGTTAGACCTGCCACTGTCATTGTTAGACCTTCCGCTGTCATTGTTAGACCTGCCACTGTCATTGTTAGACCTGCTGCTGTCATTGTTAGACCTACCGCTGTCATTGTTAGACCTGCTGCTGTCATTGTTAGACCTGCCACTGTCATTGTTAGACCTGCTGCTGTCATTGTTAGACCTGCTGCTGTCATTGTTAGACCTGCTGCTGTCATTGTTAGACCTGCCGCTGTCATTGTTAGACCTGCTGCTGTCATTGTTAGACCTGCTGCTGTCATTGTTAGACCTGCTGCTGTCATTGTTAGACCTGCTGCTGTCATTGTTAGACCTGCCGCTGTCATTGTTAGTTGTTTTCAGTTATTATTTGTTTTATGTAATTAGTTTTTTCATGTAAATCGTTTTATCTATGTGCGTGTGAGTTTTCATCATACTTTACACCCATGGTTCATATGTGAGAGATACCTTGGTACGGTCACATACTGCAGAATGATGGACCTTGCCCAGATTTCTGCAGATTGACCATGGTGTCTCTCACATATGAACCATAATCACATTTACATAATGTATATATTTATGCAACTGCAGGTCATATGTGAGAGATACCCAGGTATGATCACATGCAATGGGATGATGTACAGTTTCCACTGTATGACCTGGGTGTCTCTCACATAAGACCTGCAGTTGTTCATTTGAGTGTGTGTGTGTGCATGTGAGCATGCTCATCATTTATTTCGACATCGTGGTTCACATGTGAGACATACCTTGGTATGGTCACATACTGCAGAATGACCGGCTTAGTCCAGGTTTCTGCAGTATGACCAAGGCGTCTCTCACATATGAACCACACTCATTTAAGTCATATTTCTTAGCTGCAGGTCATATGTGAGAGATATCCAGGTATGGTCACATACTGCAGAATGATGGGCAGTTTGTGTCCAAAATTCTGTTGTATGACCTGGGTGTCTCTCACATATGCCCTGTGGTTGTTCATTTGTGTGTGTGCGTTTTATTTTGTTTATTACTTATTCATTATAGCTATAATATCTTCTACTTGTATTTTCTATAATAAATACAAGATCTTGACAAAATTGTGTTTGTTCTATTTCTCAACAAAATTTAATTATTACATATTCTTACCATCAACCAACGCAGCTAAACGAGGCCCTACTTAGCTAAAAAGATTTAACATACTATGTTCTACCTTATGTAGAATACAGTCTGCACGAATAAAATCAGTGGACCGTCGGTCCACCAAGCCAGCTAAAAAGACTGGACCGGATTACAATTAAGTGGACCATTGTTTGGAAATTTTCTGTCACTCTTTTGTATTCAGTCTTTTATATAAATAACTAAACACAATAACGTCGTTTAGACTTTTGTCTTTCATTAAATGGGAAATCCATTTTCTCTACCACATTGCTGATTGCTCCTGGCATTGCAAGGGACCTTAACATGATGGACTGACGGTCCAGTAAGCTTACAAATTTTGATGGACCTAGCAAAAATTTGGTGGACTCTGTTAATGGTCCACTGGTTTGTCGTGAAAACTGAGAATATATAACCTACATTTTGATTGGAGGTGCCCATATACATCATTGGAACATGTGAACTGTAGATATATATCCATATCTGGTGATGCTTACTACATGAGAAGGCGAGGTTCCAAATAGTCAAAAGCCAGAAATAGCATCCATTTAGAACATGCTTTTACCGATTTAAGAAATGGTGTTTCACTTCAGCAATTTCATTGGCTCAACATACATGTAAAACACGATTCCACAATTGTCATTCATATTCAAATTAATATGCAATATCATCACATAACCACACTTCGATATCACGTGTTGAGCTTTAAACTATTCGGTACAAAAGATCAAATGCATAATGTTTGCGATACCGAATTCAAAAAGCATGTGTAAATGTAGATGTGAGCTGATATTCGATGAATTATTTAATGGAAATAAATCCTTAACAATAGCTGGGGATGATGATAAACTATTCGAGCCAAAACCTGGATCGGTCTGTTTTATTCTGTTAAAAATTGTATCCGTAAATACGCTACACATAGGGTTTGAAGACGACCAGTAGGCTACGTTTGACCCTTCATGCAGTCGGCCAATCAATGCCTTGTTTAAATCATGATTTTGAAAGCAAAGTGTTGTACTATTATGACTATACAAGAAAGGCGCACACGAAAATCTACTCTTAATTAACTGGGATCCAAACATACAATTTTTAAACGTTAAGAATTTTACGGCATTAACACCATTTCATATTCAATTTGTGTTGAATATATAGATCTAAGCCAAACAACACCAAAAACAAACACTTCGATGGTCAAACGCTCACAGAAGCGAGCAATCTTCCTTGATATAAAAAAAAATCCGAACTAATTCAACATACCATAATCAGATCTTTGAGCTCGACCATTAAATGTACATCTAACAGTTGACCCACTTAAAGTTCAATCAACTGCTACAGACGACTGCAAACAAAGACGCTGGGTTTTCACGCTTGAACACAGAGCAGTCAGGAGGGACAAAATCAAAGCGCTGACCATAAGTGTCTAGATCAAATGATCAATCCGCCGCGATGAGACGAGCTTAATTGTTCCATTTAGCTTATTCAATATATGAAGTTTAGACGTGCATGTTATTTATTAAAGGCAAAACATTTAAAGCCGCAGCCCATATAATATAATTCAACAAATCTTTGACTTAAATTGGAATTAGTTCTAATGAACGTTAATGACGTTTATTCGACTGAAAACGGTTTCTTATTTATGAACGGTATTTGATAATACATGTGTTCGAAAACGCTTTGTACGAACGGAAAATACAATAATGTACATGCTAGCAGAGGCATCACCAGCTGTTACCACACCGTTATATAATTTTACCGATTTCAATGCGGGTTTTGTATTTTGATCTGATTAGCTCGTTAGAAACGATTTCTGCAAATTTTTTTTTTTTTTTAATCATATTTCTGGCCCTGTGTTCACAAAGGATCAACTACAGGATCAAGATCAGTCTTAGCAGATCTTGATCTTCTAGCTGAAATGAGAGGAATCTCAAAATATTTTATTTTCAAAATCACTTTTATTCTAGATAAACTAACCAGACTTTTGTGTTATGTTTTAATTAAAATCTTCATGTCAGATTGCAAATGTATGCTGAGAGGAGTTCAGAATTATGTATAATAGAATATATATTTGACAAACAAATAAAAATGATCCAGATTTTTAGTGAACGCCATTTCTGAGGCTGATCCTGAAATATCTGGCTCAAGTTGAAAATCAGGCTTAGCTTGTTTTATTAACTGTTTCTTTAACTGTGCGTGAATACCCCCGGTACTCAACGCTGTTTCTCAACAATAAGAAACACTTTAGGATGAAAAAATCGTATTTTTATAATGTGTGGCGTAACTTCATTTTCTTAACAGTTGATAATTTGAGGACTGTTTGGCGCAATTTACGCTGAATCAAACATTATATACAAAAAAAGTTACCATTGTCTAATGACACCACGTGAAAATTTAAAATATCTACGTTACCGGGTAGCATGTGGTTATGTTTTTTACTCTTCATCTCAAATTAATTTACTTAATCTTGATTATTTTAACATGTATGACATATAACATATCATAGTTTAAAACTATTGCGTTTTAGACTTTAAATTCAATATTCTAAGCGCATATAGCATGCGTATTTATTTGATATACATTATACTTATAATGCATAATTATATTAATTAACATTATAGATTTTGTATTAGGCCCCCCAAAAATAGTCCCGTTTCTGGTCTCCCGACCGACCCTTTACTTTCGCTGCCGACCCTACATATTTGTTGGTCCAAAAATAATAAAGACTGAAAAAGATTGTTACCGTGTACAACACAAACCATTCTCCCATCATTAAAAAATAAAATAAGAATAAAATAAATCCCTACCTACCGATCCTTATTTTGGGGGCAGGGATATTAGAAACTGAACTTATTTTTGACCTTATGGATTATTCTCATTTCAGCATTCAATCACCAAATTATTATTTCTTTTACAAACTTCAACCCAGGTCCTATAGCTATGACACTTAGATTCGGTGCCAATACAGCAGACTTTGGACAAATAACAACAGCTAGTGCCTGCATGAAATCACTTAATAAAACTATGTTCTAAACTGATAATCGCTAATTTTTCTATACACAAATAACAAAATTATAATTGTTAAACTACCCAATAAACAACGCAAAAGAAGTCCCGATTCTTAGCGGAGCATAGTAGATAGTAGTTCCAATCACAATTGCAAAAATATATGTCATATCATGTTAGAATCAAATTTTCGCATTGTCGTTGTTTATCGGCCAATAAACAACTCTTTTTCGTTCTGATGCGTAGCTATAAAACAACTCGGGCTAACGCCCTCGTGGTTAATTCCTACGCATCAGAGCTCCAAATCGTTGTTTATTTGCCGATAAGCAACTCTAAATCTTTTTTTTTCTTAATTAAACAACAGTTAAAGGATTACAATAACAATGCGTTCTATGTTCATTTGCATCATGATACAAGCAACATATACATAACATGAATCCACTTGGTTTCGTTCTTTACGCACAAAAACTAATTTAAAAGGAGATTCTTCTGTAGTCATTAAAGTATGGCGAAAAAAATGTTTGTTTCAGGTTACCCGACCTACCCTTAAAATGCCCCGACCCTAGAACATTTTATTGGGTTTGTCAGATTGATTTTTGTGTTATTAACGTTTTTCAATAATTAAATGTGTTTTTGAATAAATACGTGTTTTGTTTTGATAGTATCCACTAATAAACAATGTTTAAGGATATTACTAATATGTTTTAAATATTTATTCAGTTTTAGAATCTTCAAGTTGACCATTTGCCAATATATATATATATATATATATATATATATATATATATATATATATATATATATATATATATATATATATATGTCCACAAACTTTTTGGATACCCTACTACTACTACGAGTATAGGTAGTTAACATTTATTAGTTAATGAGTTAAATTGATTGACATTTTATGCGCCACGTTATTAGTTAATGAGTTTGATTAATTGGCATGCAATGCGCCACCCTATCGCCAATCGAGAACTGCTATCGTGGGAATTCCTCGTGTTTTTAGTGAGTGTATAATCCCCTCTGGAATGTAAACAAAACAATGTTTGGTATACTTTTAGCTCACCTGAGCGCGTAGTTGCATGTCGTCCGTCGTCTGGTGTCCGTATGCTGTTAACATTTGGCTTACGCTCGCCATATAAACCTTATTTTTCATCCAATCTTGACCAAATTTGCACAGTTTGTGTATGACTATAAAACCTCGAATGGGATTGATAATGGTTCAGATCGTGCTAGGAACACTATAGTTATTGCCAATCCAAAAAATGGCATTGCCTACAATATAGCGCCTTCAGTATTAATATAATTTCAACCTCAGAAATGAAAGGGCGCAGACGCACGGACACGATACGCCGACGTACCGACACGATATGCCGAAGCGCCGACACGACACGCCGAAACGCCAACACGATGCCCCGAAGCGATCTAAACGTCGTGTCGGCACTTCGGCGCATCATCGACGTCTCGGCGTATCGTGTCGGCGCATCGGCGCCCATTCATAACCACATGTCGAAGTCTTGAAACTACGATGGCGGTAAAAGATACCGTACAGACATGCTTATTTGATAAGGGACAGACCGGGTTGATAAAGCAGAGTTATTAAAAAACAACAACTTTAGAATAGAGACTTCTTTTTTAAACTTGACAAAAACTTGCACATTCTGATTGACCATAAGACATCAGACGAAGTCGAATATGTGACAGATAAGACAATAACAACCTGGTCGGTTAGTAATTTTTGCCCCGGGGCCTGGTCGTCAATTAGACGAACTTAAATTTGCTTATTTTGGTAAAATGTATGAAATTGGATTTCACACATATTCGAAACTTGCGCGCAATTTTCAGTACAATGCAACTTTGATGGCTTCAGGGATTGTATTTATTTTAAAATAACTTGCCATAAATTTTCATCATGTAGAGATGGTGTGTCACACGCAAAACATGTGTCCCTAACGCCAAGGCTTATGTCTACTACACAGACTGATTCGGGACGAAACTTTACGCATGTGCATTAAGCCGGTTTTCTCACTACACGCATCTCCATGATCGTAAACAATCGAAATCTGACTTACGGTATAACAACATCAGTCAGCAGACTTCATAATTGACCAGTCGCAAAAGGCATAGATCGCTCCGCCTTTCTGCTTGTATACCATGACAGAGTAACATACAAAGCAAATAAAGATTGCAATTTAATATACAACAGGACCAGTATTCGTGAAGACCTTAGTCTGGAAAGCCAACATATGTTTTATAAGTACACAGTTACAAATGCATGCGACCTTTCCGTTTACGATATGCTTCAATATACAACAACTACTTCTAATGCTTCGTAATTTATCATTTGAAAACAAAATTTCGTTTAAAAGTATGTATTGAATAAATTCATCACTGATGATCCGCATGTCATGCACGATGCTGGGTTCGCCAACATTAAGATAAAGTACAGAAAACAGTACTGTACCCCCCCCCCCCCCCCCAAATGGACCTGGCGTCACTGGAAACCGTTCCTTGAGCTTGTGTTGGAATATGGTTTAAGTCAGTTGCGTCTAAAATCCAATACGTTTATAAGTTTGATATGTATTGTAGACACAGTTTGAAAGTTAAGCGCTAGCGTTGAACTCGTTCAATTACATTATAAATCAGGAAGTTTCAGTACTTCCGCTCGAGTCCATTTCGCCTGGGATCGTCATCGTGAGGGAACACAGTCTTGCGCCCGAGCAGCGGTTCAACATTTTCAGGGATCCTGGGTATAAATTCCCATCTACCGACCGACCGCCGGTGACCTAGTGGCGGATTGTCCGAGGAGCGCCGGCGATATTTCTCGCACAGCATCACTCAGTTCATTCCATTCGTCAGCTGACTGCTCTGATCACAAAGACTACTTTTCTTATAGTATTTGCAGAATAAAATGGAAATAACATGTTTAGAAGGTGTATGAATGTTGTTGTTGTTTCTAAACGACAGTCAATGCAGATCGTTTCTAAATCATTTTTCATCCTCCTTACGAGATATGTATGCCATTGAAACATGCAGTAGACTAAAACATATTTTATCCATGATAAAGCTTTAAAAACATTGGGTTCAATACGTCGACATCGCTTTTGAAAGGTTTAATTTTTAAACTTTATCATTTAAATTTATACGCGTGAATCAATACATTTTCGTCGTTCCTAATTGTCAACGTTGAAAAATAACGAAATGATTACACGGTCTGTATCATGATAATATTGGCTTAGAAGATAATGCATGCTCAGAAGATAATGCACGCTTCAGCGGAGGAGCATAGAGTGTGATATGTCAGTTTATGTATAATTGTCTTTTTACCCTTACCCCATGCATTCTTTTTGCGACATATATCAATTAAGCGATCCATTATCTATCTACAGGTACCCTAACTTTCGAAAATAGTCGTCAGATAAACGTATAAATGGAGAAATGAATACAACACATCACCCAAATCAGCGAAAAACGGCATATTTTAATCATGCACAGTTGATATGGGTGTTACCAAAGATCTATCAATTAACATGTTTGTTAATAGATCTCTGGTGTTACTAATGCACCTATTAATATTCTCTCCCAGGGGGGGGGGGGGGGGCGGCGGGCAATCCCAGGGGAATTTGACTAATTGTATTTTGGGGGATCTAATTCCCCACCCTGGAGCCAAGCATTTTTGTATAAATCCCCCCAATGGGTGATGCTTAATTAGTGTATCAAATGGCCCACAGGCCAATATTTCCGGGATCTAAAATCCGAACAAAGTATATTTCCCGGGACCCGGAATCATTTGGTGTGTCAAATTCCCGCCTGTCGGGAATTGCTTTCAGTCTAAAGTCCGGTATGCCCGCCGCCCCCCCACCCCTACCCCCTGGGGGAAATTTTGATAGGTGCATAACAGCTTGCAGATTTGGAGGCCCGGCTTAAAGGAATATCACATTAATTGGCTCTACGCGCGTTTATTATGCAAATGCAGTTATACAGTAAACCAGACATAATTATACAGACGTAACTGCAACATTTTCACCGTGCCTCTAAATATAAAATTCGAACACGAATTTCTTTTACGACCTTTAAGGGTCCAAAAATATAATATGGTCTAGTAATTACGGTACATTGTAGAATGCTAGAAACGGTAAGTTTCATAATACAATATTGCTTTTACTATTATGTATAAATAAAACTTTTGCGGACAATATAATATTTACAAATAATACTGAGATATTGTTTCTGCGTAAAATCATAACGTCGTGTGACGGGAGTTTTTCACTGTCCAGAGCACAACCGCGCGTTAGTTTTTCGACGTCAAAGCTTCTTAAGCGGGTTGCAGATGACGTGATTTGAAACATCATAACATTTCATTATAGATCTAATTTTGAGGTATTAACAAACAGTTTTCACCAACGTTTTCACTACACGTTCTTCTATCAGAATGTCTCAAACCTGAAAATAGACAATTTTGTCATTAAGTTCGATTTTCACGCGACGTTTTTCAAATATACTTGAATTTATAATACAAATAATTAATTGAAATATCAACAGAAGAAAAAAAAATGCATTAGGAACTTAAGAAACAGGAACCGTATCTCCATGCAATACATTAAGAATCATTAATTTAAATATCCGTTTTCAAATTCGATTATGCTCTTTTATTGCACAGTATTCTAGCACTTGTTATTTAAAGAGCTATTTTTAGCCAAAGTTATCACGAAATTGCAAATATTTTTTTGTAAATCGGTAGTTTAGAATATACAATACGCACGAACACCAACCCTATCCCCAAACCAAATGCTTAGTTGTTTTTAACCTGAACCTTATTTCCGTTTCCAGTACAATGGCGGCCGTCAACATTTGATCCATTTGAACAAAAACACGTAACAAAACGTAATTTGAGAACCAAGAATGTTGTATTTTGGGTCGTATTAATACGATAGTTGGATCTAACGATTTCCGTGTGTTTTATTATAAATTATTGTTTTTATTTTATCAACAAACGCACTGCACACGTGACGTGTGACCGTGTCCGAACTTCGTGCATTTGTTACGGAAGTAAGTTTACACTAACCGAGTTAAATATATGTGACCACTAATGAGAACAAGAGACGATCTTTCAATAAAGTATCCTCTATATTTAATTATAGTACTTTATCTTAGGCTTGTGCATGTATGTGTCTACATTTAATTATTTATTCTTTTAAAGTTTTTTATTTATACATGCAGCATAAACTTGTATCAATAAGCACCAATAATAATACTTTTATACTAAAATTACTTTGAATTAAACATTTTATTTATCTGTCTAGACCCAATGATAGTCATTGTTGTTGAATTTAAAACACAAATTGAGCAGATTGGAAAGATTTACTTGTCTTATGAGTACAAGACATGCAACAAATTTAGTGTTACTTTTGTATATAGAGCTGAAAGCATAAATTTTCATAAATTCCTATTATTTGCAACAATAAAGTTATCCATCAATGTTCTCAATATTCAAAACAACAAGTAAACTGCTTTACATTTGCCGAAATTTACCTATAATATGCATTTACGATTGTGTACAAATCTACTAGATTTATGCACCTATCAATATTTTTTTTTTTTTTTGGGGGGGGGGGGTAGCGACGGGCAATCCCAGACCAAGAGGAATTTGACTTATTGTGTTTTGGGGGATGTCATTCCGTAGCATCCCCAGCAAAATCCAATAATCCATTCACCGATATTGATTTTCTGACAGTCGTATATTTCATCGGGTGAATTAGTGCTTTGTATTTAAAATATTATAATGAATCATATATCAGATTAATCACAATCAAAGTCTTTTTAATATAGTTTTTGTTTCATGAAAATCCATAAAGGATAAGTGTTGTTAATCATTGTTTAATTATTGAACAATGGGGATTATCGACGATTTCACACCTCCACGATCGAGCCTGACAAAGCGGACACGGTCTGGTGACGGTGTTTTTTTTTCCACAGGTTATGCGGTGAAGTAAATCTATTTGAATATCACTCTGATCATTCTCATTTTTATTGACATTTCGGCATTGGGCCTTTCTTAAATATGAAAAATATCTTACAAACTACATTTTTGATGTGTATGAACTAAACACATGAAACATAATAATATTGTCAATGTTTTTCAACGTCAAAATGACGTTGTTTACTACGACGTCATAAATGACTTAACACAAAATTGCGCCAAAATTAAGAAAGAATGCCAAACTGAAATGACGTTAGTTATACTGCCATGACATGTCACAAGTTTACATCAAAAATGAATACAGACTGGTCCTCATACATACATATAGAAGGCAAATTGTATATGAAAACAAAAAGTAGACATTACATAATAAAAAAAGTTTGCATGCAACCATTTCATATCTCTAAATCTACTACAGATATTCAAATCAAACTTCACATATGTCTTCAAGGTCATTATATAAGATTACTGGCCAGGTTGTTTTTTTAGGGCCAATTTGGGGCCGAAATTCGGCCCCATTCCCCTGCTAAAAATGTATATATTTTTCCCCTATATTAACCTTAAAATTCCCCTTAAAAAACAAGCATTATAAAAAAAATTGACCAAAATCGGACAAAAAATGACTAAGATAGAGGCATTTTCGTAAACAATGCCAGCTATTTTTCATCAAACCAAGTTAGTGCATAATCTAAGTTATCATTTGTAGCAAAACAATGTTTTATAACTAAGTAGATTATAAACATGAATTATAGCTATTCTACAAAAATAATTCACCTTTTGTGACAAAATTCCCCATCTGAAGGGCCCAGCCACCTTTCCCCCAAAGGGAAAAAAAAACTGCCGGCCAAGGCATATAACTCTGACCAGCATTTTAGCAGAATTATGCCCATTTTTTGTAGTGATAAAGGCCCATAACTCGGACAGAGCAATTTAATTGTTGAGTGCGCTGGCCTGAGACAGCTCTTGCTCTAGCTAGTCCCAACTTATGTTTGGTTTGTGTATGATGATGAATGAATTTGATACTGGACAGGGATGGCACTGATTGTTTTCCTTATTAGATAGGGTCATGTAAAGGGACTCATTCACAATCCCAAAAATGGTAATTTTTATGACCCCACTATTAGGGGGGGGGGGCGTATAGCTTTCCCCTTGTTCGTCTGTCCCTCCGTCCATCAGGCTTATGTATCATGTGTAACTCAAAAAGTATAACCTATTCATTAGCATGTGAAGTTGTGCACTGGGTATAGTAGTTGCATAGGGTTGTGTGACAACATCTGTTGTTTTTTTATAAGCAGAGATTTGCCAAAAAGTATGTAAGTTAATTAACCAAATGAAGGTTTAAGACCATTATGGGATTGCAGTTGCTTGAGCACATTTATTAAAACATACATTTCACCAGTAACATTGTTGTCATTGTCAGTACTCAGCTGAACTCTTGGACAGTTCGGGATTCTTGTTCTTATTTTCAGATGTGATTCACAGCCACTCAAGGGGGTTCAATCCAGTGCCTGTCTGCATCCAAGATTCAAGAAAAAGATTGTTGCCTCCTCAGTGTGATGTCATTAAACAGTAAAAAGAGATGAGTATATTGTCATGTTTAGGAATGCATTGAAATGTTTATAAGAAGCTTCAGTCCAAAAAGGAGACGAGCATGTTATCAGGATGTCCTGCATCAGTGACTGCTGGAATTGCAGTGCCTTTTAATTATCTCTACAATTAGTATATAGAGCACCATTATTGTCTGCTTGGCAACCATTGTCAAGAAATGCATTCAACTTTATTGGAAACTTTTTGAGCAAAGATAAGGCCCGATTTTGCATAAGTATGCAATTTTCTGGGTGATATGCATATATAATACATTAAGCAAAAGAGTGAACACTCCAAATGAGCCTGAATCCATTCAGTTCTGCCAGCCGTTTGCAAACACACGATACAGTTGTAGTAGCTTCAATAGCCTTAATGTTAAGTCACGTTTGAATATCACAGCCCAACAATACGTCAGTTTAAGACATGCTTTATGATTTAGACAGTTTTAAAAATTAATAGATATAAATTTCCTTGAAAGATGCAAAAAGGCCTTAGTGCATAGCCTCTTGAGTCATGTCAAGGGTGTGAATAAATTGCCCTCGAAACATGGTTTCATGGCTTTGAATAAATTGAAGGTTTTATCTAGTACAGTGTAACCTGATGAAATTTACGTACTAATTATTTTGGAACTGTAATGAACATATTGAATTACGTAGAATACATTATAATATCAACAATATATAACATGGATTAATATAGTTTCATGCATTAGGTGATGGTTTTGAAAAGTGCAATTGCGATTTTTATGACAGTATGTCAAAGGTCTCTGTCTTGCTGTGTTCATGGATGCCAGAAAGGAACTTTCTTTTTTAACCTTGAATATTCACAATAGTTCAAGCTATACTACTCACCCATTCGTAAGCGTTGGCGTAATGCTCTGGTTAAGGTTTGCGTGCAACATGTTCATATCTCTGTAACTACTCAGATATTCAATTTAAACTTCACACATGTGTTCAGGGTCATTATGTTAGTTCACTGACCAAGACCCATAACTCTGAGCTGCAATTTAGCAGAATTATGTCCCTTTTTGTACTTAGAAAATCAGGTTAAAGTTTGCGTGCAACAACTCAATATCTCTATATCTACTACAGATATTCAACAGAAACTTCACACATGTCTTCAGGGGCATTATATAAGGTCACTGGCCACTGGCCAAGACCTGTGACTGTGACCAGCATTTTAGCAGAATTATGGCCCTTTTTGTACTTAAAAAGTCAGTTTAAGATTTGCATGCAAGAGAAAATTCAGGTTAAGGTTTACGTGGAACAAGTATATATCTCTGTAACTACTACAGATATTCAATTGAAACTTCACACATGCCTTCAGGGTCATTATATAAGGTCACTGGCCAAGACCCATAACTATGACCAGCATTTTAGCAGAACTATGCCCCTTTTTGTTCATAGAAATTCAGGTTAAAGTTTTCGTGCAACAAATCAATATCTCGAAAACGGATTGAGCTATTGTAATGAAACTTCATACATAGATACTTTATAGCGAGGCCTCACTTGGGATTGCATATGCGGTGGGTGGGGTCAAGGTCACTGTTACTAAAAATAGAAAAACTGTTTCCGCTCAAGTTAAAATTAAATTTAAATATCTCAATGCGTTCTCAAGTTATTGAGAACGCATTGAGATATTTTAATGAAACTTAATTCATAGATACCTTATATCGAGACCTTGCTTTGGATTGCATATGGGATGGGTGGAGTCAAGGTCAAGGTCATTGTTACTAAAAGTAGAAAAACGGTTTCCGCTCAATACCTTTAGAACGCATTGAGATATTTTAATGAGAGTTAATACCTAAATACCTTATATCGAGACTTTGCTTGGGGTTGCATATGGGGTGGGTGGGGTCAAGGTCAAGGTCACTGTTACTAAAAAAAAAAGTTTCCGCTAAACATTTTTCTTGTTTGTAGTTTGTCCATTAGTTATAAATAAACTTGTGAAGGCCATAACAGAACTATTAGGCCTAAGTTCTTCAAACATGGTAGGTACGCTGGTTCTAACTCGTTTCTAGTAGAGTATCCTTACTTATTATCTGGTCCTTGTGTTAAAGGTCAAGGTCAAACTGACCAGTAGATGTTTAATATGGCCAATAGTTGCAAAACATTGTCCGGACATTGAGTACAGGACCCTTAGGCCTAGTTTCTTCAAACGAAGTTACTTGGTCGGTAGGTTTGATCCCCATGGATTGTTGATTTCTTGAGTCTAAGGTCAAGGTCAAACTGACGGATAGGTGTAAAACCTTGTCTGGGCAATAACTACACAACCCTTAGGCATAGGTTCTTTAGACGTGGTAGGTACATGTATGTTGGTCATGTGATAAATGATCCCTTTTGATTATATGTTTATAGAGGCAAAGGTCAAACTGACCAATAGGTGCTAAACCTAGTCCTGGCCGTAACTATAGGACCCTTAGGCACAGGTTTGTAAAATTTGGTTGGTAGGTTGGTTACAACTAGAAGTGGATCCCTATTAATTATTGGGTCTTTGGGTCAAAGTTCAAGGTCGAACTGACCCAATAGTTGGAAAACCTTGACCGGTCAATAACTATGGAACACTTAAATTAGGCTTAGGTGGTACTAATTTGTTTAGTAGATTGACCATAACTAATCCATATTGACGTTTGGATCCTTAGGTCAAAGGTCAAGATGATCTGTCCAATAGTTGTAAAACTTTGTCAGGGAAATAACAATGGAATCAGTAGGCAGGGTTCGTTAAACTTGGAAGGTAAGGTTATCATGACTAGTAGACTAGAGCATCCCTATTGAGTATTGAGTCATGGGTCAATGTAAGGTTAACACGACTAGAGAATCCCTAATGGGTATTGAGTCATGGGTCAAGGTAAGGTTATCACGACCAGAAGACTAGAGCATCCCTATTGGGTATCGAGTTATGGGTCAAAGTTCCCAGGTAAATCTGAACAATAATTATTAAATGTTGTTGGGTCAATAGCTATGGAGCCCTTAGGCCTCGTTTTTACAAATTTGGTAAGTTGGTTGGTCTTTATTAGTAGAAGATCCCTATTGATTATTGGGTTATGGCATCAAAGGTCAAGGTCATACTGTTCAATAGTTGTTAAATGATGCCTAGGCAATAATTATGGAACAATTCTGCCTAGTTTTGTAAAACTTTGTAGGAATGTTGGAAATGACTATTAGAGGATTCCTACTTAACTGCAATAATTGGACAGTAACTGGACAGGTTTTTCAAATGTGGTTGGTACGTTAGTTATGCTTTTAATGATTCCCTACTCATAAAACAATTTGTATCAATGTGCCCTGGGTGTGGGTGTTTGAGGGGGGGGGGGTTGTCATTCATTACTGACAATGATAGTTTTCTTTTGTTTTAAAAATTATAAAAAGTTATCTACAGATGGAACAAAGAAACATTTAATGAGATTAAACGATTTTGCATTTTATTGTGTAACTAACTAACTGCTATTTTAAAACATCTTTAATACTGGTTGCTAATGAGAAAATAAAATGGACATATGGTTTTTGATTGTCTATTAAGTCCCTTCTTTTAAACTGCACCCTTTTCCCTAACTTAGGACACTAAGCCAGGGATTGGTCCCTGGAGAGGGGCACGTGTCTCTTGCTGACCACTCGTTCTAAGTTGATCAATTTGCTTTTGTTTCAATTGCATTTCAATTGTAATATTGAACAAGAACATTGTCCAATTTTATTGTCTCAAAAATCTCCATCATACTGTTTCAGCATTATAATAAAAGGAACAGTTCCAAAAATATTTTTATTTAAAATTATTGACTGTGGTACTGCGTTACAAAAAAAGTATCACGTGTTCCAACCTTTTCTTTTCTGTATATTTCTGTAGATTGTCAATGTAGTTTCCTAGTCTAGTTCAAAACTTTAACGACCAACTAAGCTAACAGCCTATTCTTTTAAAACTTTTATTTCAAAATTATTTTAGAAACTTATAATTGAATTTCTTTTCACAATTATCTCTTATTCCAATCATTGTATTGGTTTTTCGTAAATAACTGACAAAACTTACAAGTTACAGCTTGTAGCTTAATTTGCCATTGAAGTTTTGTGTGACAGGACCTGGTAGTAAATGTTAGTCATTGTATAGATCTCTGTAATTGTCAGCTAGGTGACCATTGGGCCTCATTGTCTATTGCCGTCAGATGGTCATTCACAGGACTATATTTATGTGGCTCTCCATTATTGGGTCAGTGTCACTTTTGACTTTCAAATGGCCATACATGTGGGCTAGTGCCTTTATATAGGTCAGATATTTTACATATCTCATGATCTGTTGGCTGTTTGGCTGGTGCCAGTCACTTGATGGATCATTATCTATGGGACCATTGCCTTGATTTGTCAACTCATGGGACAGTGCCTGTCAGTTTGCGAATCAGTTGGGCATTTATATTGGTCTGTCTGATGAATGGTCAGTGCCAGTCATGTGATGGGCTCATCAAAGCAAAAGTGAAGGTCATGATACCTGTGTTACTTTTTGTGTAGTTTTAGCTCTTGTTCCTAAGTGTAGTTTTAGTTAGTTACTGTATGTAGATGTTTGTATTTTTGTATAAGGCTTAGTAAGGCTTAGTAACTAGCAGTTAGTTTAAGTTAGTTGTTGAGTCATTGCATGTTCTTTATTCTAATGGTCATTTTTTTTGTCAAGCCTGAAACATTTACAAGCATCAAAGGTCAAATGTTTTATCTACTACTTTTCCTAAAAGGTCAATCTACTAGATTTCCTTATAGCACAAGTACAACACACAAATTATTTCCTTTATGTCCATTTTCACTCTTCTACATTTCCTTTATGTTCATGGTCAATCCGCTGCATTTCTTATATGTCCAATGTCAATCCACTACATTTCCTATATGTTCAAGGTCAATGTCCAGATGTTATATCCCTTATCTTCAAGGTCATGGACATGAATTCCATTGATCAAACCGTTGCAGTCGACAATTATCCAAGTGCAAAGGAGAGTTAATTTGGTCAAACATTGCACATTTATGCAACAGATATATCTAAATTTCAAGGTCATCACGATCAAGATACGAATGGTCAACATTTTTAAAGACAGGTAACATCGTCAAGCAACAGTTATTTCAGATTTTTAGGTTTTAATTGTCAAAGGTCATGCCCATACATTTCAATGTCACAGCACGAGTCAAAGGTCATGCCCATACATTTCAATGTCACAGCATGAGTCAAAGGTCATGCCCATACATTTCAATGTCACAGCATGAGTCAAAGGTCATGCCCATACATTTCAGTGTCACAGCATGAGTCAAAGGTCATGCCCATACATTTCAATGTCACAGCACGAGTCAAAGGTCATGCCCATACATTTCAATGTCACAGCACGAGTCACAGCTTTACAGGTAAAAATTCCAGTTAAGGTTTTTTAAAAGGAAAATGTAAAGGACTTCCTGTAATCTGCATATGTAGTAGATGAATTGATAAACTGGTTGGCAAATAAACATCCAGTTTTCATTAATTTTATTTTTCATTAAAGAACATGTGTTGATCATTTTCATTGAGCGATTCCTTTTTGTGCACGTGTTGTGGTTAGTGCTGGTCAAAAGCTTTCAATACATGTAACTCAGGCTCTCACACTACTGTTTGGTGGGGTTGAAGGCAGTACCACCAATAACTCAGGCTCTCACACTACTGTTTGGTGGGGTTGAAGGCAGTACCACCAATAACTCAGGCTCTCACACTACTGTTTGGTGGGGTTGAAGGCAATACCACCAATAACTCAGGCTCTCACACTACTGTTTCATGGGGTTGAAGGCAGTACCACCAATAACTCAGGCTCTCACACTACTGTTTGGTGGGGTTGAAGGCAGTACCACCAATAACTCAGGCTATCACACTACCGTTTGGTGGGGTTGAAGGCAGTACCACCAATAACTCGGGCTCTCACACTACTGTTTGGTGGGGTTGAAGGCAGTACCACCAATAACTCCGGCTCTCACACTACTGTTTGGTGGGGTTGAAGGCAGTACCACCAATAACTCCGGCTCTCACACTACTGTTTGGTGGGGTTGAAGGCAGTACCACCAATAACTCAGGCTCTCACACTACTGTTTGGTGGGGTTGAAGGCAGTACCACCAATAACTCGGGCTCTCACAGTATTGTTTGGTGGGGTTGAAGGCAGTACCACCAATAACTCAGGCTCTCACACTACTGTTTGGTGGGGTTGAAGGCAGTACCACCAATAACTCAGGCTCTCACACTACTGTTTGGTGGGGTTGAAGGCAGTACCACCAATAACTCGGGCTCTCACACTACTGTTTGGTGGGGTTAAAGGCAGAACCACCAATAACTCGGGCTCTCACACTACTGTTTGGTGGGGTTGAAGGCAGTACCACCAATAACTCAGGCTCTCACACTACTGTTTGGTGGGGTTGAAGGCAGTACCACCAATAACTCAGGCTCTCACACTACTGTTTGGTGGGGTTGAAGGCAGTACCACCAATAACTCGGGCTATCACACTACTGTTTGGTGGGGTTGAAGGCAGTACCACCAATAACTCAGGCTATCACACTACTGTTTGGTGGGGTTGAAGGCAGTACCACCAATAACTCTGGCTCTCACACTACTGTTTGGTGGGGTTGAAGGCAGTACCACCAATAACTCAGGCTGTCACACAACTGTTTGGTGGGGTTGAAGGCAGTACCACCAATAACTCAGGCTCTCACACTACTGTTTGGTGGGGTTGGGGGCAGTACCACCAATAACTCAGGCTGTCACAGTACTGTTTGGTGGTGTTGAAGGCAGTACCACCAATAACTCAGGCTCTCACACTACTGTTTGGTGGGGTTGAAGGCAGTACCACCAATAACTCAGGCTATCACACTACTGTTTGGTGGGGTTGAAGGCAGTACCACCAATAACTCAGGCTCTCACACTACTGTTTGGTGGGGTTGAAGGCAGTACCACCAATAACTCAGGCTGTCACACAACTGTTTGGTGGGGTTGAAGGCAGTACCACCAATAACTCAGGCTCTCACACTACTGTTTGGTGGGGTTGGGGGCAGTACCACCAATAACTCCGGCTGTCACAGTACTGTTTGGTGGTGTCGAAGGCAGTACCACCAATAACTCAGGCTCTCACACTACTGTTTGGTGGGGTTGAAGGCAGTACCACCAATAACTCAGGCTCTCACACTACTGTTTTTTGGGGTTGAAGGCAGTACCACCAATAACTCAGGCTCTCACACTACTGTTTGGTGGGGTTGGGGCCAGTACCACCAATAACTCAGGCTCTCACACTACTGTTTGGTGGGTTTGAAGGCAGTACCACCAATAACTCGGGCTCTCACACTACTGTTTGGTGGGGTTGAAGGCAGTACCACCAATAACTCAGGCTCTCACACTACTGTTTGGTGGGGTTGAAGGCAGTACCACCAATAACTCAGGCTCTCACACTACTGTTTGGTGGGGTTGAAGGCAGTACCACCAATAACTCAGGCTCTCACACTACTGTTTGGTGGGGTTGAAGGCAGTACCACCAATAACTCAGGCTCTCACACTACTGTTTGGTGGGGTTGAAGGCAGTACCACCAATAACTCAGGCTCTCACACTAATGTTTGGTGGGGTTGAAGGCAGTACCACCAATAACTCAGGCTCTCACACTTCTGTTTGGTGGGGTTGAAGGCAGTACCACCAATAACTCAGGCTCTGACACTACTGTTTGGTGGGGTTGAAGGCAGTACCACCAATAACTCAGGCTCTCACACTACTGTTATGTGGGGTTGAAGGCAGTACCACCAATAACTCAGGCTCTCACACTACTGTTTGTTGGGGTTGAAGGCAGTACCACCAATAACTCAGGCTATCACACTACTGTTTGGTGGGGTTGAAGGCAGTACCACCAATAACTCAGGCTATCACACTACTGTTTGGTGGGGTTGAAGGCAGTACCACCAATAACTCAGGCTCTCACACTACTGTTTGGTGGGGTTGAAGGCAGTACCACCAATAACTCAGGCTATCACACTACTGTTTGGTGGGGTTGAAGGCAGTACCACCAATAACTCAGGCTCTCACACTACTGTTTGGTAGGGTTGAAGGCAGTACCACCAATAACTCCGGCTCTCACACTACTGTTTGGTGGGGTTGAAGGCAGTACCACCAATAACTCAGGCTATCACACTACTGTTTGGTGAGGTTGAAGGCAGTACCACCAATAACTCAGGCTCTCACACTACTGTTTGGTGGGGTTGAAGGCAGTACCACCAATAACTCAGGCTCTGACACTACTGTTTGGTGGGGTTGAAGGCAGTACCACCAATAACTCAGGCTATGACACTTCTGTTTGGTGGGGTTGAAGGCAGTACCACCAATAACTCGGGCTATCACACTACTGTTTGGTGGGGTTGAAGGCAGTACCACCAATAACTCAGGCTCTCACACTACTGTTTGGTGGGGTTGAAGGCAGTACCACCAATAACTCAGGCTATCACACTACTGTTTGGTGGGGTTGAAGGCAGTACCACCAATAACTCGGGCTCTCACACTACTGTTTGGTGGGGTTGAAGGCAGTACCACCAATAACTCAGGCTATCACACTACTGTTTGGTGGGGTTGAAGGCAGTACCACCAATAACTCAGGCTCTCACACTACTGTTTGGTAGGGTTGAAGGCAGTACCACCAATAACTCCGGCTCTCACACTACTGTTTGGTGAGGTTGAAGGCAGTACCACCAATAACTCAGGCTGTCACACTACTGTTTGGTGAGGTTGAAGGCAGTACCACCAATAACTCAGGCTCTCACACTACTGTTTGGTGGGGTTGAAGGCAGTACCACCAATAACTCAGGCTATCACACTACTGTTTGGTGGGGTTGAAGGCATTACCACCAATAACTCAGGCTATCACACTACTGTTTGGTGGGGTTGAAGGCAGTACCACCAATAACTCAGGCTCTCACACTACTGTTTGGAGGGGTTGAAGGCAGTACCACCAATAACTCAGGCTCTCACACTACTGTTTGGTGGGGTTGAAGGCAGTACCACCAATAACTCAGGCTATCACACTACTGTTTGGTGGGGTTGAAGGCATTACCACCAATAACTCAGGCTCTCACACTACTGTTTGGTGGGGTTGAAGGCAGTACCACCAATAACTCAGGCTCTCACACTACTGTTTGGTGGGGTTGAAGGCAGTACCACCAATAACTCGGGCTCTCACACTACTGTTTGGTGGGGTTGAAGGCAGTACCACCAATAACTCAGGCTCTCACACTACTGTTTGGTGGGGTTGAAGGCAGTACCACCAATAACTCAGGCTATCACACTACTGTTTGGTGGGGTTGAAGGCAGTACCACCAATAACTCAGGCTCTCACACTACTGTTTGGTGGGGTTGAAGGCAGTACCACCAATAACTCGGGCTCTCACACTACTGTTTGGTGGGGTTGAAGGCAGTACCACCAATAACTCAGGCTCTCACACTACTGTTTGGTGGTGTTGAAGGCAGTACCACCAATAACTCAGGCTCTCACACTACTGTTTGGTGGTGTTGAAGGCAGTACCACCAATAACTCAGGCTATCACACTACTGTTTGGTGGGGTTGAAGGCAGTACCACCAATAACTCGGGCTCTCACACTACTGTTTGGTGGGGTTGAAGGCAGTACCACCAATAACTCAGGCTATCACACTACTGTTTGGTGGGGTTGAAGGCAGTACCACCAATAACTAAGGCTGTCACAGTACTGTTTGGTGGTGTTGAAGGCAGTACCACCAATAACTCGGGCTATCACACTACTGTTTGGTGGGGTTGAAGGCAGTACCACCAATAACTCAGGCTATCACACTACTGTTTGGTGGGGCTGAAGGCAGTACCACCAATAACTCAGGCTCTCACACTACTGTTTGGTGGGGTTGAAGGCAGTACCACCAATAACTCGGGCTCTCACACTACTGTTTGGTGGGGTTGAAGGCAGTACCACCAATAACTCAGGCTATCACACTACTGTTTGGTGGGGTTGAAGGCAGTGCCACCAATAACTCAGGCTGTCACAGTACTGTTTGGTGGGGTTGAAGGCAGTACCACCAATAACTGAGGCTCTCACACTACTGTTTGGTGCGGTTGAAGGAAGTACCACCAATAACTCAGGCTGTCACAGTACTGTTTGGTGGGGTTGAAGGCATTACCACCAATAACTGAGGCTATCACACTTCTGTTTGGTGGGGTTGAAGGCAGTACCACCAATAACTCAGGCTCTCACACTACTGTTTGGTGGGGTTGAAGGCAGTACCACCAATAACTCAGGCTCTCACACTACTGTTTGGTGGGGTTGAAGGCAGTACCACCAATAACTCAGGCTATGACACTTCTGTTTGGTGGGGTTGAAGGCAGTACCACCAATAACTCGGGCTATCACACTACTGTTTGGTGGGGTTGAAGGCAGTACCACCAATAACTCAGGCTCTCACACTACTCTTTGGTGGGGTTGAAGGCAGTACCACCAATAACTCAGGCTATCACACTACTGTTTGGTGGGGTTGAAGGCAGTACCACCAATAACTCGGGCTCTCACACTACTGTTTGGTGGGGTTGAAGGCAGTACCACCAATAACTCAGGCTATCACACTACTGTTTGGTGGGGTTGAAGGCAGTACCACCAATAACTCAGGCTCTCACACTACTGTTTGGTGGGGTTGAAGGCAGTATCACCAATAACTCAGGCTCTCACACTACTGTTTGGTGAGGTTGAAGGCAGTACCACCAATAACTCAGGCTGTCACACTACTGTTTGGTGAGGTTGAAGGCAGTGCCACCAATAACTCGGGCTCTCACACTACTGTTTGGTGGGGTTGAAGGCAGTACCACCAATAAATCAGGCTCTCACACTACTGTTTGAGCCTGGATTTCAAATTAATCTACAGAAATGGTCCTTGGGTGACACACTGTTAAATTTCTGCTAATAATTTTGATTTGTTAAAAAACATGTCCACCAGGGTGCAAGGGAGTTTTCCTTATTGGTTTATAGAAAACCAATGGTCCTACTAAATTCCACCTTGTGTGTGTCGTTTGTTGCCAACATTTACCTTGTGGACACTCTATAGACCCCATTTATTGCCCAATCTTCATGAAATGTGCCCAGAACATTTGTTCCAATGATGTCTAGGACAAGATCGAAACTGGGTCATGTGATATCAAAAACTAATTGAAGAAAAAGCTTGTGAACACTCTAGAGGCCACATTTGTTGCCAATCAACATGAAACTTGCTTAGCTCCCAGGTGAGCAACCTAGGGCCAAAACTCTGTTTTATATTGACTAAGAAGGAAAAACCTTCACAAATACTTTGTTCAAAACTACCAAAACTAAAAAAGACCTTATATATTTTGAATGTAGCTTGCCTGATGGTTCGTTTTGAAAAAATGTTATAGTGCTTCTTGAGATCTAGTGGAGCATCTGGTCCTCCTGGGCCTCTTGTTATTTATTTAGAAACATCTAGGGAAATATCTAGGATAAAAAAAGGTACAGGGTGCTGCTAAAAAGGAGCAGGGTGGTAAGCCGAACCAGTTTGTTGACATTTTCTAATATTTTGCTTAATCCAGGTTTTTCATTAGTTTAATTGTTCGGGTTAAAGTTTTTAAGCATTGCCTATTCATTAGTCCTTGAATATTTGCAAAAATATATTAAATTTCAAAAGATATTCAACAATTTTTGTGTTGACCAGCCCAGAGGGGCAGCATGGGGGAACAAAAAAAGAGCGGGTGCTGCGCCCTGCTATTTTGCTCTAGATCTTTCCCTAGAAACATCCCCAGGTTGATTTTTAAACATCGTTTGATGAAGAACTGTCTACATTTTTGTATTTTCAGGTATTTTCTGGTTGATGGTGATGCAAACTGCACTGAAGAAAGTCTCCCAGTGCGCAGCACAGAATGCAATGATCTAGGTAGATTTTGTGGTAAAATTATTAAAAGTATTAAATACTTGAATATTTAACTGGACATGGTTTATAAATGTGAGTTTACATGGCTGTTGTTAGTCTTTCTGGTAAATTAATATGGTGCATGTAAAAAAAAAGCATGGTTTGTGAAACTTGATCGTTTTCTGGACGAACTACTGGTACAGTTTAAAGCTGTTGTCTAGTTGAGTAATCATGATACTGTTGATACATATGAGACGTGTCGTGGGAAACACTGGGCTTAATGCATGTGCGTAAATAGAAAATGCTGTCTGTATTTGGAAAGAATTCACTATCTCCAGGCTATATCCATTATTGGACTAACTGCTAGTTTACTTATCAACCTGTTTTGGACTCAGTTCAAAACTATTAAGAGCCCGCGGATTAATGAGTGCATGCTTGTTTCTGTTCCCAAGTTACAGCCAATACTTGGTGTCGACAAAGAAAGATGACTTGAACACTATCATTGTGGGAAGGGATCTCCTGATCACAGAGATTCCATCATATCCATTATATTGAGGATGTTTGTTGGTTTCGTTAGTATATCGATTTTATTTCATGAGTGATCATAGAAATTATACTTTCACAATATTCTACCAAAACCAACAAATATGCTCAATATAATGGATATGGTGGCATCTTTTTATGCTCCTCGAAAAAATTTGGGGGAGCATTTAGTCACAGCTTTGTCCGTCTGTCCTTCCGTACACACAAATGGATACTTAGGTGACTAAAATAGTCACATAAGTATCCCTTTGTAAGTAAAAACTTCCTTATGTGGCTAAATTAGTCTCTTAGGGGGCTAAAATGGCATTAGGGTTAGTCATGAAATAGTCACATAAGTATTCATTCGTTAGAACGTCCGTCTGTCTGTCCGTCCGTCTGTCACACTTTGTTGTCCGGAGTATTTCTCAGCAACTACTGGCTGGAATTCAACAAAACTTCATGGGGAGCTTCATTACCAAGAGGAGGTGTGCATATTACCAGGACGTTCCGCTTCAGTGATTTTTGTCAGAGTTATGGGACTTTGAATATTTCTGAAATAAGTATATAGTGCACAATTCTTTACTTTCTTGTCCTGAGTATTTCTCAGCAACCTGTCTCCGGAATTCAACGAAACTTCATGGGAATCTTCTTTGCCAAGAAGAGGTGTGCATATTACTAGGATGTTCCGCATTAATGATTTTTCTCAGAGTTATGGGACTTTGAAGATTTCTGAAATCAGTATATAGTGCACAATTCTTTACTTTCTTGTTGTGCTATTTCTCAGCAACTACTAGCTTTAATTCAACGAAACTTAATGGGAAGCTTTATTACTAAGAGGAGGTGTGCATACTACCAGGACATTCTGCTGCAATGATTTTTCTTAGAGTTATGGGATTTCTAAAATCAGTTTATAGTGCACAATTCTTTACTTTCTTGTCCGGGCTATTTCTCAGCAACTACTTACTGAAATTCAACAAAACTTTATGAGAAGCTTCATTACCAAGAGGAGATGAGCATACTACTAGGACGTTCTGCTTCAATGATTTTTCTCAGAGTTATGGGACTTTGAAGATTTCTGAAATCAGTATATAGTGCACTATTCTTGACTTTCTTATCCATGCTATTTCTCAGCAACTACTTGCTGGAATTCAACAAAACTTTATGGGAAGCTTCATTACCAAGAGGTGTGCATACTACCTGGAAGTTCCGCTTCAATGATTTGCCTCAGAGTTATGGGACTTTGAAAATTTATGAAATTAGTATATACTGCATAAATTCTTGTCCGGGCTTGATTTAAATAAACTTTTATGGGAAACTTTATTGCCAAGAGGTGTGCATATTAGCAGGATGTTCCGCTTCAATGATTTTTTTGGAGTTATGGAGTTATTCTGACATATAGTATATAGTGCACAATTCTTGTCCGGGATAGTTTTCAGCAACTTTTGGCCAGATTTAAATGAAATTTCATGGGAAGCTTCATTGCCAAGAGGAGGTGTCCATATTACCAGGATGTTCCACTTTAATGATTTTTCTAAGAGGTATGGGACTTTGAAAATTTCTGAAATGTAGTACACATTTCTATTGAGTTTTAGTCATTTTAATGTCGTTGCCCTTCTCATTGCATTTATATTGCTTGACAAAGTGCATTAGGGAGCATCCATCAGTTTTACTGATATCCTTAATATTTTATGTTTAAAAATGTAATATTTTGGCTTTTTATGACTGGTGGAATGTAGTTCTATTATCAAAGTGGTAATTTTCACTGTTTAAAACAGTGAATTACCAATGTTATTTCACTAATATTTCCCTGCAAACCACTGGAAAGCATAAAATAAATGTATGCAACTTCATTGTACATCACAGTTGCACTTAATGCTGTTCTATAATTCCGTAATCTCTTAATTTTAATCTAGGAAATATATTTAGATTTTCATATTCACAATTACAGACCTGTTTACTCCTACAAATTGTCTGTATTTGCTACGATTTTACCACAGAAACTATGCACTACGCATTGATATTGAAAATCCTACGGAAATCGGTCATTTGCAGTAAAAAAAATATTATTGGCTTCTTTTCGTTAATTTCACCACATTTTGCCCCTTAGTGCATCAGTGTTATATAAAGTCCCTGATGCGCAATTTCTTATCAGTATATTTTGCTGTATGCATAATTGGTAATAGAGACTATTATACAAGCGGTTGTCATCTCAGTTATTAATTTGTTGCTAAGTTACGCAGCTGTGTAGGTCCAAGACATGCCCAACAATCTGAGTTTGCTGTCTCACACAAGGCCTTTATTCAATGTTTGGTTATTGTAGGGATTTAAACGAACATTAGTAACAAGATTTTAAATCAATTTTTAATGTGTATATCTTTTTTCTCGTGAAAGCTTATGCTCACGCAATTTTGTTGTTTCTGTTCACTCTGCTCAGAACTTTATATTGATAAGTCATCTTTTTCATCCATAGTGCTAAAAAACGTTTACAAAACTCTGAAACTTTATACGGTATTTTAAAAGGTTGGAAATTCTACAGGATGTTTTTAATCGGGTCCATAATCATCACGACTGTCCAAAGTGCCATGTTTTCTTATACCGAAAACTTAACATCTTTTTCTGGTTTTAAGTATTATTTACAACATCTTTCGTTAGTATTCCCTTTAATCGTTAAAATAGTCACCACAGAAAATAATGCTCTGTACAGTACGTACATCTTATCATTTGACGCGCGTAGGCCCGACTTGCGCGATGAAATTTTCCCACCATTTTTGAAAGAACAAAGCATGGATAATATTCACGGATTTTAATCAGGATCTTTATAATGCACCAATTATCCAATCAGTACTAAGAGTTCAACTGTGGTATCGATTAAAACAGTAAAAATACACTAAACGCATGTCCATATGAACATAATTAATCAAATAAAAAAGGCTCCATAAGTAGATAGAGTGTAACCTTACGATTCAACAACGACGAGAATAGTGGGTTTGAAAGTGACGTCACTGCTGGAATGTTATGCGCACTAGTCATAAACATCCGGAAAAAAAGATTACTTTCAGTTTCGCAAAAACAATGATGCTTTTGGTTTTAAAAAGCTAGAGGTATACTGTAGCATTTAAGCGTTGAAGTTTTGTGTATTTAATTTTGTTTAAATAATTACGAAAAATGAAAATGTGTTTGCCTTAATTTTGAGAGGTAAAGCGCACCAGATAGCGTCATTTGATACGTTCGGCATGAAAAAAATCGACGTATACACCTCCCTAACCCACCCCTCTAGTTACTACTGACAGATACCAAAAACTACTGATACAACTTTGTCAGACTACTGACAGATACCAAAAACTACTGATACAACTTTGTCAGACTACTGACAGATACCAAAAACTACTGATACAACTTTGTCAGACTACTGATAGATACCAAAAACTACTGATACAACTTTGTCAGACTACTGACAGATACCAAAAACTACTGATACAACCTTGTCAGACTACTGACAGATACCAAAAACTATTGATACAACTTTGTCAGACTACTGACAAAGCTTGCAAGGGGTAAACAGGTCTGCAATTAAAAGAAAGTCAAGTTTTACATTTAGCTTCAAATCATGCACCTTAACATCTTGCAAACCATTTTTTGCTATATTGAATAAGTGAGCTTTTCTACTCGCCTTGGCATCAGCAGATTTATGGTCCATCCACTTTAAAAAATGAACGAATTGAAATAATTTGAATAGTCGAGCATGCTGTTTCTCCATTATTTTATTTTCCCATCAAGTCAAATGTAGTATTGTCTTATCGTATTTGAGTTATGCCCCGTCAGGCTCATCGACTCGCCGAGTTCTAGTTAAAATAACTGAGTACTGAGTAATTTAATTGAGTACTTGAAATTACGTTACACCATTCACATTAACTGATTGTTAGAAATACCCAAATTAAGTAAAACTGTGACACACAAATTTCATCAATAGGTCATATGTCATATTTTTTTTATAGCTTGCATTGAAAACTCATCAGTTAAACATTGACCAATTTTTATGCAATCTCTTTGGAGTTTGTTTGAGTATTTAGTGTATGAATTGAGTTTTGACACTCTTTAAATTAAGATCAATTGAGTAAATGGTGTTTCAGAATTTGGTCTGTTCTGTGTCAAAGGTCGCAAAATTGTAGTAGATATGGAGTCTGCCAGGCGACCAAGAGGTCCCGGGTTCGATCCCCACTCGGGGAGCGTTCTTAAGATCTTTCCAAAGACACCAAGTACTGGTTCTACCCGGGGACAAGGACTCGATAGTGTCTCAATAAGCCGAAGGCTTTCGATGCAATCGAGCTAAAATAAATAGGTTTAAACTAAGTCTGGTCTGTATTCTAAAGGCTAAGAACCAGGGGCTGAGCCTGAAGTGTCAGATAGGGACGGTTCAGACAGACAAGATGAAGGCAGAAAGGCAGTGCCAGGAGGCCCAGATTTACAGGAGGTGCTCTCCAAGGGAGAAGGAGGCTGAACTCACAATGTATTTTCCCAGCTACAAAAGGTACTTTTGCTAGATATTAGCCACAGAAGCTCATTGACTACGTTTTAGCCACCAAGCCACTTTGCCAGATATAAGTTTCACAAGGTTTGCTTAATATTAGCCACAAAATCTTTTTATCTCCCACAAAGTGGAAGGCATTAAGCATTGCAATTGTCCATCCGTCTGAACATAACATCCCACAATTTTGTGGACTCAACTCCTCTTTAACTGCTTGGCAGATTTCACTCAAACTTACACAGCTAAAGAACCTTAACTTCTAGGCGATTGTAAAGGAAGGAATTTGGCTGTTACCAATTTTTGAAGAATTATGACCCATTGTCATATTTTCCACTTCAGAATATATACTTCCTGAAATGTTGTGGACACAACTCCTCTTTTAACTTCTTGGCAGATTTTGATCAAACTTTGGCAGCTTAAGAACCTTAATGTATAGGTGATCATTAAGGAAGGAATTTTGGCTGTGGCCAATTTTAGCCGAAAAAATGGCCCTTTGTTGTTTTTTCGACTAGAAAATATATATGAAAATAAATTTGTGGAGGCATTACTCTGACTCCATAAGTCTTTGATGTGACTGCCAAACTAGGTCTATCATCTAGTAGTTTGTATCTGAAAGCATGTAACACGCCTAGCACGTGGTCGGCGTCAAAAAGCATCGATTGCTACTACTTTACCTGAACAACGCAAGCGATATTGATTGACTATTAATGAATAAGTGTTCTAAGCGACATTGTAGGGTAATTTATAATGTGTGCAAGTTTTAAAACTTTAAATTAATTACATTTTTTTATGAAAGAACATTGAATGTTATATTAAAAACAACAAAAACAAATGACAACGAAATAAACAGATTTTGATTAATAAACCCAACTTTAAACCAGTGTCAGAAAATATAGAGTTATAAATTATTAGTGTTGAGGTGTTTGTCCGAAAATAATAGTGTTACAAAAAATATATATTTTGGCTAAAAACGAGGTTGTCCGAAAACTTAGAGTAATTACGGCACTTTATACAAATGCTTGTGTGCATGATAATATCTCAGCCAAGTTCGATAATCAGCCAAATCGCCCCAGGCACTAAGGAGTCAAAGCCCTTGAGTTATCCAAACTCTGCTTTTTAGCTCACCTGAGCACAAAGTGGTCAAAGGGTGAGCTATTCTGGTCAGTCACCATCCCTTGTCCATTGTCACTGTTGTCATCAACAAATTACTAAACAACTTTTTCTCTGAAACCGCTAGGCGAATTCAACCAAACTTGGCAGGAATGCTGTTGGGATGGTCCTTTATCAAATTCTTTCAATTTATTTGAATATATGGAAAACTCTGGTTACTGTGCAAACCAAAAGCTTAAAAAACTGGCATACTTATAAATCTTCTTGTCAGAAACCACTGGCTAGATTTGAAAATAGTTTTACAGAAATGTTCTATAAGTGACCTTCTACCAAATTTCTTCAAATAATTTTGATTTGATAAATAACATGGCCGCAAGGGAGCGGGGCAGTTTTCCTCATATGGCTATATTGAAAACTTTGAAAATTTGGTTTCAAACCACTAGCATCATTTTAAAATAATTTCACAGAAATGTTCCTTGGGTGACCCTCTACCAAAGTCTTCCAAATCATTTTGATTTGTTTAAAAACATGGCCGCAAGGGGGCGAGGCAGTTTTCCTTATATGGCCATGTTGAAAACTAAAGATCTTCTTGTCTGAAACCACTGGCAGAATTTCAAAATAATTCTGAAGAAATTATTCTTGGTGACCACCTACTAAATTTCTTCAAATCGTTTTGATTCATTGAAAAACATGGCCGACAGTTGGTTGGGGAGTTTTGCTTATATAGCTATATAGCTCTTGTTACGTTCACCATGAAACTCGACTATTAGAAAAATAGGTGAGCATTCCTACTCGCGTCGGCGTCCACGTCTCAATTTGGTTAAAGTTTATATTCAAAAGTTTTGTAACTTTAAAACTACATAAGTTATTTACTTGAAACTTGCAATATACCTTTGTCATTAACTCCAGTGTCAGGGGCAACATTACTCATAATTATGTTTTGTATTTTGACAGAGTTATGCCCCATTTTCTCATAGATTTTCTGGTTAAAGTTTATTTTTTAAAGTTTTGTAACTGCAGAACTACATAAATTATTCACCTGAACCTTGAAAAATACCTTTGTCTTCAACTCCAATGTCAGAGGCAACATTTCCTATATCTCTGTTTTGTATTTTGACAGAGTTATGCCCCTTTTCACATACAATTTCTGGTTAAAGTTTATATTCAAAACTTGTGTTACTTCAAAACTACATAAGTTATTCTCTTGAAACTTGAAATATACCGTTGTCATCAACTCCAGAAACAGGGGAAACATTTCCTATAACTTTTTTTGTATTTGTAGTTTATGCTTCTTGTTTACATAGATTTTCTGGTTAAAGTTTATAACTTTAAAACTATATAAGTTATTCACTTGAAACTTGGAATATACATTTGTCATCAACTCCAGTGTCATGGGCAACATTCCATATAACTCTGTTTTGTGTTTTGACAGAGTTATGCCCCTTTTTTGCATAGATTTTCAGGTTAAATTTATATTCAGAAGTCTTGTAGCTTGAAAACTACACAAGTTATTTACTTGAAACTTGGGATGTACCTTTTCATCGACTCCAACATCAAGTGCAACATTCCCCATAATTCACTTTTGTATTTTGCAAGAGTTATGCCCTTTTTCACATATATATTCAGGTGAAGTTTTTTTTAATCAAATGTCTCGTAACTTTCAAACTTCATAGGTTCAACAATCCCCAATAAACTACATAAGGCTTTCACTTGAATATTAGAATGATTTGTTGAAATAATTGCCCTATAATGCTATTATGAACTCAGTTTTGTTTTTTATGCCCCTTCCACTTTCAAAAATATGTACCAAAAAATATGTACCAACCAAAATACATTGAATAGTCGAGTGCGCTGTCCTCTGGCAGCTCTTGTTAACTAACTTGGCAGACATGTTAAGCATTGAGACAGTGTGTCACAAGCAAGAACAAGGTCCTTGGGTCATAGGTCAAGGTCACACTTAAAGGTCAAAGGTCAAATATAAGAAATAAAGCCATTGACTTTGTCAGGAGCATTATATTATCCAGCATGGAAGGATTTTCAAATTACTTAGCAGAAGTAATAAGTATTATAAGTCGGTGTGTTGCCTGCAAGAACCAGGTCTCTAGGTCCGAGGTCAAGGTCACAACTAAAGGTTACAGGTCAAATACAAGGCATTGGCTTTTTCTGGAGTATGATTTTGTCCAACATTGAAGCATTTTTGAAGAACTTGGCAGAAGTGATAAGCATTATGAGATGGTTTGATGCTTTAAGAACCACATCCCTTATTCCAAGGTTAAGGTCACACTGAAAGGTCAAAGGTCAAATATAAGAATTAAAGCCATTGCCCTTGTTTGGAGCATATATTTGTCCGGCAAGTAAGGATTTTCAAATTACTTGGCATAAGTGACAAGCATGATGAGACAGGATGCGGCATGCAAGAACTAGGCGCTATGACTTTGAACATTCTTAAGTTCAATCTTAGTCTTAAATATTCAGCAAATGGAAATGAAGCCTTGAATGAAACGAGCATTCTCATTAGTTAACATTTTAAGTTGAGACTTAATTTGAGATCTAGAATTTTAATTGTTGTGGGGCCAGGTCTGTAGCTGAAAGGTCAAGGTCAATATTCAAGGTCAAATTTCAAATAATTGTCCAGAGCATAATATTGTCATGCATGCAGGGATTTTCAAATAACTTGGCAGAAATGATCACCATCACGAGATGGTGTGTCTTGTGCAAGAACCTGTCTTGTGAGGTTAGTGAATTACTTCCTTTTGTTAATGAGTGTCCAAAGCATAATTCAAAAATGATACAAAATGATACAAGGCATGTTATAGATTCTTTACATAATGATTTAAGACAGCTAGATTAAATATAGCATACAAGAACCATAATTGCCTTAAAGTTTTTATTAATCCCCTTTATTGATTTTTGGTCAGGACTAAAACTATTGATTGGAACTTGGTGATACATTGACTTTTAAAATACTTCACAGAATAAGAGAATACCTTAGCAGATAGTACAATAGAAAAGGGCAATTCTCCTTTTGCAAAATAATTTGTATGCATAAAGACAAAGTGGCGCCAAGTAGAAACAGTTGTGTAGGTATTGGCATCCGTGTCTGTGGACACATTTCTAGTTTTCAGTCTGTAACTTGCATATAAACGTTAATGTTAACAACGCATTGGGATACAATCATCTAGTTTTATTTAAACTAAATAGTTTTATTAGAATCATCTATTTTTATTGAAAGTTTAAGTAACAAATAGTTTAAAGTTTTACTGATATTTAGCAGCACTCAGTAGACTTTGAAGGGACTTGTTCACAGATTTTGGCATTTTTGAAAAATGTCATTTAATGTCTTGACTGCATAAACTAAAGTAATTGGACTAATTGACAACAAATATTGTATGAAGAAAAACTGTATAATTAAAGGATTTGCCTTCGCAGGGATTCAGACCTACGACCACCGGGATAAAAAATTTGTCACGCTAACCACCCAGCCATTCTTACTTGCAATTGTATTAATGAATTTTAAATGCTATGTAAGTAATACAGGTGTTTTCCAAGTTACTGATGAGTAGCGGTACAAATGCTTTATAATATTGTCCATTTCATTGATGATTTTTTCATAAACGATACAATACTTCTAATATATTTCTTTGTCAGTACTGTTATTTCGCTTGTTTATATAATATAAATTAATTTTTCTTTCTGGGATCTATGATACAAAAATTGAAAATTGTCAATTTGCCAATCTGTGAACAGGTCCCTTTTAATTTCAAAACCTGTTGATAAGACTTTCTGTTTATGATTATCAAACTGAAAAGGAAGGAAATCATAATGGGACAACGGGACAATTGTCCCCTACAAGGGCCAGGGCCCCAGTCCCCCAATCTCAAGAGATTGCCCTGAAACCTATCATTGATTTTGGTACATAATACAGTTTAACAGTGAATTGAAGGATAAAAACCAAAAATGTAATTGTCTGAATATTGTAGATATGAGGATGTACAGTTTAACAGTGATTTGAAGTTGTTATAATTGACATTATGTAAATATAGCAGGTGTAATGATGTGCCTTATTGACTTATTGTTTTGTCTCAGTTCCTACTATTAATTTGTTTAACTCATAGAAAATTATTATTATACAATTTTCAACAGTTGCAATTTACTAGTAGCGTACGTGTGTACATTCAAATAAAAGAAATTGCTACCATGTGATAAGCAATTAATTATACCCCCACAAACGAAGTTTGGGGGGGGGGGGTTATTATAGGAGTGAGCTTGTTGGTCTGTCTGTCTGTTGGTTTTTGGTTTCCAGATGATAACTCAAGAAAGGCTTGACTTATTCAATTAATTTTTGGTACACATGTGTAACATCATAGAATACAGGTCACGGTCGATGTTGATTACAAACCACTGAATTTGGACAGAGTTATGGCCCTTATTTGACTTAAATTCCATAAAGACGTGATTTCCGGACAATAACTCAAGAATCGCTTGACATATTTAAATAATTATTGGTACACATGTGTAGCATCATAAAAACAGGTCAAGTTCGACTTTGGTTACAAAGCACTAAATTTTGACACAGTTATGGCCCCTTTTTGACTTAAATTCCTGAAAAACATGGACAATAACTCATGAAAGGCTTCACAGATTTAAATAATTTTTTGTACATAGGTGTAATATCATAAAATACATATCATGTTCAACTTTGGTTACAAACCACTTAATGTTGACAGAGTTATGGCTCCTATTGAAATTAAATTTTTCCACATACACTGTTGACCATTCACAAATTAAAGCATTCTCTCTCTGTCAATTTCTTTCGAATGGATGCCATAGTTTTGTGACAAGTCCATATTGTGGGGGTATATCCGTCACTCATGTGGCATTTCTAGTTGATTTAGCTTTAAGAATTTGTTGCAATTATTTGTTTCATTCAATTCCAGGATGCTGAATAAAGTGTTGGTGTCATTGTCACATGATGAGGATATTGGTTGCCATGGATATTACATGATGAGGGAATTGTTTGCCATAGAGATCACATAATGTGGCAACTGGTCTTCGCTACATACACTCACAGCTATATATACTATGCAGATTATTATAGTATAACAGTCTAGCAATGTCTGTGGAATGTTTAACTGGTATGTGTTTGTCTGTTGGCTATTATTTTGTTGTTTGTTTGTTGTTGTTTTTTCTTGTTGCTGTTGTTGTTTTTATTTATCCCCATATCCGCCCATCTGTTATCCGTGCGTAACTCCAGTAGTATTCGTTTTAAGTTCTGCTTAAAGTGTCCACGTACTCACGGCCTGTCTTTAACCTTTCGTCTTCACTAAGTGACCCGTAAATAACCATTGCAACGTAAAAGGCACGTGTACATTTTTGAGAAATTGACTACTATGAATTTAGTCATTCTGACAGACGTTATCTTTATAGAACGTACTCTATGCATCAAATCTTGGTTCTCGTTTCGAGAATGTCCTCGAGCAATGGATTAAAATCAGCTCGTAAATAATATATTCTTTAGGATCTGAGGACGACCAACAGAAAGTCATCTCGGGGTGTCGTGCTTTCATAGTCATGCAAGTGACGTAGATGATACATATTTAGCAGTGGGGCAAGTATAAATCGCATGTTTACGATTCAGAGTTCATTATTTGATTTGGATAGGTCTCCCGTGTGTTGATTGTTGATTTACTAGGGCACCAACAGGCAACGAAATAGAAGTTATATGATTCTTACGTTAGGAAGATTGCTCACTTGGCTCACTTTAGTCAGATAGGTTCACGAAGACCACTTTGATTGACCCTCTACAGAAAACTGGAAATAACTCAAAGCGTTTTCACAAACGGCTATTAAGCAAAGCAAGTAACATGTAGAATTATTGTTGTGTCCAACATTTGGAGACGAGAAATAAATATTCTCTCTAAATATATAGGTAATGAGAGGTCTTAATATCCGTAGGTGTCCTATACTATACGACTCAAAATTTGATACGGTCCGCTTGCAAAATGTCTTGTTTCTTCCGAGATCTGAATCTTGAAATGTAAGACAATTTTGGAGTATGTATATGAATCAGACAAACTTGAAGCAGATCAATTTCATTTCAACAAATAACAGTACTTGCGGTATTGCAAGAAATTCAGTTTTTAGCTCGACTTCTTACAGAATAGTTCGAGCTATGCTACTCGCCCGTTCGTCGGCGTAATGGTTTAAGTTTGCCCATATCTCTGTAACTACTACAGATAATCAATTGAAACTTCACACATGTCTTCCGGGTCATTTACGTGATGTCACTGACCAAGGCCCATAACTCTTACCTTCAATTTAGCATAATTATGCCCCTTTTTGTACTTGGAAATTTCAGGTTAACGTTTGCGTGCAACAATTTCATATCTCTAAATCTACTAGATATTCAGTCAAAGGTCATTATATAAGGTCACTGGCCCAGGGAAATAACTGTGACCAGCATTGCAGCGGAGTTATGCCCCTTTTTTGTAGTGAAAAAGGCCCATAACTCTGACAAAACGATTGAAGAGTCGAGCGCGCTGTCCCGAGACATCTATTGTTACTAAGGAGCTTTGTGAAAAAGGACCCAGATCATAAAAATGCCGTGTTGGTTTTCGACTAGTTTCCGGAAATACGTATTTATAGACGCTTTCTTCCGGGTGACAGAAAAATCGTGAACATCGGCATCAGCGCCAAGTTCATTTAAACGCAGAGTTAAAATCAGTTCCGACGGTGACCATCTGAAAGTCATGGCGTGCAGTTGGACCATTGCCCGACTGGACATCTTAACACATCGTTCACGCATCGGTTCGAAATTTGGTCCAATAAATGTGCCCATATGTCTGACTGGCGCCGGGCTGATTCCGGGCATTAGCCCGACCGATCCGTCTCGTGACCAACCGGAAATATCGTTGACATCGGCACAATTTCGGACGAAGACTGCGGCTTTCGTCAATCTCTTGCACACCGACTATATTCCATTCACATCTGTAGTTGGCTCACAAAGTAGTCCCAACTCACTTGGTTTTAGTCACATGGTCATAACATGCAACACGCTATAACATCCACTCCGTCCATTGTATTTACATCTGCGAACTGATTCCATTTTCGTTAATAGGAATTATTAGGAATCAAAATGATTTATGTTTCCCCGTTTATGATAATTTTGAAACATTTATTATTTCTTTCTATGCTTGTGGTCCTCAACTTTAATGTGCGTTAAATACATTTTTGTCGAGTCCGCTTCAGGTCAGCTCGACTATGTTGTCACAATGGCTGTTCGGTGCATGTGCGTGAGTGTGTGCGTCCGCCCGTGCGTGCGTCCGTCCGATCTTGTTCGGGCTGAAAATTCATATCGGACAATTTTGAAATAACACCCCAAATGTTTAACATGTGGAGACGGCGTGTAGCGCGCAAGACCGGTGTTCCTAGCGAAAAGGTGAAGGTCACACTTGGAGGTCAAATATGTGCATAATACAGCTTGTTCCGACTTCTCATTCATCATGGAATTTTTAAATGACGTGTTACAAATGATCACAATATGGAGTCGGCTTGTCGCAGGCAAAGAGCTGTGTCCCTAGCTCAAAGGTCAAGGTAACAGAGGTCGAATGTCAAATATGGTCATAATACAGCTTGTCCGGACTGTAACTTGATCATTCATCAGGGAATTTTAAAATCGATTTCCACAAATATTCACCATGTAGAGATGGCGTGTCGCTCGCAAGACCCGTGTACCCGGCTCAAAGCTCAAGATAACACTTGAGAGGTCAAATGTTAAATATAGGCATAATACAGATTGTCCGGACTGTAACTTCATCATTCTTTGGGGGATTTTAACATAACTTACCACAAATATTCACTATGTAGAGATGGCGTGACGTAGGTCGAAGGTCAAGTATGGGCATACATTGTACTACAGCTTGTCCGGACTGTAACTTCATCATTCTTTGGGGGGATTTTAACATAACATGCCACAAATATTCACCATGTAGAGATGGCGTGACGTAGGTCGAAGGTCAAGTATGGGCATACATTGTACTACAGCTTGTCCGGAGCGCCGTTGACGTCAGTTACGTCACCAGGAAGCTCACCTCGTGCAGGCAGTCACGGCCCCATGGACCCTAACAGACTGCCAAGTTTCGTGGCGATAGCTCTTATACTTCGCCAATAACATGCACAAACCGATTCTGTACGAGCCTGTATAAGGCAATTTTGGGCCGAAAATTTATATGTCCGTATGCGCGTTTTTGCGTGTTTGTGAGAATACTATAAACGACTTATCATTGAACCTTAGCAGGGTGTTAGGGGTCATGGGGACGCACCGTTTGGCACCTGTATCCGTGTTAACAATTCATACGCGACCTGAAGCGCACCAATGTACGCCTATTGCTGTACTGTATACGTTAAATAGGGCTGCCGTTGACGTCAGTTACGTCACCAGGAAGCTCAAATCGTGCAGGCAGTCTCGGCCCCATGGACGTTAACAGATTGCCAAGTTTCGTGGCGATAGCTTTTATACTTTCGTTAGTAACATGCAAAAAACGATTCTCTACGCGGATGTATAAGGCAATTTTGTGCCGAACATTCCTATGTCCGTATACGCGTTTTTGCGTGTTGGTACTATAATCGACTTATCATTGAGCCTTGACATTGTGTTAGGGGTCATGGGGACGCACCGTTTGGCACCTGTATCCACGTTAACAATTCATACACGACCTGAAGCGCACCAATGTACGCCTATTGCTGTACTGTATACGTTAAATAGGGCTGCCGTTGACGTCGTTTTGACGTCAGTTACGTCACCAGGAAGCTCACCTCGTGCAGGCAGTCTCGGCCCCATGGACCCTAACAGACTGCCAAGTTTCGTGGCGATAGCTCTGATACTTTCGCCAATAACATGCAAAAACCGATTCTCTTCGAGCCTATATAAGGGAATTTTGGGCCGATTTTTTTTTATGTCCGTATACGCGTTTTTGCGTGTTTGTGAGAATACTAGAAACGACTTATCGTTGAACCTTGGCAGGGTGTTAGGGGTCATGGGGTCGCACCGTTTTGGCACCTGTATCCGCGTTAACAATTCATAATTCATACGCGACCTGAAGCGCACCAATGTACGCCTATTGATGTATTGTATACGTTTAATAGATATGTCGTTGACGTCGTTTTGACGTCAGTTACGTCACCAGGAAGCTCACCTCGTGCAGGCAGTCTCGGCCCCATTGTCCCTAACAGACTGCCAAGTTTCGTGGCGATTGCTTTTATACTTTCGCCAATAACATGCAAAAACCAATTCTCTATGGGCCAGTAGAAGGCAATTTTGGTCCGAAAATTTCTATCTCCGTATACGCGTTTTTGCGTGTTTGTGAGAATACTATAAACGACTTATTATTGAACCTTGGCAGGGTGTTAGGGGTCATGGGGACTCACCGTTTGGCACCTGTATCCGCGTTAACAAGTCATACGCGACCTGAAGCGAACCAATGTACGCCTATTGCTGAACTGTCTACGTTAAAAAGATATGCCATTGTCGTCGTTTTGACGTCAGTTACGTCACCAGGAAGCTCACCTCATGCAGGCAGTCTTTACCCTATGGACCCTAACAGACTGCCAAGTTTCCTCGCGATAGCACTTATACTTTCGCCAATAACATGCAAAAACCGATTCTCTACCGGCCTGTATAGGGCAATTTAGGGTCGAAAATTTCTATGTCCGTTTTTGCGTGTTTGAGACAATACTATAAACGACTTATCATTGAACCTTGGCAGAGTATTAGGGGTCATGGGGACGCACCGTTTGGCACCTGTATCGGCGCTAACAATTAATACGCGACCTGGAGCGCCCCATTGTACGCCTAATGCTGTACTGTATACGTTAAATAGGGCTGCCGTTGACGTCCTTTTGACGTCAGTTACCTCACCAGGAAGCTCACCTCGTGTAGTGAGTGTCGGCCCTGTGGGCCCTAACAGACTGCAAAGTTTCGTGCCGATAGCTCTTATACTTTCGCCAATAACATGCAAAATCCGATTCTCGACTAGCCTGTATAAGGCAATTTTGTGCCGAAAATTTCAATGTCCGTATACGCGTTTTTGCGTGTTTGTGAGAATACTATAAAAGAGTTATTTTTATTAAACCTTGGCAGGATATTAGGGGTCATGGGAACGTACCGTTTGGCATCTGTGTCCACGTTAACAATTCATACGCGACCTCAAGCGCATCAATGTACGCCTATTGCTGTACTGTATACGTTAAATAGATATGCCGTTGACGTCGTTTTGACGTCAGTTCCGTCACCTGGAAGCTCACCTCGTGCAGGCCGTCACGGACCCATGGACCCTATCAGACTGCCAAGTTTCGTGGCGACAGCATTTATACTTTCACAAATAACATGCAAAACCGATTCTCAATGGGCCTGTATAAGGCAATTTTGGGCCGAAAATTTCCATATCCGTATACGCGTTTTTGCGTGTTTGTGAGAATACTATAAACGACTTATCATTGAACCTTGGCAGGGTGTTAGGGTTCATGGGGACGCACCGTATGGCCCCTGTATCCACGTTAACAATTTATTCGCGACCTGAAGCGCACCAATGTACGCCTATTACTGTACTGTATACGTTAAATAGGGCTGTCGTTGACGTCGTTTTGACGTCAGTTACGTCACCAGGAAGCTCACCTCGTGCAGGCAGTCTCGGCCACATGGACCCTAACAGACAGCCAAGTTTCGTGGCGATAGCTCTTATACTTTCACAAATAACATGCAAAACCGATTCTGTACGGGCCTGTATAAGCAAATTTTGGGCCGAAAATTTCTATGACCGTGTACGCGTTTTTGCGTGTTTGTGAGAATACTATAAACGACTTATCATTGAACCTTGGCAGGGTGTTAGGGGTCATGGGGACGCACCGTTTGGCACCTGTATCCACGTTAACAATTCATACCCGACGTGAAGCTCACGAATGTACGCCTATTGCTGTACTGTAATCGTAAAATAGGGCTGCCGTTGACATCGTTTTGACGTCAGTTACGTCACCAGAAAGCTCACCTCGTGCAGGCAGTCTGGTCCCATGGACCCTAACAGACTGCCAAGTTTCGTGGCGATAGCTTTTATACTTTCGCCCATAACATGCAAAAACCGATTCTCTACGGGCCTGTATAGGGTAATTTTGGGCCGGACATTTCTATGTCCGTATACGCGTTTTTGCGTGTTTGTGAGAATACTATAAACGACTTATCATTGAACCTTGATCGGGTGTTAGGGGTCCTGGGGACGCACCGTTTGACACCTGTATCCACGTTAACAATTCATCCGTAACCAGAAGGGCACCAATGTACGCGTATTGCTGTACTGTATTGGTGAAATAGGGCTGCCGTTGACGTCCTTTTGACGTCATTTACGTCACCAGGAAGCTCACCTCGAGCCCCATGGACCCTAACAGACTGCCCAGTTTCGTGGCGATAGCTCTTATACTTTTGCCAATAACATGCAAAAACCGATTCTCTACGGGCGTGTATAATGCAATTTTGGGCCGAAAATTTCCATGTCCATATACGCATTTTTGCGTGTTTGTGAGAATACTATAAACGACTTATCATTGAACATTGGCAGGGTGTTAGGGGTCATAGGGACTCACCGTTTAGCACTGGTATCCACGTTAATAATTGATACGCGACCTGAAGCGCACCAATGTGCGTCTTTTGCTGTACTGTATACGTTAAATAGGGCTGCCGTTGACGTCGTTTTGACGTCTGTTACGTCACCAGAAAGCTCACCGTATGCAGGCAGTCTCGGCCCCATACACCCAAACAAACTGCCAAATTTCGTGGCGATAGATCTTATACTTTTGCCAATAACATGCAAAAACCGATTCTCTACGGGCTTGTGTAAGGCAATTTTGGGCCGAAAATTTCTATCTCCGTATACGCGTTTTTGCCTCTTTGTGAGAATACTTTAAACGACTTATCATTGAACGTTTGCAGGGTGTTAGTGGTCATGGGGACGCACCGTTTGGCACCTGTATCCACGTTAAACAATTCATACGCGATCTGAAGCGCACCAATGTACGCCTATTGCTGTATTGTATACGTTAAATAGGGAAGCCGTTGACGTCGTTTTGACGTCAGTTACGTCACCAGGAAGCTCACTTCGTCCAGGCTGTCTCGGCCCCATAGACCCTAACAGACTGCCAAGTTTCGTGGCGATAGCTCTTTTACTTTGCCAATAACATGCAAAAACCGGTTCTCTACGGGCCTGTTTAATGCAATTTTGGGCCGAAAATTCCTATGTCCGTATACGCGTTTTTGCGTATTTGTGAGAATACTATAAGCGACTTGTCATTGAACCTTGGCATGGTGTTATGGGTCATGGGGTGCACCGTTTGGCACCTGTATCCGCGTTAACAATTGATACGCGACCTGTAACGCACCAATGTACGTCTATTCCTGTACTGTATACGTTAAATAGGGCTGCCGTTCACGTCGTGTTTACGTCAGTTACATCACCAGCAAGCTCACCTCGTGCAGACAGTCTCGGCCCAATGGACCCTAACCGACGGACAAGTTTCGTGGCGATAGCTCTTATACTTTCGTCTATAACATGCAAAGACGTATTGTCAACGGGCCTGTATAGTGCAATTTTGGGACGAACATTTCCATGTTCGTATTCGAGTTTTTGCGTGTTTGTGATAATACTATAAACGACTTATCATTGAACCTTGCAGGGTGTTAGGGGTCATGGTGACGCACTGTTTGGCACCTGTATTCGCGTTAACAATTCATACGCGATCTGAAGCGCACCAATCTACGCCTATTGCTGTACTTTAAACTTAAATAGGGCTGCCGTTGACGTCGTTTGGACGTCAGTTACGTCACCAGGAAGCTCACCTCGTGCAGGCAGTCTCGGCCCTATAGACCCTAACAGACTGCCAAGTTTCGTGGCGATATCTCTTATACTCTCGCCAATAACATGCAAAAACCGATTCTCTACCTGCCTGTATAAGGCAATTTTGGGCCGAAAATTTCTATGTCCGTATACTCGTTTTTGCGTGTTTGTGAGAATACTATATACGACTTATCATTGAACCTTGGCAGGGTGTTAGGGGTCATGCGTGCGCACCGTTTGGCACCTGTATCCGCGTTAACAATTCATGCGCGACCTGAAGCGCACCAATGTACGCCTATTGCTGTACTGTTTACGTTGAATCGGGCTGCCGTTGACGTCGTTTTGACGTCAGTTGCGTCACCAGGAAGCTCACCTCGTGCAGGCAGTCTCCGCCCCATGCAGCCTAACAGACTGCCAGGTTTCATGGCGATAGCTCTTATTCTTTCGCCAATAACATGCAAAAACCGATTCTCTACGGGACTATATAAGGCAATTTTGGGCCGAAAATTTGTATGTCTGTATACGCGTTTTTGCCTGTCTGTCAGAATACTATAAACGACTTATCATTGAACCTTGGCAGGGTGTTAGGGGTCATGGGGACGCACCGTTTGGCACCTGTATCCGCGTTAACAATTCATACGCGACCTGAAGCGCACCAATGTACGCCTATTGCTGTACTGTATACTTTAAATAGAGCTGCCGTAGATGTGGTTTTGACGTCAGTTACGTCACCATCAAGCTCACCTCGTGCAGTTAGTCTCGGCCCCATGGACCCTAACAGATTGCCAAGTTTCGTGGCGATAGCTCTTTCTTTCGCCAATAACATGCAAAAACCGATTCTCTTCGGGAAAGAATAAGGCAATTTTGGGCCTAAAATTTCTATGTCCGTATACACATTTTTGCGTGTTTGTGAGAATACTATAAACGACTTATCATAGAACCTTGGCAGGGTGTTAGGGGTCATGGGGACGCACCGTTTGGCACCTGTATCCGCGTTAACAATTCATTCGCGACCTGAAGCGCACCAATGTACTCCTATTTCTGAACTGCATACGTAAATTGGGCTGCCGTTGACGTCGTTTTGACGTCAGCAACGTCACCAGGAAGTTCATCTCGTGCAGGCAGTCTCGACCTCATGCACCCTAACAGACTGCCAAGTTTCATGGCGATAGCTCTTATACTTTCGCCAACAACATGCAAAAACCGATTCTCTACGGGCCTGTTTAAGGCAATTTTGGGCCGAAAATTTCCATGTCCGTATACTCGTGTTTGCGTATACGGGCCCGTAGAGAATTTTTGCATGTTATTGGCGAAAGTATAAAATCTATCGCCACGAAACTTGCCATTCTGTTATGGTCCATTAGGCCGAGACTGCCTGCACGAGTTGAGCTTCCTGGTGATGTAACTGACGTCAAAACGACGTCAACGACAGCCCTATTTAACGCATACGTACAGCAATAGGCGTACATTGGTGCGCTTTAGGCCGCGAATAAATTGTTAACGTGCATACAGGTGCCAAACGGTGCGTCCCCATGACTCCTAACAAGGTTCAATGATATGTCGTTTATAGTGTTCCCACAAACACGCAAAAACGCGTATACGGACATAGAAATTTTCGGCCCAAAATTGCCTTATACAGGCCCGTACAGAATCGGTTTTGCATGTTAAAATTAGCGAAAGTATAAGAGCAATCGCTACGAAACTTGGCAGTCTGTTAGGGTCCATGGGGCCGAGACTTCCTGCACGACGTGAGCTTCCTGGTGACGTAACTGACGTCAAAACGACGTCAACGGTAGCCATATTTGGCGTATACAGCACAGCAATAGGAGTACATTGGTGTCCTTCAGGTCGCGTATCAATTTTTAACGTCGACGCAGGTGCCAAACGGTGCGTACCCGTGACCCCTAACACCCCACCAAGGTTCAATGATAAGTCGTCAAGAGTATTCTCCCAAACACGCAAAAGCGCGTGTTTGGACATAAAAATGTTCGGCCCAAAATTGCCTTATACAGGCCCGTTTATAATCGGTTCTTGCATGTTATTGGCGAAATAATAAGGGCTTTCGCCACGAAACTTGGCAATCTGCTACAGTCCATAGGGCCGAGACTGCCTGCACGAGGTGAGCTTCCTGGTGACGTAACTGACGTGAAAACGACGTCAACGGCAGCCCTATTTAACGTATACAGTACAGCAATAGGCGTACATTGGTGCGCTTCAGGTCGCGTATGAATTATTAACATGGATACAGGTGCCAAACGGTGCGTCCCCATGACCCCTAACACCCTGCCAAGGTTCAATGATAAGTCGTTTATAGTATTCTCACAAACAGGCAAAAACGCGTATACGGACGTAGAAATGTTCGGCCCAAAATTGCCATATTCAGGCCAGTAGATAATCGGTTTTTGTTTTTGCATGTTATTGGCGAAAGTATAAGAGCTATCGCCACGAAACTTGGCAGTCTGTTAGGGTCCATGGGGCCGAGACGGCCTGCACGAGGTGTGCTTTCTGGTGCGGTAACTGACTTCAAATCGACGTGAACGGCAGCCCTATTTAACGTATGCAGTACAGCAATAGGCGTACATTGGTGCGCTTGAGGTCGCGTATGAATTGTTAACGTGGATACAGGTGCCAAACGGTGAGTCCCCATGAACCCTAACATCCTGCCAAGGTTCAATGATAAGTCGTTTATTGTATTCTCACAAACACGCCAAAACGCGATACGGACAGAGAAATGTTCGGCCCAAAATTGCCTTATACAGGCCCGTAGAGAATCGGTTTTTGCATGTTTCTGGCGAAAGAATAAGAGCTATCGCCACGAAATTTGCCAGTCTGTTAGGGTCCATGGGGCCGAGACTGCCTGCACGAGGTGAGCTTCCTGGTGACTGAAACTGTCGTCAAAACGACGTCAAAGGCAGCCCTATTTAACGTATACAGTACAGCAATAGGCGCACATTGGTACGCAACAGGTCGCGTATGAATTGTTAACGTGGATACAGGTGCCAAACGGTGCGTCCCGATGACCCCTAACACCCTGCCAAGGTTCAATGATAAGTCGTTCAGAGTATTCTCACAAACACGAAAAAACGCGTTTACGGACATAGAAAAATTCGGCCCAAAATTGCCTTATACAGGCCCGCCGAGAATCGGTTTTTGCATGTTTGTGGCGAAAGTATAAGAGCTATCGCCACGAAACTTGGCAGTCTGTTAGGGTCCATGGGGCCGAGACTGCTTGCACGAGGTTAGCTTCCTGGTGACGTAACTGACGTCAAAACGACGTCAACGGCAGCCCTATTTAACGTATATAATACCGCAATTGGAGTACATTGGTGCGCTTCAGGTAGCGTATGAATTCTTGACGTGGATACAGGTGCCAAACGGTGCGTCCCCAAGACCCCTAACAGCCTGCCAAGGTTCAATGATAAATCGTTTATAGTATTGTCACAAACACGCAAAAACGCGTATACGGATAAATAAATTTTCGACCCAAAAATGGACTATACAGGCCCGTAGAGAATCGGTTTTTGCATGTTATTCGCGAAAGTATAAGAGCTATCGCCACGAAACTTAACAGTCTGTTAGGGTCCATGGGTCCGAGACTACCTCGCCGATGTGAGCTTGCTGGTGACGTAACTGACGTCAAAACGACCTCAACGGAGGCCTAATTTATTGTATATAGTACAGCAATAGGCGTACATTGGTGCGCTTCAGGTCGCGTATAAATTGTTAACGTGGATACAGGTGCCAAACGATGCGTCCCCATGGCCCCTAACACCCCACCAAGGTTCAATGATAAGTCATCAAGGGTATTCTCCCAAACACGCAAAAACGCGTGTTTGGAGTTTAAAATGTTCGGCCCAAAATTGCCTTATACAGGCCCGTTTATAATCGGTTTTTGCATGTTATTGGCGAAAGTATAAGAGCTATCGCCACGAAACTTGGCAGTCTGTTAACGTCCGTCGGGCCGAGACTGCCTGCACGAGGTGAACTTCCTGGTGACGTAACTAACGTCTAAACGACGTCAACGGCAGCCCTATTTAACGTATCCAGTACAGCAATAGGAGTTCATTATTGCGCTTCAGGTCGCGTATGAATTGTTAACGTGGATACAGGTGCCAAACGGTGCGTCCCCATGACCACTAACACCCTGCCAAGGTTCAATGATAAGTCGTTGATAGTATTCTCACAAACACGCAAAAACGCGTATACGGACATAGAAATTTTTGGCTCTAAATTGCTTTATACAGGCCCGTAAAGAATCGGTGTTTGCAGGTTATTGGCGAAAGTATCAGTGCTATCGCCACGAAACTTGGCAGTCTGTTAGGATCCATGTGGCCGAGACTGCCTGCACGAGGTGAGATTCCTGGTGACGTAAATGACGTCAAAACGACGTCAAAGGCAAGCCTATTTAACGCATAGAGTACAGCAATTGGCGTACATTGATGCGCTTCAGGTCGCGTATGAATTGCTAACGTGGATACAGGTGCCAAACGGTGCGTCCCCAGGACCCCTAACACCCTACCAAGGTTCAATGATAAGTCGTTAATAGTATTCTCACAAACACGCAAAAACGTGTAGATCTATACGGACATAGAAATTTTCGGCCAAAATTCCTTATACAGGCCCGTAGAGAATCGGTTTTTGCATGTTATTGGCGAAAGTATAAGAGCTATCGCCACGAAACTTGGCAGTCTGTTCGGGTCCATGGGGCCGAGACTGCCTGCACGAGGTGAGCTTCGTGGCGACGTAACTGACGTCAAAACGACGTCAAAGGCAGCCCTATTTAACGTATACAGTACAGCAATAGGCGTTCATTGGTGCGCTTCAGGTCGCGTATGAATTGTTAACGTGGATACAGGTGCGAAACGGTGCGTCCCCATGACTCCTAACACCCTGCCAAGGTTCAATGATATGTCGTTTATAGTATTCTCCCAAACACGCAAAAACGCGTATACGGATATACAAATTGTTGGCCAAAAATTGCCTCATACAGGCCCATAGAGAATCGGTTTTTGCATGTTATTGGCGAAAGTATAAGAGCTATCGCCACGAAACTTGGTAGTCTGTTAGGGTCCATGGGGCCAGGACTGCCTGCACGAGGTGAGCTTCCTGGTGACGCAACTGACGTCAAAACGACGTCAACTGCAGCCCTATTTAACATATTCAGTACAGCAATTGGCGTACATTGGTGCGTTTCAGGTCGCGTATGAATTGTTAACGTGGATACAGGTGCCAAACGGTGCGCCCCCATGACCCCTAACACCCTGCCAAGGTGCAATGATAAGTCGTTTATAGTATTCTCACAAACACGCAAAAACGCGTATACGGACATAGAAATTTTCGGCCCAAAAATTGCATAATTCAGGCCCGTAGAGAATCGGTTTTTGCATGTTATTGACGAAATTATAAGAGCTATCGCCACGAAACTTGGCAGTCTGTTAGGGTCCATGAGGCAGAGACTGCCTGCAGGAGGGGAGCTTCCTGGTGACGTAAATGACGTCAAAACGACGTCAACGGCAGCCCTTTTAACGTTTTCAGTACAGCAATTGGCGTACATTGGTGCGCTTCAGGTCGAGTATGAATTGTAAACGTGCATACAGGTGCCAAACGGTGCGTCCCCATGATCTCTAACACACTGCCAAGGTTCAATGATGAGTCGTTTATAGTATTCTCACAAACACGCAAAAACGCGTATTGGGACATAGAAATGTTCGGCCCAAAATTGCCTTATACAGGCCCGTAGAGAATCGGTTTTTGCATGTTATTGGAAAAAGGATAGAGCTATCGCCACGAAACTTGGCTGAATGTTAAGGTCCATGGGGCCGAGACTGCCTGCACACATTGGTGCGCTTCAGGTCGCGTATGAATTGTTAACGTGGATACAGGTGCCAAACGGTGCGCCGCCATGACCCCTAACATCCTGCCAAGGTTCAATGATAAGGCGTTTATAGTATTCTCACAAATACTCAAAAACGCGTATACGGTCATAGACATTTTCGGCCCAAATTGCCTTATACAGGCCCATAGAGAATCGGTGTTTGCTTGTTATTGGCGAAAGAATAAGAGCTATCGCCACGAAACTTGGCAGTCTGTTACGGTCCATGGGCCCGAGAGTGCCTGTACGAGGTGATCGTAACTGACGTCCAAACGACGTCATCGGCAACCCTATTTAACGTATACAGTACAGCAATAGCCGTACATTGGTGCGCTTCAGGTCGCTATGAATTGTTAACGTGGATACAGGTGCCAAACGGTGCGTCCCCATGACCCATAACACGCTCCCAAGGTTCAATGATAAGTCGCTTATAGTATTCTCACAAACACGCAAAAACGCGTAGATCTATACGGACATGGAAATTTTCGGCCCAAATTCGTTATACTGGCCCATAGAGAATCGGTTTTTGCATGTTAATGGCGAAAGTATAAGAGCTATCGCCACGAACCTTGGCAGTCTGTTAGGGTCCATGGGTCCGAGACTGCCTGCACGATGTGAGCTTCCTGGTGACGTAACTCACGTCAAAACGACGTCAAAGGCAGCCCTATTTAACGTATAAAGCACAGAAATCGGCGTACATTGGTGCGTTTCAGGTCGCGTATGAATTCTTAACGTGGATACAGGTGCCAAACGGTGATCCCCAGTGACGCCTAACTCCCTGCCAAGGTTCAATGATAAGTCGTTTATAGTATTATCACAAACTCGCACAAACGCGTATACGTACTTAGAAATGTTCGTCCCAAAATTGCCTTATACATTCCCGTAGAGAATCGGTTTTTGCATGTTATTAGCGAAAGTATAAGAGCTATCGCCACGAAATTTGGCAGTCTGTTAGGGTCCATGGGGTCGAGACCACTGCACGAGGTGAACACACTGGTGATGTAACTGACGTCAAAACGACGTCAAAGGCAGCCCTATTTAACGTATACAGTACAGCAATAGGCGTACATTGGTGCGCTTCAGGTCGCGTATGAATTTTTAACGTGGATACAGGTGCCAAACGGTGCGTCCCCATGACCCATAATACCCTGCCAAGCTTCAATGATAAGTCGTTTATAGTATTCTCACAAACACCCAAAAACGCGAATACGAATATACAAATTTTTGGCCCAAAATTGCCTTATACAGGCCCGTAGAGAATCGGCTTTTGCATGTTGTAGGCGAAAGTATAAGAAATATAGCCACGAAACTTGGCAGTCTGTTAGGGTCCATGGGGCCGAGACTGCCTACACGAGGTGAGCTTCCTGGTGACGTAACTGACGTCAAAACGACGTCAACGGCAGCCCTATTTAACGTATACAGTACAACAGACGGCGTACATTGGTGCGCTTCAGGTCGCGAATGAATTGTTAACGTGGATACAGTTGCCAAACGGTGCGTCCCCATGACCCCTAACACACTGCGAAGGTTTAATGAAAACTCGCTTATAGTATTCTCACAAACACGCAAAAACGCGTATACGTACATAGTAATTTTTGGCCCAAAATAGAGAATCGGTTTTTGCATGTTATTCGCGAAAGTATAAGAGCTCTCGCTACGAAACTTGGGTGTCTGTTAGGGTCCATCGGGCCGAGACTGCCTGCACAAGTTGAGCTTATTGATGACGTAACTGACTTCAAAACGACGGCAACGACATCCCGATTTAACGTATACAGTACAGCAATAGGCGTGCATTGGTGCGCTTCAGGTCGCGTACGAATTGTTAACGTGGATACAGGTGCCAAACGGTGCGTCCCCATGACTCCTAACACCCTGCCAAGGTTCAATGATAAGTCGTTTATAGTATTCTTACAAACACGCAAAAACGCGTATACGGACATTGAAATTTTCGGCCCAAAATTGCTTTATACAGGCCCGTAGAGAATCGGTTTTTCCATGTTATTGGCGAAAGTATAAGAGATATCGCCACGAAACATGGCAGTCTGTAAGGGTCCATGGGGCCGAGACTGCCTGCACGAGGTGAGCTTCCTTGTAACGTAACTGACGTCAAAACGACGTCAACGGCAGCCCTATTCAACGTATACAGTACAGCAATAGGAGTTCATTGGTGCGCTTCAGGTCGCGTATAAATTGTTAACGTGGTTACAGGCGCCAAACGGTGCGTCACCATGACCCCTAACACCCTGCCAAGATTCAATGATAAGTCGTCTATAGTATTCTCACAAACACGCACAAATGCGGATACGGACATAGAAATTTCCGGCCCAAAATTGCCTTATACAGGCCCGTAGAGAATCGGTTTTTGTATGTTATTCGCGAAAGTATAAGAGCTCTCGCCACGAAACTTGGCAGTCTGTTAGGGTCCAAGGGGCCGAGACTGCCTGCACAATTTGAGCTTCTTGATGACGTAACTGACGTCAAAACGACGTCAACGACAGCCCTATTTAACGTATACAGTACAGCAATAGGCGTACATTGGTGCGCTTCAGGTCGCGTACGAATGTTAACGTGGATACAGGTGCCAAACGGTGCGTCCCCATGACCCCTAAACCCTGGCAAGGTTCATTGATAAGTCGTTTATAGTATTCTCACAAACACGCAAAAACGCGCATACGCACACAGGAATTTTCGGCCAAAATTGCCTTATTCAGGCCCTCAGAGAATCCGTTTTTGGATGTTATTGGCGAAAGTATAAGAGCTAGCCACGAAACTTGGCAGTCTGTTAGTGTCCATGGGGCCGAGACTGCCTGCACGAGGTGAGCATCCTGGTGACGTCACTGACGTCAAAACGACGTCAAAGGCAGCAATATTTAACGTATACATTACAGCAATAAGCGAACATTGGTGCGCTTCTGGTCGCGGATGAATTGTTAATGTAGATACAGGTTCCAAACGGTGCGTCCCCATGACCCCTAACACCTTGCCAATGTTCAATGATAAGTCGTTTATAGTATTCTCACAAACAAGGAAAAACGCTTATACGGGTATAGAAATGTTCGGCCCAAAACTGCCTAATAAAGACCCATAGAGAATCGGTTTGTGCATGTTATTGGCGAAAGTATAAGAGCTATCGCCACGAAACTTGGCAGTGTGTTAGGGTCCATGGGGTCGAGACTGCCAGCACGAGGTGAGCTTCCTGGTGACGTAACTGACGTCAAAACGACGTCAACGGCAGCCTATTTAACATATACAGTACAGCAATAGTCGTACATTGGTGCGCTTCAGGTCGCGTATGAATTGTTAACGTGGATACAGGTGCCAAACGGTGCGTCCCCATGACCACTAACATCCTGCCAAGGTTCAATGATAAGTCGTTTATAGTATTCTCACAAACACCCAAAAACGCGAGTACGAATATACAAATTTTTGGCCCAAAATTGCCTTATACAGGCCCGTAGAGAATCGGTTTTTGCATGTTATTGGCGAAAGTATAAGAGCTATCGCCACGAATCTTGGCAGTCTGTTAGGGTCCATGGGGCAGAGACTGCCTGCACGAGGTGAGGTTTCTGGTGACGTAACTGACGTCAAAACGACGTCAACGGCAGCCCTATTTAACGTATACAGAACAGCAATAGGCGTACATTGGTGCGCTTGAGGTCGCGTATGAAATGTTAACGTGGATACAGGTGCCAAACGGTGCGTTCCCATGACCCCTAACAAACTGCCATGGTTCAATGATAAGTCGTTTATAGTATTCTCACAAACACGCAAAAACGCGTGTACGGATATAGAAATTTTTGGCCCAAAATTGCCATATACAGGCCCGTTGAGAATCGGTTTTAGCATGTTATTGGCGAAAGTACAAGAGCTATCGCCACGAAACTTGGCAATCTGTTAGGGTCCATGGGGCCGAGACTGCCTGCACGAGGTGAGCTTCCTAGTGACGTAACTGACGTCAAAACGACGTCAACGGCAGCCCTATTTAACGTATACAGTACAACAATAGGCGTACATTGGTGCGCTTCAGGTCGCGTATGAATTGCTAACGTGGATACAGGTGGCAAACGGTGCGTCCCCATGACCCCTAACACCCTGCCAAGGTTCAATGATAAGTCGTTTATAGTATTCTCACAAACCCGCAAAAACGCGTATACGGATATAGAAATTTTTGGCCCAAAATTGCCTTATACAGGCCCGTAGAGAATCGGTTTTTGCTTGTTGTTGGCAAGAGTTTAAGAGCTATCGCCACGAAACTTGGCAGTCTGTTAGGGTCCATGGGGACGAGACTGCCTGCACGAGGTGAGCTCCCTGGTGACGTAACTGACGTCAAAACGACGTCAACGGCAGCCCTATTTAACGTATACAGTTCAGCAATAGGCGTACATTGGTGCGCTTCAGGTCGCGAACGAATTGTTAACGTGGATACAGGTGCCAAACGGTGCGTCCCCATGACCCCTAACACCCTGCCAAGGTTCAATGATAAGTCGTTTATAGTATTCTCACAAACACGCCAAAACCCGTATTCCAACATAGAAATGTTCGGCCAAAATTGCCTTATACAGGCCCGTAGAGAATCAGTTTTTGCATGTTATTTGCGAAAGTATAAGAGCTATCGCCACGAAACTTGGCAGCCTGTAAGGGTCGATGGGGCTGAGTCTACCAGCACGAGGTAAGCTTCCTGGTGCCGTAACTGACGTCAAAACGACGTCAACGGCAGCCCTATTTAACGTATACAGTACAGCAATAGGCGTACATTGGTGCGCTTCAGGTCGCGTATGAATTGATACGTGGATAGAGATGCCAAACGGTGCGTGTCCACGACCCCTAACACCCTGCCAAGGTTCAATGGAAAGTCGTTTATAGTATTCTCACACACACGCAAAAACGCGTATACGGACATATACATTTTCGGCCCAAAATTGCCTTATACAGGCCCATAGAGAATCGGTTTTTGCATGTTAATGGCGAAAGTATAAGAGCTATCGCCTCGAAAGGTGGCAGTCTGTTAGGGTCCATGGGTACGAGACTGCCTGCACGAGGTGAGCTCCCTGGTGACGTAACTGACGTCAAAACGACGTCAACGGCAGCCCTATTCAAAGTGTACAGATCAGCAATAGGCGTACATTGGTGCGCTTGAGGTCGCGTATGAATTGTTAACGTGGATACATGTGCCAAACGGTGCGTCCCCATGACCCCTAACAACCTGCCATGGTTCAATGATAAGTCGTTTATAGTATTCTCACAAACACGCAAAAACGCGTATACGGATATGGAAATTTTTGTCCCAAAATTGCCTTATACAGGCCCGTAGAGAATCGGGTTTTGCATGTTATTGGCGAAAGTATAAGAGCTATCGCCACGAAACTTGGCAATCTGTTAGGGTCCATGAGGCCTAGACCGCCTGCACGAGGTGAGATCCTCGTGACATAAATGACGTCAAAACGACGTAAACGGCATCCCTATTTAACGTATACAGTACAGCAATAGTACATTGGGGCGCTTCAGGTCGAGTATGAATTGTAAACGTGCATACAGGTGCCAAACGACCCCATGACCCCTAACACCCTGCCAAGGTTCAATGATGAGTCGTGTATAGTATTATCACAAACACGCAAAAACGCGTATACGGATGTAGAAATGTTCGGCCCAAAATTGCCTAATAAAGACCCATAGAGAATCGGTTTGTGCATGTATTGTAAATATTGTAAATTTATTAAAATTTAGAACCGAGTTAACGCGTTTAAGAGTATCTGCTCACAGACTTGAAGTCGAAGCAGGGCGATGGCACAAGCCTGAAAAGACACCGTATCAAAACAGAAAATGTAAGCACTGTAACGTCCTCGAAGATGAGTTTCATTTTTTACTTGAATTTCCATTGTTTAATAGTCTTAGAAAACAATATATACATAGATATTATTGGAATCACACAAATATGATAAAATTTATCGAACTCTTACAAACTGACGACAAAAAGACAATTAAAAATCTTGCCACATTTATTATTAAAGCATTTAAATTAAGAACTGAATTATATTATCAATAGTTTCTCTCCATATAGTACTGTCTGTTTCTTAGTCATAGCACTAATAGCTATATTTATACACATTTTTCGAACATTCATTTTTATTTGGATAAGATACTGATTTGTTATTCAATATGCAAATTATATATTTACCTTAAATTAGTATTGGTAAACAGTGTTAAAATGTTAAAAATGGCTGTTTTATTTGAATATGCCTGTTTGTAGGGTTATCAATCCTTTCATTATACATTTTAAATTGGTATTGTTTAAGACAGTATATTTATATGCCTGCATGTCATTGACCACTGTTGACAATATAGTGTATTATATGTATGTGTACTCATGGGCTTAAAGCCTAATGTATTCTGAAATAAACCATGTTATTGGCGAAAGTATAAGAGCTATCGCCACGAAACTTGGCAGTCTGTTAGGGTCCATGGGGCCGAGACTGCCTGCACGAGGTGAGGTTTCTGGTGACGTAACTGACGTCAAAACGACGTCAACGGCAGCCCTATTTAACGTATACAGAACAGCAATAGGCGTACATTGGTGCGCTTGAGGTCGCGTATGAATTGTTAACGTGGATACAGGTGCCAAACGGTGCGTTCCCATGACCCCTAACAAACTGCCATGGTTCAATGATAAGGCGTTTATTGTATTCTCACAAACACGCAAAAACGCGTATACGGATATAGAAATTTTTGGCCCAAAATTCCCTTATACAGGCCCGTGGAGAATCGGTTTTTGCATGTTATTGGCGAAAGTACAAGAGCTATCGCCACGTAACTTGGCAGTCTGTTAGGGTCCATGGGGCCGAGACTGCCTGCACGAGGTGAGGTTTCTGCTGACGTAACTGACGTCAAAACGACGTCAACGGCAGCCGTATTCAACGTATACAGTACAGCAATAGGCGTTCATTGGTGCGCTTCAGGTCGCGTATGAATTGTTAACGTAGATACAGGTGCCAAACGGTGCGTCCCAATGACCCCTAACACCCTGCCATGGTTCAATACTATTCTCACAAACACTCAAAAACGCGTATACGGACATCGAAATTTTCGGCCCAAAATTCCCTTATACAGGCCAGTAGAGACTCGGTTTTTGCATGTTATTGGCGAAAGTATAAGAGCTATCGCCACGAAACTTGGCAGTCTGTTAGGGTCCATGGGGCCGAGACTGCCTGCACGAGGTGAGGTTTCTGGTGACGTAACTGACGTCAAAACGACCTCAACGGCAGCCCTATTTAACGTATACAGAACAGCAATAGGCGTACATTGGTGCGCTTGAGGTCGCGTATGAATTGTTAACGTGGATACAGGTGCCAAACGGTGCGTTCCCATAACCCCTAACAAACTGCCATGGTTCAATGATAAGTCGTTTATAGTATTCTCACAAACACGCAAAAACGCGTATACGGATATGTAAATTTTTGGCCCAAAATTGCCTTATACAGGCCCGTAGAGAATCGGTTTTTGCATGTTATTGGCGAAAGTACAAGAGCTATCGCCACGTAACTTGGCAATCTGTTAGGGTCCATGGGGCCGAGACTGCCTGCACGAGGTGAGCTTCCTGGTGACATAACTGACGTCAAAACGACGTCAACGGCAGCCCTATTTAACGAATACAGTACAACAATAGGCGTACATTGGTGCGCTTCAGGTCGCGTATGAATTGTTAACGTGGATACAGTTGCCAAACGGTGCGTCCCCATGACCCCTAACACACTGCGAAGGTTTAATGATAACTCGTTTATAGTATTCTCACAAACACACAAAAGCGCGTATACGGACATTGAAATTTTCGGCCCAAAATTGCCTTATACAGGCCCGTAGAGAATCGGTTTTTGCATGTTATTGGCGAAAGTATAAGAGCTATCGCCACGAAACTTGGCAGTCTGTTAGGGTCCATCGGGCCGAGACTGCCTGCACGAGGTGAGCTTCCTGGTGACGTAACTGACGTGAAAACGACGTCAACGGCAGCGCTATTTAACGTATACAGTACAGCAATAGGCGTACATTGGTACGCTTCAGGTCGCGTATGAATTGTTAACGTGGATACATGTGCCAAACGGTGCGTCTCCACGACCCCTAACACCCTGCCAAGGGTCAATGATGAGTCGTTTATAGTATTCTCACAAACACGCAAAAACGCGTAAATGGACATTGAAATTTTCGGCCCATAATTCCCTTATACAGGCCCGTAGAGAATCGGTTTTTGCATGTTACTGGCGAAAGTATAAGAGCTATCGCCACGAAACTTGGCAGTCTGTTAGGGTCCATTGGTTCGAGACTGCCTGCACGAGGTGAGCTCCCTGGTGACGTAACTGACGTCAAAACGACGTCAACGGCAGCCCTATTCAAAGTGTACAGATCAGCAATAGGCGTACATTGGTGCGCTTGAGGTCGCGTATGAATTGTTAACGTGGATACATGTGCCAAACGGTGCGTCCCCATGACCCCTAACAACCTGCCATGGTTCAATGATAAGTCGTTTATAGTATTCTCACAAACACGCAAAAACGCGTATACGGATATGGAAATTTTTGGCCCAAAATTGCCTTATACAGGCCGTAGAGAATCGGTTTTAGCATGTTATTGGCGAAAGTACAAGAGCTATCGCCACGAAACTTGGCAGTCTGTTAGGGTCCATGGGGCCGAGACTGCCTGCACGAGGTGAGCTTCCTGGTGACGTAACTGACGTCAAAACGACGTCAACGGCGGCCCTATTTAACGTATACAGTACAGCAATATTCGTACATTGGTGCGCTTCAGGTCGCGAACGAATTGTTAACGTGGATACAGGTGCCAAACGGTGCGTCCCCATGACCCCTAACACCCTGCCAAGGTTCAATGATAAGTCGTTTATAGTATTCTCACAAACACGCCAAAACCCGTATTCCGACATAGAAATTTTCGGCCAAAATTGTCTTATACAGGACCGTAGAGAATCGGTTTTTGCATGTTATTTGCGAAAGTATAAGAGCTATCGCCACGAAACTTGGCAGTCTGTAAGGGTCGATGGGGCCGAGTCTACCTGCACGAGGTGAGCTTCCTGCTGCCGTAACTGACGTCAAAACGACGTCAACGGCAGCCCTATTTAACGTATACAGTACAGCATTAGGCGTACATTGGTGCGGTTCAGGTCGCGTATGAATTGATAACGTGGATAGAGATGCCAAACGGTGCGTCTCCACGACCCCTAACACCCTGCCAAGGTTCAATGGAAAGTCGTTTATAGTATTCTCACACACACGCAAAACGCGTATACGGAGATATACATTTACGGCCCAAAATTGCCTTATACAGGCCCGTGGAGAATCGGTTTTTGCATGTTATTGGCGAAAGTATTACAGCTATCGCCACGAAACTTGGCAGTCTGTTAGGGTCCGTCGGGCCGAGACTGTCTGCACGAGTTGAGCTTCCTAGTGACGTAACTGACGTCAAAACGACGTCAACGGCAGCCTTATTCAACGTATACAGTACAGCAATAGGAGTTCATTGGTGCGCTTCAGGTCGCGTATGAATTGTTAACGTAGATACAGGTGCGAAACGGTGCGTCCCCATGACCCCTAACACCATACCAAGGTTCAATGATAAGTCGTTTAAATGATAAGTCGTTTATAGTATTCTCACAAACACGCAAAAGCGCGTGTACGTACATAGAAATTTTCGGCCCAAAATTGCCTTATACAGGCCCGTAGAGAATCGGTTTTTGCATGTTATTCGTGAAAATACAAGAGCTATCGCCACGTAACTTGGCAGTCTGTTCGGGTCCATGGGGCCGAGACTGCCTGCACGAGGTGAGCTTCCTGGTGACGTAACTGACGTCAAAACGACGTCAACGGCAGCCCTATTTAACGTATACAGTACAACAATAGGCGTACATTGGTGCGCTTCAGGTCGCATATGAATTGTTAACGTGGATACAGATGCCAAACGGTGCGTCCCCAGGACCCCTAACTCCCTGCCAAGGTTCAATGATAAGTCGTTTATAGTATTCTCACAAACACGCAAAAACGCATGTACGGACAAAGAAATTTTCGGCCCAAAATTGCCTTATACAGGCCCAGACATTTACACGCGTAGTAAATTACAAACGTTAATACAACGATGTAAATACGTTTCCGAAACGTGCATAGGACGAAACATAACAAAATCGTACCCAAAACTAAAACTTTTGGCTTACTATGAAAACGTTATGCATTCGTTTTTGGGAGAACGTTGACAAAACGTCTACTTTATACCAGCTCCAACGTTTTGCAAACGTAGAACGTTGCAAACGTTGACACAACGATGTAAGTACGTTTCCGAAACGTGTATAGGACGAAACATACCAAAAACGTTCCCAAAACCAAAACTTTTGGTTTACTGGGATAATTTTATCAATTGCAACTGATGGTTACTCATTAAAGCAGCAGTCCAGAGATATTCTAATACAAATAAAACTTTGCATAAATCGTTTTTAATGGACAAAATACAAAACAAACGCATTGAAATCGGTAAAATTATAACGTCTTGGTTACTTTTTATCCTATAGTTATGTGTATGCGATAGCTGTTAATGCCTTTGGAGTAAATTTGCATGTACATTAGTGCATATTCCGTTCGTACAAAGCGTTTCCGAACATATATACATTATAAAATGCATTTCGTAAATAAGAAACAGTTTTCAGTAGAATAAACGTCATTAACGTTCATTAGAACTAATGCCAATTTAATATAGTGAATTATATTCTATGGACTGCGGCTTTAACGAAACGGTATTTACAGCATATTTCTATGTCAGTAGTGTAATTTCGCTCCTTTATATACACTATTTTTTTGTTGGAATCTGTGACAAGAAGTTTGGAAATTGTCAGTTGGCCAATCTGTGAACAGGTCTCTTTACCATAGTCTGCTTAGTACTGTTACAAGGGTTGCTTCTTCCACATTTCAGCGACTTCGTCTTCCTGATTGCCTAACTTTATATGCAAATTATGCTTATACATGCATTGACTGTATATCTGTTGGAAATAATTAGCAAACCCATTTAGGGCGTACAGTATAATATGGAGGACATATGCGGCCAAACGGCATCATGCTTGATGACATCCCAACTTCCAAATTACACATTGTTCTCTGTCGTAATTTCATCGTTCTATCCTGCAACTGTCAGATTTTGTTTTCCCAAAGTTCATTGTCATGCGGTCCAATATCTATACTATTTACTCAAAGTTGTATCTTCCATGTGACTTGCCTACCATTCTTAGTTTTATATTTGCCACATCGTGTAATTTTAATGCTCTTTCGAATCTTTTGAATGCCTGAGATTATATAAAATATTCAGAAAGTTGCAATGTGAAATTTTGAAGTTGGGATGTCATCAAGTATGATGTATGTTTGGCAGGATATGTCCTCCATGGTATTTTCCTTCTCTGACCGTGAAATCACAGCCCTTCTTTTGACGCACTGTTATTTGTTCTTGTCTTTCTAGCATGTCGATTTTAAAGTTAATGTGTGTATATATAATTAAATCTATGAAGATAATTAATGCAGTTATCACAACAGCAAATTTACGATTTTCGTCATGAAAGTTGTTTCTTTGAGTTCCAAACTGATGTGAACGACGCCGGTATGTTCTACAAACAGCAGGTGCCTTATCATTAACACGATGGCCTAACATTCATTTACGTATATCATCTGGTGGGACGTACCATACCATAGGCAGAGTGGTTCAGCGAAGCCGCCTTTAATTTGAAGTATTTTGTCTATTGGATAAAGTATACGAGTAGATAAAAGTCATAGATCTAAAAGAGTTTTCTTAATTTCATATTATTATGAGTATCATGTAGGTTTACAAAATTTAACATGACACCGAGCACGGGTCCCCTTGGCATAAATATAAGCATTCTTAATCTTACTCTTAATCTTAAAAACAAAATAACCTGTGGAAATCAACGTCAATGGATATAAACAGTTTTCTTAATTTTAGCACTTTAACTGGCAGTTAACAATTTTAACATGGCAATGAGCTCAGGCCCCATGGTATAAATGTAAACTTCTTAAACGGATTCTTAATCTTAAAAATATTTACCAGTGGGAATCAAACTTCATGTTTTATCCTTTTAATTACTCGAGACGAGACGTGTGTAGTATTTCAATACTTAAGTTAAAGCTTGAGAATATATGAGGCGATTCTTGGGAAAACCGGACTTAATGCATATGCGTAAAGTGTCGTCCCGGATTAGCCTGTGCAGTCCGCAGAGGCTAATCCAGGACGGCACTTTCCGCCTACAGTGGAATTACGTTTAGAAGAGACTTCATTGAAACAGAAAATACCATAAAAGCGGAAAGTGCCGTTCTGGATTAGCCTCTGCGGACTGCACAGCCTAATCCGGGACGACACATTACGCACATGCATTACGCCTCCTATGTGATCATGGGCCCAGGTTTCAACTACGCCACTGTACTTGGCCCTTTCTTTATCAGGTCGTACCAGTGATCACCATATTGTTAGATGAGTTTGTAATTCTACTACTTTTCAGCTAATTTCTTTTAAATATATTTAAGTAATGAAGCTGACAGACACAATATTTGTAGTTTTAGTGTCTGTAGTACATGTGAATGCGGATTATGACTGCATTTGCAACCAACATTCCGAACGAGATGTCTACAAGCAAGTAAGAAACTCTACTTTTTGTACATTGTTGTTGTTGTTGTTTTCATATATATGTGTTTTGTGTTTTTTTCTGTCAATCGTTTGTTAATTGAGTATAATTACCCATTTAGCAATCTCATATGGGTCCCATATGGGCTGAATCGTGGTTATTTAAAATATTGTTACAGGTTTCTGTGTTGGGAGCTATTGCTATTAATAGAGCGTGTCGCCTATAGGAGGCTTCACAAAATAATTATTTCATTCTGTTCATGACATCTAATAAAAAAGTTCATTGTTATGCTCGGTTCTAGAGTATATGTCGATGATATGTTTATAACTTTATTTTAACCGCTTATGTAAACAATTCTGTACAGTTTAACTCCAAAAAGTATGCAACCATTATTGGTAGACATTAAACCACTGTTTGTAAGTTTGCATTCCCTAAAATCCTCCCGCGCAAAAACATTTGCCAAATAGAATAATGGTATTCAATTTTACCACTGCATAGTTAGCTTATTGCGCCAAATTTCTAGCTTTTCATAGGTCCAGATTGGCAAGAAATCTAGGTCAAAAGTGATTTTAGACAGCTACGCTGAATAAAATAATACCCTAACTGGATAAAACTTTTAGGTTCATGATTCAATTTTAAACTGTAAGTACTTGGAACACATGCGTTTCATGCTGTCCCCGGATGTTGCGCATAACCCACGTGTCCGAACTTGGTACGTGGATGTCAAATTATCGGTCTAATAGAGGATTAGCTTGTATGGACATAACCCACGTGTCCGAACTTGGTACGTGGATGTCAAATTATCGGTCTAATAGAGGATTAGCTTGTATGGACATAACCCACGTGTCCGAACTTGGTACGTGGATGTCAAATTATCGGTCTAATAGAGGATTACCTTGTATGGACATAACCCACGTGTCCGAACTTGGTACGTGGATGTCAAATTATCGGTCTAATAGAGGATTAGCTTGTATGGACATAACCCACGTGTCCGAACTTGGTACGTGGATGTCAAATTATCGGTCTAATAGAGGATTAGCTTGTATGGACATAACCCACGTGTCCGAACTTGGTACGTGGATGTCAAATTATCGGTCTAATAGAGGATTACCTTGTATGGACATAACCCACGTGTCCGAACTTGGTACGTGGATGTCAAATTATCGGTCTAATAGAGGATTAGCTTGTATGGACATAACCCACGTGTCCGAACTTGGTACGTGGATGTCAAATTATCGGTCTAATAGAGGATTAGCTTGTATGGACATAACCCACGTGTCCGAACTTGGTACGTGGATGTCAAATTATCGGTCTAATAGAGGATTAGCTTGTATGGACATAACCCACGTGTCCGAACTTGGTACGTGGATGTCAAATTATCGGTCTAATAGAGGATTAGCTTGTATGGACATAACCCACGTGTCCGAACTTGGTACGTGGATGTCAAATTATCGGTCTAATAGCGGATTACCTTGTATGGACATAACCCACGTGTCCGAACTTGGTACGTGGATGTCAAATTATCGGTCTAATAGAGGATTAGCTTGTATGGACATAACCCACGTGTCCGAACTTGGTACGTGGATGTCAAATTATCGGTCTAATAGAGGATTACCTTGTATGGACATAACCCACGTGTCCGAACTTGGTACGTGGATGTCAAATTATCGGTCTAATAGAGGATTAGCTTGTATGGACATAACCCACGTGTCCGAACTTGGTACGTGGATGTCAAATTATCGGTCTAATAGAGGATTAGCTTGTATGGACATAACCCACGTGTCCGAACTTGGTACGTGGATGTCAAATTATCGGTCTAATAGAGGATTACCTTGTATGGACATAAGCCACGTGTCCGAACTTGGTACGTGGATGTCAAATTATCGGTTTAATAGAGGATTAGCTTGTATGGACATAACCCACGTGTCCGAACTTGGTACGTGGATGTCAAATTATCGGTCTAATAGAGGATTACCTTGTATGGACATAACCCACGTGTCCGAACTTGGTACGTGGATGTCAAATTATCGGTCTAATAGAGGATTAGCTTGTATGGACATAACCCACGTGTCCGAACTTGGTGCGTGGATGTCAAATTATCGGTCTAATAGAGGATTAGCTTGTATGGACATAACCCACGTGTCCGAACTTGGTACGTGGATGTCAAATTATCGGTCTAATAGAGGATTAGCTTGTATGGACATAACCCACGTGTCCGAACTTGGTACGTGGATGTCAAATTATCGGTCTAATAGAGGATTACCTTGTATGGACATAACCCACGTGTCCGAACTTGGTACGCGGATGTCAAATTATCGGTCTAATAGAGGATTACCTTGTATGGACTATGAGTTCTACTACTGCGACTCAAATATTAGTGTCCTTACTTTTTTCCCGGCAATACAAACGCGGTGGCTGGGTATTCAGTCTCAAAAATAAAATAACCTCAACTTCGTCCGATTTAGTCATTAAAATCGCCAAACCTCGCGTTTGAATCTCGGACATTCAAAGAATGTGCTGTGGAGAATCCCATAAGAGGTCCCAAATAGCAAATACCGCATATGGTTTCATTGTTTTCCAAAAATCTATTTGCACGTCTTTTTACGCATGCAAACCTGCCTTATAAGCGCTCTTTAACTTAATTGAGTGTAGAACAAACTTTCATATAAATGCTCAACCAGTGGGCATATAAAGAAAATTAGATTAAAGCAGCAATCCAGAAATATTTACTAACAATAAAATTCAAAAATAAAAAATAAAATCGTTTCTAATGAACATCTTACCGATTAAAATGCAAAAAATCCGCATCGAAATTGGTAAAATAAAAACGTTTTGATAACTTTTTATTGCATATATTCTGTATGCGATAGCTGGTGATGCCTCTGTAGTAAGTCTGCATGTACATTCACTACACACAGTGTATATTCCAATCGTACCAAGCGTTTAGACATTGTAAAATGCGTTTCGTAAATAAGAAACAGTTTTCAGTCGATTAAACGTCTTTTAGGTTCATAAAAACTTATGCTAATTTAAGATGTAAAATTATATGTTAGGGACTGCAGCTTTAATGCTGAATAAGGACAAGCCGTTATCTAAATAGGGTTACAAAACCTGAGCCACAAACATTGGCGTGCTTTTGTCTTTTACGTACATGTACTATAATGTGTCAATTCTTGTACATACTATAATGTGATAAGAACAGTAGTTATGTGTGACAAAGTCAAATATAATTCTAAACTTTGCTAACTAGTTTGTTCCTAGATTTTACCATTTAAAACCTAAGACTGATAAGTAACTACATTGTATATATAAATTTAACAATTGGCTAGTCTGGCATATTCTATGGTGTAGTTTGTCATGTATTTACTTAATAACCTGATTATTAGTGTATTTATCGACATATCAACGCTTTGAGATGTCTATCTGACTCTTAATTACTTAACCGTCTGATATCAACAATGTAACATTGAGTTATTGGCAATATATAACGAAAAGTATGTTTACAGCTGTCTTCCACTTGCCATTGAGAATTATTGCACCAACAACATTGTCAAAATGTTTATATTTTTTTGTAATGGATTGTTAGGGAAAACTATTGGTATTTGTACATTAATTAGCGTGCTAGAGAGATTTTGCCGCCTGGCTGAATCCTATATATATCAAGCAAAATAAGCTCGAGCAGTTTCAATTACATTCGAGTTCAGCACGGCCTTTCAAACGCCCCAGAGTGCCACCAGACGGTGGCTCGGAGAAATCTCGCATGAGCGTTTCCGATTTCGTTTTCAAAACCACAACAGCGAGGTAAGTTTTGTTTATATTCATGTTTTAAGGCATTTTATGAAAAATCTGAGACAGTCGTTCGACCTTAAATTTAATTAAGAACATATATGCGAAGTAGGGTCCAGAAATTCTCCGTTTTGAAAAACTTAAATCCTTTTTCCTGACCCATGGTCGATAGCGATCGAAGCAATTAACAAAGAAAAGTCACTTAAATAATCCATTTTGTACAAAAACAATACCCATACTCAAAATATAAGACCCATACGTGCCCCACAGCTCATTTGCAACATTTTTTAAGCAATTAACAACAGCTAAACCAAATAACTACCGAAAATTACTGGTGCCACGCATGAGGTGCTTGGTGCCACACAGGAGCGTGTGGTTTTGAAAACGAAAGCGAAAACGCTCATGCGAGATTTCTCCGAGCCACCGTCTGGTGGCACGCAGGAGCGTTTGGTGGCCGTGTTTAGGGGTTCATTATTGTCACAATATTTCAGACTAAGTACTGGACTCACGACATTGTTCAGTGATAAAGCTGTGTAAAATTTTAACTAATAAATTCAGAATAAAGTTTAAAAACCGACTTTCTGTGTTAATTACGCTAAGTATTGAAATCGTCCTCGCGTCTATTGTGATTTGTTTGTCTTTTTTAAGTATTGTAGACCAGGTCCAATGTTTTACAAAGGATTAACTAGAAGGTCAAGATCAGTCTTAGCTCAGCTGAGAAATTTCTCAAAATAGTTTATATTAAAAAAACGTTTGGTCTCGAAAACTAGTGAGGTTTTAATTAAGATCTTCATAGCAAATGCACGCTAAGAGTTCAATTATGTGTATTAAATACTTAAGCACCAAATAAAATTGACCCAGATTTTGAGTGAATGCCATTTTGAAATCAGGTCCTGAAATATCTGGCTCAAGTTCATCTGGAACCTGAAAATCAGACTCTCAGTATCCTCTCAACAGCAATCTGAAGTCCATTAAATGAGGCGTGTTGTTGTTAAACCGGGCTTAATGCATGTGCGTACAGTGTCGTCCCGGATCAGCCTGTGCATTCCGCACATGCTTATCCATGACGGCGCTTTCCGCCTACAGTGGATGATTTATGTTTGCGCTTTCCGCCTACAGTGGATGATTTATGTTTAGAAGAGACTTAATTTAAACAGAAAACACCAGAGTTCGTAGTAATGTATAATTATGTGCAGATCCGGGACGACACTACGAAGATGCATTTAGACCTGTTTTCCCACGATACGCCTCATCTATAAAACGTTGTCTTGTGATGCGTTTTCTAGTCGCTATTTTCTAGGCCGGCAATCAGTCGACTGTTATCAACAACCTTTACGAAGGCGACTGCGTGCCGCTTGTACCGATGACGTCACTTCCGGATAACTGGGTGGCGGTAGCCATCAACAATGAGGTGACCATGAGCATACTTTATATTGCGTGGTTATACGGAAAGTAGCTGTAGAAATCAATAGGCCTAGTTGTTGGAAACTATACACGTTCTTAGATGTATTTTGCTCGTTAGTGTAGAATAATTTATCGTTATTAATGGCGTTAATTTGATGATTGCTGGTAATCAATTTAAATCCAACATACGACCTGTTACCTGTCACGGTATGCGGATAATATAATAATATATATTATTATACTGTGTTATTATATAATACACAATTTAGCGTCAGGAAAACATAGGCATAGTTCATCAGGATATGGAAAAGTCATGGAACCTTGATAATTTGGATTTAACAATGGAAAGATCATGGAATTTTCAAAATTTGTCATTAAAAGTTGAAAAGAATCATTGATAAATATGTAATTGCATAAAAATGATTAAATCCATTGAAATATCATCAAACAAAAAATAAAAATCAATAGCGACATGATGGACAGACGTGTATTGCAGTGCTTCAAGCAATTCTATTCTATTCTATTCTATTCTACAGGGTGCGAATCAGCCTGAATAAATAATTGTATTAAGTAGATCAAATACAATGTGGATATCAGTGTACTATTTTTACTTCAGTATGTTCAGATTGTATCATGGAAAACTGAACTATGTCATGGAAAATCATGAAGAAATCATGGAATTTCGGTTTGCAGTGCTTCAAGCAATTCTATTCTATTCTATTCTATTCTATTCTATTATATTCTGTCCTGTCCTGTCCTGTCCCGTCCCGTCCCGTCCCGTCCCGTCCCGTCCTGGCCTGTCCTTCCTGTCCTGCCCTTCCTGTCCTGTCCTGTCCTTCCTGTCCTGTCCTGTCCTGTCCTGTCCTGTCCTGTCCTGCCCTGTCCTGTCCTGTCCTATCCTATCCTATCCTATCCTATTCTACAGGGTGCGAATCAGTCTAAATAAATAATTGTAGTTAGTAGTTCAAATAAAATGTGGATATCAGTGTACTAATTTTACTTGTATGTACGGATTGTATCATGGAAAACTGAGCTATCTCATGAAAAATCGTGGAGAAATCGTGGAATTTTGGTTTCAACAGTTTTTATCGAGACTGCAGCTACCGCCGAAGGCTAAAGCAATTACGCAAAATGTTATTAATGGAATTGCGTTTCTGTTTGTGTCACGTTGATTGAATTATCCATCCAACCTGTACATCAGCACTCCAATACAACAATTAGCCATACTTTTAGGTGGCCTATATGCTGATGGACTACAAAGTGACCAACGAAACTTGTCCTGGAGCCTCCGGACCTTGTGAGTAGATTGTATTCACATTTTCTTTACAATACATTTGGAAAATAATCATGTTAGCTCAACCTATCTTAGTGTTAACTTGCTTAAGCAACATTGACTGCCTACTTTAGTGTTAACTTGCTTAAGCAACATTGACTGCCTACCTTAGTGTTAACTTGCTTAAGCAACATTGACTGCCTACTTTAGTGTTAACTTGCTTAAGCAACATTGACTGCCTACTTTAGTGTTAACTTGCTTAAGCAACATTGACTGCCTACCTTAGTGTTAACTTGCTTAAGCAACATTGACTGCCCACCTTAGTGTTAACTTGCTTAAGCAACATTGACTTCCTACCTTAGTGTTAACTTGCTTAAGCAACATTGACTGCCCATCTTAGTGTTAACTTGCTTAAGCAACATTGACTGCCCACCTTAGTGTTAACTTGCTTAAGCAACATTGACTGCCCACCTTAGTGTTAACTTCCTTAAGCAACATTGACTGCCCACCTTAGTGTTAACTTCCTTAAGCAACATTGACTGCCCACCTTAGTGTTAACTTGCTTAAGCAACATTGACTGCCCACCTTAGTGTTAACTTGCTTAAGCAACATTGACTGCCCACCTTAGTGTTAACTTGCTTAAGCAACATTGACTGCCCACCTTAGTGTTAACTTCCTTAAGCAACATTGAATGCCCACCTTAGTGTTAACTTGTTTAAGCAACATTGACTGCCCACCTTAGTGTTAACTTGCTTAAGCAACATTGACTGCCCACCTTAGTGTTAACTTCCTTAAGCAACATTGACTGCCCACCTTAGTGTTAACTTGCTTAAGCAACATTGACTGCCCACCTTAGTGTTAACTTGCTTAAGCAACATTGACTGCCCACCTTAGTGTTAACTTCCTTAAGCAACATTGACTGCCCACCTTAGTGTTAACTTCCTTAAGCAACATTTACTGCCTACCTTAGTGTTAACTTGCTTAAGCAACATTGACTGCCTACCTTAGTGTTAATTTGCTTAAGCAACATTGACTGCCTTTAATTATACATCACATTATTGTGGGCTTTGATTGGTAAGTTATGAGCTGTAAAGTAATTAATGGCAATTTGTCGAGTATTGGTGGTTGCATTGAAATTGGTCCTTGACATTAAAATAATGCTGAGGAATTTCTTCCACACTGTTATAACCTTATTTAACCACTTTGAGATCTCCATTTGTTAATGCAGCCCACTCGGAAGTATTGATACTACTGGTATTTGTGGTTGACTTTGAAAAGATGGTGTTCGCATGCTTATTATAAGATATCCCACCTTTTAAGTCACCTACTTTTTGCTCATTTTCTGAAACCTAAATGTTATAGATGGGTACTACGTACGGTAAACCGTTTTAAACATAAGTGAAATTAATTATAAAATATATTCTATTCTGATGATATAGACCTCATTTTAACAGTACCTACCCCGCTGCCACCAGGGTCGCAGACGACAACCGCCGGACTCCTGAAAACGACAACCACGCAGACGACAACCTCCACCACAACTACGACGCAACCATCAACCACTGCCACCCATGGAAACCAAACAGGTGAATATATACGGGCAGCAGGGTGGGCAAACTTGTCCTTTATTGACACATGATGTTTGTGTCATGTCCATACATTTATTACACAATAACTTCAGGCAAATTTTCATTTGCCCGAACATGTTTTGGGACAAGTTGGACAAAACGATCTGATAATACCTTACTTGTCCTTTCTTGACACATGCTGTTTGTCACATGTCCGTATAGTTATTACACAGTAATTCCAGGTGAATGTTCACTTGTCCGTACATGTTCTGGGTCAAATTGGGCAAGCAAATCTGACATTTCCTTACTTGTTCTTTATTGACACATGTTGTTTGTCATATGTCCGTACAGTTATTACACAAAAAGGACAGGACAATTTGCACTTGTCCGTACATGTTCTGGGCTAAGCAGGGCAATACGGACAATTCATTTGGCCACCCCTGAGTAGTTATATTTAAGTCATCAAAGGAGACTTGTAAAACAGGCACTGCGTGTACATTTGATATGTGTGTGTATAATGTGAAGGAACTATGCACTTTCAAGTTGTTATGACAAACAAATTGACCACTAAACTATTACAGTTTCCTAACATTTGCCTAACACCGTACTGTTGCTAACTGCCGAATACATGATGGAGTAACATGAACGTGTATTATGCGTGCATGGAATGAGACACATGTTTAATATTTATATGTATCTATAATGTTATGGGGCAAGAGAATGCAGCTTGAAACAGACGAGTTATTAACTGCAAAGTTAAACAGCAGTTGTTGTTAGTCGTGGTTTCGTTGTGTTCCTTTCTGATTATTTAGACTTTTTATGAAACAGTTTCTATATTATAGTTATATCTGTTAAGAACAGCGACGTGCTGTAGGGAAAGATCTAGAGTGTTATATCAGTTAGTAGGGTACTGCCCCATTTTGGGTCCTCTTCTGCCCTCCATCTAGTCTTGTCAATAGATGAACTTTGTATATCGTTTTGAAATGTAATACAATGCATATAATTTTGCAAATATCTATTGACAATAAGGTACCATGTTTAAAAACCTTAATAAAACATTAAAATGATAAAAGCCTTGGATTTACCATATTGTTCCAAATGTTAAAGAACTGATATTGCCACACCCTGCCCCTTTTGAGCAGTACCCTAACACTGTCTGATCCTAGCTCTTTCCTTAATGGCCGTAGAAGAATTCTTGACCTAGACCGAAGTAAAAGTTAAATATGATTGCACTATTATAGCCTCGTGTTACCCCCAACCTGGCCGAACCTCAAGTGCCTATCTATCCCATGGTTCGAGCTGTTACGAGTTCATTTCGACGCACAAGAACTGGCTTCAGGCGGAGATCGAGTGTAAGTCACAGGGAGGGTTCCTGGTTACCATTAACAACCAAGAGGAGCAGGATATTGTATTTAAGTTCACCACCTTATTGCTGCATCAAGACGTCTGGATTGGACTGAATGACAGGCAATATGAAGGACGCTTTCAATGGGTCTCAGGCAAGTGATTTGTTAAATGGACTTATTCACAGATGGTCGTTGGTCTATAAAAATGTCATAAAATGTCTAAATTTTAAAAGATAAAGTATAAAGTATCTGGACTAACAATTCCAAATATTCTCTCAAGCATATGAAAATATGCTTTCTCCGTGCTCTATCACCAGAAACTCAGGATCAAAACCGTGTACAGCTAACCACTAGGCCATTGTGTTTAATGATTATGAAACACGTTTTTTTTTAAGTATCGACAATAAGCGTTTGCTCCTTTATATATAGATCTCATGTACTTTTTTGCAACCGAAGGTAGGAATATTAAAATCGAACAGTCCGTCCGTCTGTCCGTCTGTCCGTCCGTCCGGCCATCCAAGGTTAAAGTTCAAGTCCAATATCATGAATACTATAAAATGTATTTACTTGAAACTAAAATTACTTCTTTATTATCAACGTCTCCACCAGGGAAAGTATCCCCCATAATTCGTTTTTTGTTTTTTACAGATTTATGCCCATTTTTAACTTAGACATTTTGGTTAGTTTTTCAAGTCCAAGTTTTGAATAATATCAAAGGTATTTACTTGAAATTAAAAATACTTTTTAACTATCAAGGTTTTGTATTTTTGACAGATTTATGCTCCTTTTTTAACTTACACATTTTGGTTAGTTGTTCACAAAGTCCAAGATTTGGAATACTATAAGAGGTATTTACTTGAAACTTGAAATACGTCTTAACTATCAATTTCTCCTTTAGGGAAAGTAACCCCCATAACTCTGTTTTATATGTTGACAGATTTATGCCCCTTTTCTAACTTAGACATTGTGTGTAAAGTATTTTCGATATCTTAAAAACTATCAAAGGTATTTAAATAAAACATAAAATACTTCTTTACCATCAACGTCTCCGTCAGGAAAAGCAACCCCCTTTTTGACAACAGAGCATTCGGGGGTATATGGCACATTATACTGAAAACACTTGTTCTTTTTGGAATCGGCGACAACATTTTTGGAAATTGTCTGTGAATAGTTCTAATAAAATATGCATCGTTTAAAAGAACCTCGATAGTAAAAACTTAAATAAAATGTTTAAAATGAAATAAAAACAAACATTGCGTGAAAAACAACAGCAACATAAATTGAACACCTAATAGATACGAACTAATACTCTGAAAATGAAACAAAATCTGGATGTCTACACTGTTGTTGCTGCTGCTGCTTATCCTACTTCTGTTGTTGTTGTTTTTATATCAGTACATAAGTATATGATATATTTTTTAATAACAATTTAATGTCAGTTAGTGTTGTTCTTTCTTTTGTATTTTCTGTTTTGTGTGTTTTTAGGAATAAGTTCGTCTTATAGCCATTTCGGTATCATCGTGAGCCACGTTTTCAGCGACTGCATAATCATGGGTCTTCAGGATGGAAAATGGTTCGAGAGAGATTGTTCTGCTAACCATTTCCCCTACGTCTGCGAATATGGTGTGTCAACTTTGTATAATTATAGTAAAAGATCCGGGTCCACCGGGCCAGTGTTTGGGAGAAATGTGGCGGGGCCCTTCAGATGGGGAATTTTGCGGCAAAAGAGGATTTTTTTTTAAATAAAAGCATTATTAGCAAATTTACATGTTTATATTATACTTTGCTATAAAACATTAATTAATCAAATGTTTTGCTACAAATGATAACTTAGGTAAAATGCTTTAAGTTGGTTTGATGAAAAGTTGCCAGGATATTTTACGAAATTACTCTATCTTAGTCAATTTTTGTCCCATTTTGGTCTTTTTTTTTCAAAATAAAGCTTACATTCTGAGGGGAATTTTTAAGATTTATATAGGGGAAAAATGTATACCTATTAAGCAGGGGAATGGGGCCGAATTTTGGCCCCAAATTGGTCATAAAAAAAACACTGCGGGCGATCAGTTTTATATTATGTCGGTAATCAAAGTATGGGTCAGGTGAACTTTAGACCTTTCCATTTATTTTGCCACTACTAATTTAACTCCGACACAGCTATAGTTAAAGGGTGAATTTCCATTCATCGATAATCACAAACACATCACAAGCTTCACCGCGTGCTCTTTTGTGTAAAATAGGTTGACCGTTAAACACGTGATATTCGAGTGCGATGATTTGATAATTTTGATTTGCATATGTTGACATTTGCGGAAACATCTATTGAAAGAAGATGTCAAGAAGTGTTGACACGGGACATAGACAGTCTTTGTCATTGCCAAACTATAGGCTTATACCTTAAATTGAGCATTTTAGGTTGTCGTATGTTTGCATTTAACCACCGA